>JANVCC010000120.1:4126189-4138723 GCA_025345505.1 Todiramphus chloris collaris | reverse complement strand
GACAGGACAAGAGGAACCGGCCTCAAGCTGCCCCAGGGGAGGTTTAGGTTGGAGCTGAGGAACAATTTCTTCCCCTCCAGGGTTGTCCAGGGCTGTCCCAGGCTGCCCAGGGCAGGGGTGGAGTCCCTGTGATCCCTGGAGGGGTTTCCAAGCCGTGGAGCTGTGGTGCTGAGGGACAGGGGGCAGTGGGTGACCCCGGTGCTGGGTTAGCGCTTGGACTCCACGATCCGACAGGTCTCTGCCACCCAAACGGATGCTGTGACTCTGAGCAGTTACTGCAGAGCGAGACAATTTCAGCCTGAATTTTCCAAAGCATCTACAACATCATGTTGAACAGAGCAGAGCTGTTTGCTGTGGCCCACCCCAGCTCGGGAACGCCTCCCTGTAGATACGATTATCTAAGATGAGGAAAAGCCATCGACCTTTATACTAGGGAATTAAAAGCATCTTGTTTGCAACCTGCAAGGGTTTTCCTGGAGGTTTCTGCCCGTGGGGGTGGAGGGCTCTGACAGACACAGGGCCCACAGGGTCAGAGCCAGGCACTGGAATGGTGGGGCCACCACACCTGCCTGGAACCCTCAGAGCACCTCTGGTGGGTTTTCAGGAGCAACTGGGCTTTATAAAGCACGTTTGACCCAACTGGGCTGTTGGAAACTCTCAGTGGTGGGTGTGTGGAATTGGAACAGATGTAGTTGAGAACCTTCTGGTCCTCATTACAACACAATGATTTGTAGACAAAGCTAAAAGCCTTATCCCTTTGGCTTCCTGGAGAGATCTGATGATTTAACCCAGTGTTGACCAGTGACCCCCCTTCATGACCTCCACCCTCCCCTTTACTGTTACAGTTCACTCCACATTTCCCATCACCCCACTACTTCAGAGTGGAAAAATCCACTTTTATTCTCGTGAAGTAGGAACCAGACAGGTTCTCCTGGCAAGATGACAAACCCACAGTCCACACCAGAAGCACCAAGTCCCTTACCCAACAGGATCAGGAACCGCTGGAGAGCAACTCAATGTCATTAACCCTTTCAGCACCTCCCACGGCCACCAGCATGCCCTTTGGCAGGAGTCACTCATCACTCCCTACCAGCAACAGACCTGGGCTACAGACCACAATTCATCTGCTACCAGGTGACCCAGAACCAGGTGACACTGAAGGTATCACCTGCTCCCAATCCAGCCCCAGGACCAGCAACACTGGTTTGAAGTGGGTTTATGCACCTGGCACCACCAGAGAAGACACAGGAATCCAACTTCTGGCTTCAAAGGAGAGGCAGCAACGGCTGCACCCAGGATTTTCATCAGACCCCAGAGCTACCCAAGAGATCCCTCAAGAAGAAACACACATCAAGCCAAAATTAAAACCCAAAGTGAAGTTTATTTCGTTCTCTGCTGCAGACAGACACAGGTTCAGGATCAATCCATCCTGGAACACCTTATTTCAGGCTAGATGCACGAATTCCCCCTCACCCACATACCAAGACCCCTCCTGTACAAAACCAGCTTCCCCTGGAACTTGCTCACCACATCAAGTCACTGTGGGGGCTTGGTGGTCCATGAGCCAGCTGAATTCAACTCCATGGCCACACAGAGAACACAGCTTCATTTTCTTACTCCTTGGGCCCCAGGCTCACACCCTGGCACGTGCACCACAGCAAGGCCACCAAACGCAGGCACCTTCTCCTGCCTCGGCCCATCCAGAGCTCTGCAGCTCGTTGTTATTACACATGCTGCATGATCTGACCCCCAGCCATCACCTCACTGCTACTCTCAGTATACTCACCCTCCTCTCCTACTACACACACACGTGGATGCTTTTCTGTTAGCATCTCATTGTCACTGGTATCTGCAACAATTCAGAGACAAAAATAAGTAAGAACAATTAAGAAAGCGTACTACTTGGCAATAAGCACCTAACCCCTCAGGTCAAGTCCAGCCACGTGTTCCCAGTCCCAAGGAAGCCTGACACACACCCACGTGTCTACCCCCAGCACTATCCCACCCCCACCACCACCCACATCAGGAAATTCTTTTCACAGGGTGTAAAAAATATCTGCTCTGGGACCAAGCATGAAAGAATGTGGGTGATTACAGGGGTCAAAGCCAGGACTTTCCATTTCTTTCCTCTTTTTCCCTGGTCCCTCTATCACACAAATAAGGCCTCAAGCTGATAAATCACAAATATTGTTCATCTCCATCTCACTTTTCCCCACCTAAACAATTTATTCATCAGCCTCTTTTCCCATCCATCCAAATTCTGATGCAATTTTATAAGCCAGGGAACACCTAAGCAAAGCGTTTGCTGTTAAAACAACGTCTATGTCTACAGTGGCATTCGATTCTTTTAAGCCAATCCTATTATTTCCATAAGCCACTTAGAAACAGCTCAAGCTTATTTAACACATAAGCTACTAAAAGGCTAACTACACACGGGCAGCAACGTTCTGTTATCAGCACAGTATCACTCACCTCCCCAGTCACTGCTCCCATTTTAGTTCTCAAATTTAGAACTGTAAATAAACAAAAGATATTGTAAGTAACCGGTCAAGAGTTTCTCCTGTTCCCCTTCTCCCTCCCCCCTGCCTCCCAGCACATGTCTCCTCCCCACCCCTCCATCCCAGCAGCCATTTTGCATGGCAGAGCTGTTTCCTGCATGGTTTATCTCCTCTGTCACTGCCCAAGGGCTCAGAGAAGCAGTAGGAATATGCAGGCTGCAGACTCGAGGCCCGGCTTGATCTCCAACGTCGTGGAAAGGGACTATACGTCACGGGCCCGGAGGCCTACGCTCCCCTGCGCCACACGGACAGAGCCAAGAGAGAGCGACTTCTCCGGATGTCCACGTTGGGGTGGCCTTTGAAAGGCTCACAACCACCTCCATCCCCCCACCCGCCTCCCCCCGCTGCCCGGGGGACACACGGCTCACAGACGGGACCCCTCGGCCGATACTCACGCTGGGAGCGGGCTGGGAGACGCCGGGCCGGGCAGGAGTCAGCGCATCCTGGGGAGGAAAACAGGGAGAGGGTGAGAGCAATGCCGAGCAGGCAGGGAAAGCCGCTCACAGCCTCCTTATCAGCACAGAAAGCAAGAGCCCTACAGGCAGCATGGCCTCAGGACTGTAGGGAGCCCGCATTGAAGAGGAATTATAGAATTGTCAGGGTGGGAAGGGACCTTAAAGCTCACCCAGTTCCAGCCCCCCTGCCATGGGCAGGGACACCTCCCACTAGAGCAGGTTGCTCACAGCCCCAGCCAGCCTGGCCTTCAACACTGCCAAGGATGGGGCTTCCACCACCTCTCTGGGCAGCCTGGTCCAGTGCCTCACCCCCCTCCTGGGGAAGAAATTCTTCCTACTGTCCAACCTGAATCGACCTCTCTCTGGTTTTGATCCATCCCCTCTGGTCCCATCACTGCCCCACAGCCTAAAAAGCCCTTCCCCAGCTTTCCTGTAGCCCCTTCAGATACTGGGAGGCCACAAGGTGGTCTCCCCGGAGCCTTCTCTTCTCCAGCCCGAACAACCCCAACTCTCCCAGCCTGTCCTCAGAGGAGAGGTGCTCCAGCCCTCTGATCGTCCTCGTGGCCCTGAGCGAAAGAAGAAAAAGGGAGGAAGGAGCCGAACTCACCAACTACCGCCTCGGGTCCCGCCGAAGAAAGAGGCCGATGTGCTCCGCGCCGCGGTTTTTATAGCGGCGGTGGGCGGGGCTAACGGGCGCATGCCCAATGGGAGGCGGGGCGGTCCGCGCCTGACGCCTGCGCAGAGGGAAGGCGGGAAAAGCACCGCCCTCCCCCTGAGGGGAGCCGAGCGCCGCCATCTTCTGCTGGGTAGGAGAGGCACTGACCCCCTTCCCGCCCCCAGCCCCCCCAACCCACCCACCCCTGCGAGGCGTTTAAAACAAACAAACAAACAAAAAAAAAAAAAAGAACAAAACGTCCTAAAATACTTTTATTCAATAATTAAAATCTGTTGCTGAGGAGACCGATATACAACGCAATGATTGAGTCTACAGGCGTCCTGTACAGGGGGAAGCTGGGAGGGGAGAACCCCCCCCCGGCCACCCTCTCCCGCGGCTGGGGAGCGATGGCCGCCCTGGGTGCTGGGCACTGGCGTTGGCACAGCACGGAGGGGCGGGTTTGGGAACAAGGCAAAGCCTTCTCTCCATCCCCGCACCCTCCTGGTTCTGCTTCACATGGCATCTCACACGTGGGTTCCATTTTGTGCACCATACAGCAGTGGCCAATACCTTTTTTTTTTTTTTTTTTTCTCCTTTTCTTTTAAAAAACCCCAAAACCCCACCTTTAGGAAGAACCAATGAAATCATTCTCAGAATAGAAAGAATATATTTTTATAAGGTCACTTTTTAAACCTCTTTCTTCCCCTCCCTCCCACCCCCCCCAGTGAAATTATTAAGTTTCCAGTAGGTTTCACTGTAAAAATGAGAAAAGGCAAGTTTCACCCTGATCTGGGAGAGTAAAAAACCAAACCACCAATAAAAAGTCCTGACTACTCTCCCAGCTTCCCCCAAATTAAAAACTTTTTTAAAAAGGCAACAGTCATTTCCTGGTTAAAATTTGTTAAATAAGCCCAGATAGCTCACGCCTAACATCACAGCAAGTGTGAGAGGGGGGGGAGGGAATGTTTAATACATTTAAGTTGTGGGGTTTATTTTTCTGGGGTTTTTTTTTGCTTATTTTTTTCTTTTTTTTACAAAAAAAAGATGCAGCATCTGTTAATATCTATACAATTCCCTTCCAGGACAACAAACCGTTGGTCAGTAGTGATTCAGGACATTAAAGACATGACAGAAACGCAAGCAAAACCAAAAAGAAAAAACAAAACAAAACAAAAAAACAAAAAACAAAACAAAACAAAAAAAACCAATAAAACAAAAACAAACCCAAAAGATGACGAGTCACCACATGTCAGTCGTCTGCCAGATCAGCAGCCACGCAAGGTTCTCTGTACACAGCTAATATACACGGCGGGCTTCCTCGTGCATCCGCTCTTCTCCATCCCTCATCTTGGCCAACGCTAGAGCTGCCTTTGTTTGTTTGTTTTTTTCCTCTACCTCTTGGTAAGGAGAAGGAAACGAAGGGAGTTGCATCCCCAAAAAGGAGTATGTACAGATGAGAACCGGGCTTGTCCAGGCTGATGAACCCATGTTCATCCCCGTGTCCGTGGTCTCCTGGCAGGGATGCCGAGGCCGGAGCGGAGGCGTATTGCTGAGCCGCACGAGGTATAGTGTTCAGTTCCAGCCTGATGGCACTCGAGACGTGTTTGTTCCAGTGAAATGCTACATTCAGATAGGATTCCACCCCCCTTCCCTGGCCAAAAAGCCCTTTTCTGGATATGTTTTGAAAGGCAAATCTTGGAAGAGATGAGGTTTCCACCCTTGCTGTATTGCCTAGGAGAGGGATGCAGAGAAATTCCAGTCCTCTCAGGTCTCTTGCTCCCTTCTTGGAAGATTATGGTCGATGGTACCTAAAAGTGAAAAATCCCAGTTGGAACTCAGGTTAAATGGTTACCAAGGCACTACAGATGGCCAAGCAGAGTAAACCAAATACTCTCTGAACTCTCAGTGAAGCTGTTAACTATCAAATGGTCAATGAATAATGATAATCAAATCAAGTCTTAAAGGTCTTTTCCCACCTAAACCACTCACCTATGAAACACTCAGCCACAGAGAGCAGCTGGGCAGGGGGGATAAATCACTTGGGCCATGATTCGCAGGTTACTTCAGATAATAGCTGAGCTAATCACCAAGGTGTTTTCTACCTTGTATGTGTCCCTAGCCCCAGAAATGCATCCTCCAGCTGCAAGGTCACACTGGTTTCAGAGACATCAAACCATCCACTGGCCACTTTTTGAGTTCCCAGGGTTGGAGACCCAGTTTAAGGAAGAACAACCCACTTTGTGCCTGCTACTCATCCAGTAACCCACCACCACCGAGGCAGAAAGGGACATTAAATCTCCAGTAAGGGACATTAAATCTCCAGTTTCTATACACGTCATTTTTTCTCAGGTTTTAACATTTTGATTTTCAGAACAGCTCTCTCAAGAAGGCAAACTCTAAGAAACAGACGCTCGCTCACCTTGTGAACTGCTTGCTGTCCTCGTGGACTTCCATTTCACAGCTCTTAAACTCATTCAGCTCCTTCCGGATAGCAGCCTGCATGAAGAGAGAGCGAGCTCTTTTCTCCTGCTAAGGTGCACAAATATTACCCTCCATCCCATCTCAACTGAGCTCAGACGTGGCAGGAAGCTGCTGTATCTCCAACCCCAGGGCTGATTCGTACCCCCTCTAAGCAGCAAATTAAGTGCAGTTTTGATAAGCAGGGCTCACAGCTCCTTTGGGGAAGGAAGCTGCTTGGACTGCAGCAGGCAGCCCAGCTTTAGCAGGCTGTTTGCACTGGGCTGAGTTTAACCTGCTCCACCTCCTCCACACTGAGGGCTGGTGGCCCCTTAAGTGTCCAGGGAAGACAAGACCAGAGGCCTTCCTGGCCAGCTTCTTGCCTCGGCCTGCAAGGATCTGCACCCTGACCAACCCCCTGCACCTCCTGTCCTGTGCTCAGAAGCTGAGGCAGAGGCCATGCTGGGCTGCAGACTGTGCCCAGCTTCACAGAATCCCAGCCTAGTGGGGTTGGAAGGGCCTCTGCAGACCATCTCATCCAACTCCCCTGCTCCAGCAGGTATGCCTAGAGCAGGCTGCCCAGGAATGTGTCCAGGCAGGTTTGGAAAGTCTCCAGACTTGGAACTTGAGCTCCACATCACCGTGGGGGGGGCAGAAGCAGGGCTGGGTACAGCACGTGTGGGTGAAGGGACAGAGGGCAAGAGGCAGAGGTGAGGCAAAAGGAACAGAGCAAATCTCCTTGGCTCACACCCTTTTACACCGGACACCCCGACCCGTCCCCTCCCACGCCTGGGGACGGGACACTCCTGTCACCTTGTCAGCCGGTGTCAGTTTTGTCCACGGCTTATCCGCTCGCCGGTCGTAGTCTTGGGCGTCCGTTACTTCCACGTATTCGTTAAACCTCAGGATCTTCCTGGCCTGCAGCTCTGCCACCGTAGGCCTTTGGCTGAGCTGGACACCAAAAAGAGCAAAGACAGTTGGTAGTTTGTGCCTTGTCCACAAAGCGGTTTAGGACTAAGCACCCTGAGCAAAACTAAACCCAGCTCCCTGAACCACAGGTACTCCTGGGTCCTGCTCGCAAGGGAACAGTCAAACCCTCTCAGGCAGCGTCATCCTGTTTGGATCAGGCCACGCTGCCAAGGAGGACAACGCTGAGGGGTCGAGGAACATCCACCACAGGGGTGAGCCCTGCGTGACACCCCGAAACCAAGCGAGCCCCTTCCCTGCTTCGGCGACACTCACGTCTCACACCCACAGGCCCCACAGAAGTGGCTTTTAACCCATCCGTGAGCGACTGCCACAAGTAACTCGGAGCTAAAAGCAGCAGTTGCTCTGCTCAGCTTCTCTCAACGCTGCTCTGACTTGAGAACTGGATTTTGGGGAGCCTGGTGTAAAAGTTATGGCCACGGAAGTGCCACCTTAAAACAGCCCCGGCCAATACCAGCAAACCTCTCAAGTGCCAGCTGCCCAATTCCGTTCTCATCGAGCCCGTTACGCTCGATGCCAGCTCTGATCTGCCACTGACGAACGCGGCCGCGGTGCCAAGGCCTCGCCGTGGGGCACAGCCTGCCTTCCAAAGTCCGTGCGCTCAGAGGGCACCGGGGACACATACGCAAGAGCCCCGTGACTTCCCCCGCAGCAAGGAACCCGCAGCCACCCCCGTCCCCACCAGCTCTGCCAGATGGCATCCCAGCACGGGAGCAGCAGTACCTTTCTGGTGAGCCTGCGCTTGATCTCTCGCTTCTCAGCCTGACGGTCGGCTTCATTTTTCGCTGCCGAGGGAAAAAATACACATCTCCTGTAAGCATCAGAGCTTGGAAAAGCGATTTCTGGACACAGACAACGGCGAGTATCGCGATGTGCCAGAGTGGCTGCGGATCTCAGAGCTCACCGTGGTGTGTCTGCACTTGATACAGGCGGAGTGCAACAGCCCCACGCAACACCCTCCCTTGCCTGGTCCCCCTCTGACTGACAGGGGCAATCTGGGACTGAGTCATTCCCTCGGGACATCAGACATTAATTAATGGTCACATTGTCAGATCACAGCCCCTCTGGTCTGTCAGATCCGAGCCACTCTGCACGCTGCTCCTCCCCAGCACTATTATACCCATAGTTTAAAGAGAACAACACAACAGCTCAATATTTTAAATGGAAACTTCCTGAACTGACATTTCCCTTTCCTCGAGATGTTTATTTAAAACTTTTGCCGAGCAAAGCATGGCCAAGAGAAACACCGACTGCCCGAACGACCAACCGCCGCGCTTTGGATCGGGCAGCGCAACGTTGTCACGTCTGGGCCACAAATAAAATGTCCAGCCCAAACAAAACCACCTTTAACAGTCCTTGCTGTGTAAGATCAGAGTCTGAACCAGCTCCCCTACTTCTGCCAGTATCAGGCAGCCCTTCTGTAACAATGTGCTTTGAACTGTATTTGCTTGGTACCATGGCTAAGGCCTGATGTTATCCAGAGCTGGTTTCCAATGGGGAAAAATCAATCAATCAATCACTGAACAGCTTTACTACAGTGCTACAACCAAAGCACAGTCCTCCATCCCTGCATTTCAAGCAGACTCCAGGTACACCTCGACTGAGATGCTGAAGGCAAATGGATTTTGGGACTGCTGGAGAAGCGTTACTCACGTTGAAGGATGTTCCTCTGCTCCAGTTCTTCTGCTGTTGGTCTCTGACTCAGTCGCCTGGAGAAAAAGTGTGACGAGTAGATAATATTGTGTCTGGTCACTCGTCAGCATGGGATGAAGAATCCACCCAACCGCCTGGTCTCAGTGCACTGGAAAGCCCCCTGGACACCCCTCACCCATCAGTGGGGATCACTGCTGACCTGCTTTGCGCTCTCCCCCTGCTCAAACAGCTGTTCACAGGTTGGGGAAGGGCTGTGGCCTCTGGAAAGCTCAAGCAGATGGCAGAGCCTGGACTACCAGCAGCCACAGCTTAATCCACCATCTAATGCATCAGCACTCAGCCCGCACCTCTCCAGGTTGGACTGATGAGCTGAAAGGACTTTTCCAACCTAAACAATTCTATCCACGTCTTTATACACCATCGAGAATTTTCTGTACTACTTGAAATTTTCCCCTCCCAGATGATTCAACCCTTGGAAACAGGGGATACTGTCACAGAAAAATGGAATCGTTTTGCTTGGCAGAGACTTTTCAGATCAGGGAGTCCACCCATTCCCCCAGCACTGCCAGGGCACCACTGACCCCTGTCCCTCAGCACCACAGCTCCACGGCTTGGAAACCCCTCCAGGGATCACGGGGACTCCACCACTGCCCTGGGCAGCCTGGGACAGCCCTGGACAACCCTCAAGGGGAAGAAATTGTTCCTCAGCTCCAACCTAAACCTCCCCTGGGGCAACCTGAGGCCAGTTCCTCTTGTCCTGTTGCTTGTTCCTTGGGAGCAGAGCTTGACCCCTCCCTGGCTCCAATGTCCTGAATTTCAGGGATTTCTTGAAAGCCAGAAGGTCTCCCCTCAGCCTCCTTCTCTCCAGGCTGAACAAGCCCAGGACCCTCAGCTGCTCCTCACCAGACTCCTGCTCCAGCCCCTTCCCCAGCTCTGTTGCCCTTCTCTGGCCACGCTCCAGCCCCTCAATGTCCTTCTGTGAGTGAGGGGCCCAAACCTGACCCCAGGATTCAAGGAGTGGCTTCCCCTGTGCCCAGTCCAGAGGGACAATCCCTAGCCTAGTCCTGCTGGCCACACCAGTGATGTACCTGATCAACGTCGTCCCAATCTGGTTCCGAATTTCATTCCACTCCTCCTTGCTTTTCCGAGGGAAGACAATCTTCTCCTCCTGTGCCACGGTGGTGTTCCCCAACTTCATAGCCAGCGTGTCTTTCCTCTTCACCTTGTTAGCCAGTGTGCCTGCGGGGAGCAAGAGCAGCGGGATGGGGCCGCAGTCTGCAATGCCCGAGCACAGAGCGACGAGCCACGTGCCCCTGGCAACTGTTCTGCCCCCTGGGCCTCCCTTTCTGGGCTCAGCACTCCCGCTCCCGAGCTAGTCTAAGCAGTGACTGCCAGCACTGCTGCACGATGCCCACGGGTCACCCAACGCTGCCCCACACCTTCAGGTGGGACAGCATAAGCTGTCAAGGAGCCACATGAGACTGGAGGGGTTGCATATCCACAGAGGAGCACGTGGGTTTGGCTGTAGAGCCTTAGAAAAGGTGAGGGAGAGGACATGGGGTACTTGAGGAAACCAAGAACCATCTGCTTTGAAGCACCGAGGGAATGAACCCTTTGATCCAGATTATGGTGCAGCCAGGCACCAGTTCAACAGAGGAAAAAAAGACAGCTGCAATGTCAAAGCCTTACTGTTATGGCTTTCATCTTCTTCTTCATCCTCATCATCTTTGTACAGGATGGGCCCCTCTGAGTCAGAGTCACTCATCCCTTCATCACCTTCCTGCTCCTCTGGCAGGACCTGGGGTACCAGCTTGGGGATGACCGTGACAGATGGCACATCTCCAATGTACACACGAGGGCCTGAATTCTGCTCCTCTTCCTGGTCGTCATCTTCCTCTTCCTCATCGTCTGGACTAACGAGAAGCACGCTATTACACCTCTTAACACATGCCACCCAGAATCCCCCCGCGACCAACACCTTGACCGCTCTCCTCAGCCTGCAGAAGGCAGGGCTGTGGGCAGCCCAGGCAGCAGAGACACGAGAGTCACCCCACAGTCCTGCACTGTCCCACCACTCCAAAGGAGCTCTGGCAGAGGACACCCCAGAGGCAAGTTCTTTGCAGAACCAAACAGGCTCCTCATCCCCTTGCTTTGGGACTTGAAAGTTCAACTCCATCCTTACACAAGACAGTCCTTTTCCCGCTTCTGTTCTGCAAAATGGAAGGCTAAAGAAGGCTACAATTGGATGAGCTCTTGCTTGGAAGAAGAGCCCAACCCCAGCTGGCTCCAACCTCCTGAATTTCAGGGATTTCTTGAGAGCCAGAAGGTCTCCCCTCAGCCTCCTTCTCTCCAGGCTGAACAAGCCCAGGTCCCTCAGCTGCTCCTCACCAGCCTCCTGCTCCAGCCCCTTCCCCAGCTCCGTTGCCCTTCTTTGGCCACGCTCCAGCCCCTCAATGTCCTGCTGGGAGTGAGGGGCCCAAACCTGACCCCAGGATTTGAGCGGCAGCCTCCCCAGTGCCCAGTTGAGGAGAACAGTCCCTGCCTTAGTCCTGCTGGCCACACTGGTGCTGATCTGAGCCAGGATGGTGGCAGCCTTCTTGGCCACCAGGACACACTCGGGCTCACCTTCAGCTGGCCACAGACCAACACCCCCGGGTACAGGAGACACTCACACTTTCAGCATCTCGATGGTGACAGGCAGGGACCTCGTCCTGCCCAGGGTGCCGTTGTCTTCTCCAAAGCCATCGTTCTCGAAGAGCAGCGAGTGAGCCCTGTGCGAGCCCTGTGCGGGGGGGGTGACAGGCAGGGGACTGGCCAGAGCCTGCTGGATACGGATGTGCAACGGGATCTGGGGCAGGCGCGGCAGCGCGTGAGGTTCGCCAAACCCTTGCTCTGCTGCCCTCTTTGACAACTCCAAGGACCTGAAGTCTTCAGGAGGAAGAGTGGGAGTCGTCGTCTCCTTGGGTAGGTCCAGGGAGCGCGGAGGGTCCGTGGCAGGGGTGGGGACAGGCAAGGGCATGCGCGGGGGCTCGGGGGGGACGTGCGTGGGCAGCGGCGGCGAAGGGGAGGGCGGTGGGTAAGGGGAGGTCACGTGCAGGGGGATGGGTGCGGGGCGGTTGGCTGTCGCTGGCCTGTCGTTCGGGGGCTTGGAAGCAACAGTTGCCTCTGATGGGTTGTTAGGCAGGAGGCCTCTCTTCGGTGGGAGAGGAGGAGAAGGCTTGGACAAGCCTGTACCACTGTTCATCGCTTGAGAAAGCTCAGCTGAAAAGAAACCACAGAAGCCATTATATTTACAGGGCATTTTCCAGATATCATAGAATCCCAGACTGGTTTGGGTGGGAAGGGACCTTTCAGGGTGATCTGGTCCAACCCCCCTGCAGGGAGCAGGGCCATCTGCAGCTAGAGCAGGGTGCTCAGAGCCCCGGGCAACCTCCCCTGCAATGGTGCCAGGGATGGGGCAGCCACCACCTCTCTGGGCAGCCTGGCACAGGCTCTCCCCACCATTATCACCATCAGACACTCTTCCCCAGCGTGCAATATGCAGGACAAAGCACTGGTCGCTTTGGACAGAGCAACCTCCGCTGCTTTTCTGCTAGAACAGTGCCAGAAATAACCAAGTTGCTCTCATTTGTCCTTTCTGCAGCAAAGGTACGACTTGGGAGAGCAGCCAGAAACAAGCAGGCTGGGAGAGGTCTGAGCATCCTGCTGCTTCAGGGAGAGATAAACAGCACCAGAAACAAACAGCACCAGAAACAAACAGCACCAGAAA
>JANVCC010000120.1:4074531-4126179 GCA_025345505.1 Todiramphus chloris collaris | reverse complement strand
AAACAGCACCAGAAACAAACAGCACCAGAAACAAACAGCACCAGAAACAAACAGCACCAGCCCTCCAGTGACAGCAGATGGAGCTCCCCCGGATCAGGAACACAGGTATGTAGGGCACTTTATGGCTGTGTTTACAGCGTCGGTTTGCAAAGGAATCCGAGACATCCAGGACAAGCCAGGCTGCAGTTGTGCTAACGGCTCCCTTGCACATTATAAAACTTCCTGGGAAGTCTCACTGAAAGGCAGAGGTCAGCAGCACTGCTGGCAGCAGCACACTCTCCCCAGCCCTAGGCTGCCAGCAGCTCCTGCTTGCTTCAAGATGAGGTTCTGCTCCTCTCCCTCTGCACTCTGTTCTTTAACCCCCATATAAACCTCTCTGCAACTACAAAATCACTAGAAAGAGTTTCTAAAAATGCCTGAGAGCTTTGAGTCTACACAGAGTTTATCTGCTGTGCGATGATGGAGAAAAGGAGACCGTGTCATCTCAGGACCATTCAGTCTCAGGTTCCTCACCCTCCCCTGCTTCCTAGGGAAGAAGCCACACCAGTGAAGTCTGCTCTTGCTTTAGGAGTTTGCAGCCTTTAACATTCACACATCAATGGCTTTGTGGGCTCGGAAAGGTTTTGCCCAGCAACCTGAGGAGGACTGGGTTTAGTGCACATTCCACCTGGACTGGGTGCTGAACTGGGAGGAACTGGCAGGGCCGGACACCAGGAGAGGGTGCTGGAGGCAGGGAGAGCTCCCCGAGATAAGGCTGCAGAGCTGGGTGCATTTTTGGGATGTTTAGCATTTTCAGACTTTCCCCTTGTAGATTAAGGGCCTGATTGTGCAAAACACCGAGTGTCCTCAGCTCCCATCAACTCCAGCCCGGGATTCCAGTATCTCCTGGGCAGCGCTGGGAGCCTGGCAGGACCAGGAGCCAGTCACCTTTTGGTAGTAACAAGATTTTGAAAGGGACTGAGTGCATGGCAGAAGGGAGAGACAGCAAAGGGCTGGGTTCTGCTGAAAGCATCCTCCCGAGCCAGCCCATCTCCCTTCACCACCACAAACCCAGTGCACCAACTGGTACAACCTCCTGTGACGTGCCACTGCAACCAGACCCGGTGCCCTGGCACAGGCTGCAGTAACCACAGCTCCTCAAAGCTGCCAGCAGCACCAAGCCCCAGGGCTGTGCCAAGCTCAGCACCGCTTCCCTCGCTTGCTTCTTCAAGCTGCTGCTGATTCAATTCCCACTCCCCAAAAGCAAGTGTTTCCTGAGCCTCGTTTTCAGCCGCTGCCCCAGCCACACCAGAACTGCTCAGGCAGCGAGCACAAGGGAACATCTGCCTGGGGGAACAACGGGGCCATCTGCAATTCACAGTCCCCCCCCTCCTCGGAGTCAGGGAAAGCATCGGAGACTCGTGGAGAGCTCACAAAGCCGATTCCACTGCTGCTCTTTATCTGCAGCAATAAAACAAAGCTGGCACTGAAAGGACTGCACGTGTGCTGTGGTTCCAGCTCCATCACGCTGGATGCCCAGCCCTGCAAAGCTTCTCCCTGCATCTGCACTCTCACCCAGGAGGCAAAAGCAGGGCTGGCTGCTCTCCTCAAGGACACTTAGGGGCTGGAGCGTGGTCAGAGGAGGGCAATGGAGCTGGGGAAGGGGCTGGGGCTGGAGCAGGAGCCTGGTGAGGAGCAGCTGAGGGACCTGGGCTTGTTCAGCCTGGAGAGAAGGAGGCTGAGGGGAGACCTTCTGGCTCTCAAAACCTCCCTGAAATTCAAGAGGTTGGAGCCAGGGGGTGTCGATCTCTTCTCCCATGGAACAAGGAGGACAGGACAAGAAGAAATGGCCTCAAGTTGCCCCAGGGGAGGTTTAGGTTGGGGCTGAGGAACAATTTCTTCCCCTCCAGGGCTGCCCAGGGCAGGGGTGGAGTCCCCGTGATCCCTGGAGGGGTTTCCAAGCCGTGGAGCTGTGGTGCTGAGGGACAGGGGGCAGTGGTGCCCTGGCAGTGCTGGGGGAAGGGGTGGACTTGGAGCCCTTAAGGGTCTTCCAACCAGAATGATTCCGTGATTCTCTGCTCCCTGCCTCCACAGCCCCGCGGCTGCAGGTGCACTGAGCTGGTGAGAGGCTGGGGCTGAACAGACATTTGATCAGCTGCTGTCTGCAGTCACAGGTTTTTTTTTGTTCCACAAGCACCTCCTGCAATTAGCACCGGGGCATTTCAAATACCATCTGTGATGTGTGCAAGCAGCTTAAAGAAAACAAGAAAGCATTTCATGGAGTGCTCAGGCTAATCAAGCTGGGCTGGCAGACAGGAGTGGTTAATACCACTGCAAGGTCACTTGCAAAACCTGCTTGGAGCAAGGAGAAGCCCCAAGCAGAACTGAGATGTTGTTTGTACTGAAAGCAGCAGCCCAGGCTCCTTGCACGTGGTCTAAACTTCGATCACTGTCCACCAAACCACACCGGGGTAACGCCTCCAGTTTCTGTGGTAGCAGTGCAGAGCTGATTGATCTTCCCAGGAACCTCCCTCCTGATCTGCACCAGCCCTGCCAAAGCAAGCAGGGATTCCCCCCCGTTGGAAACACGCACGTCTGAGAGGCTGGGGTTGGCCCAGATGACCTCTGAAGGTCCCTGCCAACCCAAACCCATCTATGGTTCTGGGATTGGACAGTTCAGGGCAGAAGACTCCAGCAATTACACTGTCCCTGGCTAAACACTGGCCAATCTTCCGAGTCCAGACGGTAGGCAGGAAAGATGATCAGACATCATGATACACTGTACTAAAAATCTTCTCTTCTGAAGGGAAGAGGCTCTGAGCAAGGGCTCCAGAACATTCCAGGGTACAAACCCCAGCTTTCGGAGGCACTTACCTATTACGGAGTTGCTGTTTCTGTTGAGGGGTTTGGGAGGAGGGACGGGAGGCTGTTTGGCAGGAGCTGTGCTGGTTGTACTCGTGGGAACAGTAGTGTTGGCACTGGCAAGGGCAGGGGGCAGAGTCCTGGGGGCTGGGGAAGGGGCAGTGGTGGAACCTCCTGGCTTTGCTGCAACGGGGGCTGTGCTGGAGGGTGCGGTTTTTGCCGCGCTGCTGGCGGGTGTCGGATCCTTCGCCTGTGCTTCATTTGCCTCCTGAGAAGTGGAAGGAGGTCTTTTTGGAGGAAGCAGAGGCTGTCTGGGAGCGTATGGTTCCTGAGGTGGTTCCAGTTCAGGTGCAGAGTGGCTGCTGGATGAGCCTGCAAAGGGAGATGGTTTGGTTTGTGAGACTGGAGGGCCCAGAGCTGGGTGGGAGGAAGCTGATGAGAATTCAGAACTGCTCCTGGGAGAATCTGAAGCAACCAGGGAGAATCTGAAAGCAATTTTGCAGATATCTGGTTTCTTACCCTGCCGTTTCTTTGGCTCCTCAGCTGGAACAGGCTTCCTAAGGCTGGATGTTTTTGTGGCCTCTTCCTCCTGGCTGGCTGGGTTACAAACCCCTGGCCCACCGATCGGGACCGTGTGTCCGTTCTTCAGTGCAGGTGGGTTCAGCTTGTCTGGGTCTTCACCATCTGCAAGAGGACGGGAGGGGAGAGAAGCAAACAGAAAACACTCAGAAAGCAGGAGACGGAGGAGATACGGCCGAGCTGACTGAACCACCACCAGTCTTACACCAGGCTTCTCAGCTGGTCTCCAGTCTACCTTCTGCAGAGGAGCACACAGCACTGCCTGCCTGAAGTTGAGAACCCTCGATTTCATGAGCAACAAGCAAAACAGGACAGCACTGGATCCCATCAAGGGTTTTTCTTCTTCAGCAGCCTCTTAATCCACCATTTTCTTTAGAAAGAAGGCTACTGCATTTAAGACCAGTGCACCCAGTGCTGTGCCACAGCCCAAGGAAGCCACAGCTGCAGTTAAAAGCCTCCCGCAGCGTCTCTCTCTCCCCAGAGAGCACTCACAAAATCTCAGCTGCAATACAAGTTCCAACCCTGGCCCAGGCATTTACTGGGCATGCAGTAATAGACATTGATCAAGTCTTAAGAAGAGCTAAAGCACCTTTATTTTCCTTCTGGTCTACTCTGAATTTGGCACAAAAGAAACCAATAAATCACTGCTCCACTCAAAACAGCCCATTGCAAGGTTTATTTCCTCACTTTTTAACCTTTGCTTTAATTGGATTAAATAATACATCCCCAGAATCTGATGCAGTTCATCTTGACAATATCTGCTTTTACAGATGGAGTTCCTAAATCAATCAATCAATTATCAATTTGATTTTAAAAAAATCCTCCACCTTTTTAGTCTGCCCTCTCTCAAGCAATAGCAGCACGCGGCATCGCGGGCCCCCCAGGGATCAGAGCCCGGCACGCTCTGGTGCCCTGATATTTGATTTATTCCACTGCCCTCCTGTTCTTGCCAAGGTACCACCTCCCCTGCCCTACCCTGGTGTTATTCAGAAGCTGAAAGCAAAGATGCCAAGAAGGCAAAAGCTCCCTGGGGTTTCTTTTCTGCAAAACCCAGCCTTGGTTTCTGAGAGGGGATGGGAGATGGTGCTGCCTCGCTCCCTCCGCTGCCCTTCCTTGCAGTGCAGGAAGCACAGACAGCAACGAGAGGGAGTTTCCTCCTCAGGGAGGGCTGAAACTCCAGAGATGAGATGAGCCCAAGCTTTTTATAGCAGCAATTGCCCCTGGCTAGTGGAAGGTTTCAGGAAGAGAGATGGGAAGGGGTGTGATCCAGCTTTCCTCACCACGCAGACCTTGCCTGCCCTCCTCTGGAACACTCCCGATGACCTCCTCACACCACTTCACTCCTGACTTTGGTTCCAGTGACCTCCTTCAAGGTCAAGACAGTCCAACACCATCATCCTCTCCTTACCCCGAGCCCAGCAAACCTGCTGACTGCCAGCCCAGAGAGTGGCAGGGCCTCCCGTGCTGCCTGCAGCCTCCAGCCCACCTCTTCCCTACCTCCTCGCTCACTCCCCTAAAGCGTTTCCAGCTTCCCCCCCTCCCCCAAGAACATCAACTGAGCTCCTAAGAGCAGGTTTGAAAATTGCAAGTAAACACATAAACCTCCCACCACTGTCTCATGACTGCCCGAGTGTCTTAAACTCATCGAAGGGATTAAGATAATGTGCTCCCTAACCTAACCCTCCTGCCAACGCCGACTGCTCCCTCGTACCTCGGGCTTGCACTTTGTCCAGCTTACAGCCATCTTCTGCTGCCTAAGCCACGTCAGATGACTCCAAGTGGAAAATAATTCCATCTCACAGCCATGCTCCTGTTACACCCTCGCAGTTTGGAAGAGCTCTCCTCTGTCATCTCAGCTGGAAGCTTGCTACCCAAAGCCTTTGATCTCTCTTCCAGTTTCATCCTGTGACCTCACACACTTCTGCACCCCGGTGAACTCTCCCTGCAGCCCAGCACTCACCCCCTCGGGGTGGTTGTAGAGGACTTCTTACAGCACAGCTCTGAACGACTGTGTTAATGCTTTCCCTCTCAGTTTTGCTTTCAGTGGTTTGAGCTGAAAACCGCATTTTCACCTCCACTTTCCCACTTTGCATCTTTCTTAGAATAACCCTGGAATTTGCATCAGGTTAAGGCTCCTCTGCAGCTTGTCTGCTGGGGTGCAGTTCTGTGCTGCTCTAAGCCAAAGACCAGCTGGCACCTGCCAGGGGGGGCTGCTGTCCCACCACATGTTCCTGCTCCCACCCTTGTACCCACATTACCCAAACACAGCCAGGTCATCACAGACTGGGTTGGGTGGGGAGGGACCTTCCAAGGTCACCTTGTCCAACCCCCCTGCAGGGAGCAGGGCCATCTGCAGCTAGAGCAGGGTGCTCAGAGCCCTGGGCAACCTCCCCTGCAATGGTGCCAGGGATGGGGCAGCCACCAGCTCTCTGGGCAGCCTGGCACAGGCTCTCCCCACCCTCAGCATCACCAATCTCTCCCTTCTCTCCAGTCTAAATCTCCCTCTTTTAGTTTAAACCCATCCCCCCTTGTCCTGTCCCAACAGGCGCTGCTCAAAACTCTGTCCCCATCTTTCTGCCAGGCCCCTTGAATCTCTGAAAGGCCCCCAGAAGTTCTCCCCAGAGCCTTCTCCTCTGCAGACTGACTAGATGATGGTGATGAGATGAGGAACTGATCTGGCTGAGAAGTTATTTTGGCAGGGTGACCCAAACTCAGAGACATCAGAGACATCAGAAAAGGGGCTAAGACTTCTTTGACAGCAGGGCAAGCTGCAATAAACCCTGCCACGACTATGACACCACACCATGAACATCTCCTCTGTAACTCTTTGAGGAAATGCCCCTACCCAGGCAGTTCAAAAGTCATCATTTGGTTTCTTTTCCCAAGCCTGAGGCTTTGGAAGTGGATCTGTGAGGTCAGAGCCTCCCCCACAGCGGGCTGGAGCGGGACACACACAAGGGGAATGGGAAGTGACACAGAGAACACGTGTCCCCTTCCCTGCTGGTGGCAGGCAGGATGACATCCAGGATAGACATCTCCCTGCCTGGACAGCCTTCCTCACACGGGGGCAGATGTCACACAAGGGAGCACTGAAAAGGGCAAGACAGACGGACAGGAACCGCGTTAGCGAAGAGCCCTGAAATTTGTCTCCCAAAAAAAGAAGGGCTGCGAGAAGGGGGAGGTTTTTGCCCGAGGAAGATCAGCCCCACAGAACACAGACAGGAGAAGTTCATTTGCAGACTCACCCTGCTCAGGGTCTTCCAACAGAACCCCTCTTTTTACCAGCTCCTCTCTCGGCTTTCGCATAGAAATCTTTCGTTCTAAAACTGATATTAAATTGAAAAAAAGTACTGAGAAAACAGGGTAAGTTGGAAGTTTAAGAAGATACTTTTTTTTTTGTTTTAAAAGGGATCCTCTGGAGGGAATAAAAGGGCTTCAAATGCCCCCGTGGTTGCACAGGTTAAGAGGGACGGGGGGGACTGCACGTTCAGGCCTGCGCTTCACACCCGACGGGTGATCGTGGAGCGAACGCTCCCTCCCCACGCCTGCCCGGGGAGGTTCCTTCCGAGACAGGAATTTATTTGTCTGAAAGTGCTGCTCCACGTGAGGTGTTTCTGGAGAGACCGCAGGTACCAGCCCTTCGCCAAAGTCACATTTGGCTTCTCGCGCCCATCAGCGCTCGGGCTTCTGCCTGCGAGCCCTCCTTGCTAGCCAGGTGGCTACCGGCAGGTTGCCCAGGAGGAGGAAGGGACTCCCACCCAGCCCCCATCACTCTACCTTCTGAAGTCTCCTTAAATTTGTCACTGCTTTTCTTTTTCCTCCACTTCCAGGGTTTGAAGATCTTGCCAAAGCTCGAGAACTTGCTTTTCCTCTTGGTGGGAGGCGTGGTGTCACCCGCTTCCAAAACGTCCACCCCCATGCCGGTGTCAGCGGGGGGGTGATCCACATCTTCGGCTGCACGGGAAAGGAAAGAGAAGTTACCTTTGTGCTGCAGACAACAGCCCCCATCTCCCACCAGCCTGCCCCGTGCACGGTGGGGCACGTTCATGCAAGGAAGGCAGCAAGAGTCACGGCCTCGTGTGACCCGTCGGTGGTTCACGGGAGCTTGGGGAGACGAGAGCAGGGCTTCCTCTGAAGAAAGGAGAACTGGGGCTGTTTAGTCTTGCGAGGAGAAGACTGAGAGGGGATCTGATTAATGTCTATACATAGCTGAAGGGTGGGTGTCAAATGGAAGGGGCCAGGCTCTTTTTTGTAGTGCCCAGTAACAGGACCAGGAACAATGGGTACGAACTTAAGCATAGAAGGTTCCACCTCACCATGAGGAGGAACTTCTTCCCTGTTCCAGTGCCAGAGCCTGGCCCAGGCTGCCCAGAGAGGCTGTGGAGTCTCCTTCTCTGGAGCCTTTCCAGCCCCCCTGGCTCTGTTCCTGTGTGGGCTGCCCTGGGTGCCCCTGCTCTGGCAGGGGGTTGGACCCAATGATCTCCAGAGCTCCCTCCCAACCCCTACCACTCAATGATTTGATGATTCCACCGTTAACTGTGCAAAGGGCAACCGAGAAGGAGCTTCCCAAGGAAACACAGATCAGCTGAAATTTGCCGTGTCATGGCTTTGCCCGAGGAACACAAATCACTCTGCTGCAGTTTCTCATCTTCAGCTGGAAGAGGCTGGTGCTAAGACACAAGTAATTACACAAACACCTCCCAGACTGCAGAGCTGACTTTTCAGGACTCTGAAGTTCCCGGAGCCATTCCAACAGCTGTATGTGCTGGAACTCAGCCTCCCTGACTCTTCCCTCTATAAATAAACCCAGCAAAGCTGGCCAAGAGCAACAACGCCTCAGGAAAGCAACACAATACAGGCCTGTGCTCCACCTACTGTACTGTAGAGCCTCTGGAGAAAAACACAAGGAGGACGTGGAGGTGGGAAGGGACACGCAAAAAAAAAAAAAACCCAGCCAAAACCACCACCAAACCAAACCACTGCCTTGCTGCTGCAACAACAAAAAGCAGCTCAAAGAAACAACTTGTGAAGCAGAACCCGAGCACAAAACGGGAAGCTGGTGACCGTCAGCTGGGGCTTGCCTGGTGTTGCTGTTCTCTGGCTGCTTGATGAAGCCTAAGGGAACGTTTACAACCACCAGAAACCAGCAAAGCCTGCAAAAAACCCCATAAAAACCAGAGCATGCACAACCTAAGCGAAGCCAGCTGGTGGCCTGGTCTTCATTCATCACTTCTTCATGGTCTTCATTTGCTTCATCGGGGGCTGGAGCAGCTCTGCTGCCAGGATAGGCTGAGGGAGCTGGGGCTGTGCAGCCCGGAGAAGATTCCGGGGGGATTTTATAACTGCCTTCCAGTCCCTGAAGGGAGCCTCCAGGAAGGCTGGAGAGGGACTCTGCACGAGAGCGTCCAGAAATGGTTTTAAACTGAGGGAAAATAGGTTTAGATTGGATCTTAAGAAGTTCTTCAGTAGGAGGGTGGTGAGCCTGTGGAATGGATTGTCCAGGGGGGTTGTGGCTGCCCCCTCCCTGGAGATGCTCAAGGCCAGGTTGGGTGAGACCTTGAGCAACCTGGTCTAGTTGAGAGGTGTCCCTGCCCACGGCGAGGTGGTTGGATGAGATGATCTCTAAGGTCCCTTCCAGCCTCAGCCATTCTACGATTCCCAGAGCGAGAAGCCCTCGGTTTCAGCGCTGCCAAAGCCTGGAGGGCCCAAGCTGTGCCGTGGAGCTCCAGGGAACCATGGAAGATGGAGAGCAGGGCTGCCCAATTTCTGCAGCGGGGCGGAGGTGCCGCCGGACGCGTCACGCTCGCGCGTCTTTAATTTTATAGCCTCCGAATCAAATGTTCTGGAGGTTGGAAACCACCTGGGATCACCAAAGACCTTTTAGGCAGCTTCAGACGAGCCTGGATGACGTGCCTGCTGAAAAGACAATACCCCGTAGGCCACGCAGAAGGTTCAGCCAAGAATCCCATCTCCTAGGGCTAAGAGATTGGGAAAGGAATTTTCAGGGAAAGCCATTTTGCACATAGGACAAAGAGCTAATACTGTCTCTGCTGGATCCTGCAAATACCCAGTGAGGATACGGAGACAGATGTGAAAAAGCAGATTCCTGTCAACATGGGGAAGAGCAGACTCAGGAAAAAAAACCCCACCAACACAAAAGGAAACGGGGGGCAGGGAAGGAGTTGTTTGGTGGAGCTCTACCTGCAGTCCTGCAGAGCTTCCCAGCAGGAGATTCCAGACCCCAGGAAGCATCAAGGATGGGGAGCCCCAGCTATGAGATCCCAAGAAGCCTTGGTCTGGCTGGGCTGAGGACAGGCTGCCACCACACAACACCACAGGACAGACAGACCCTGATTTTCCAGTCTGAGCACAAACAAACCGGGGAAAAAACCTCCCTGAATTCCAGGAAAGAGCAGAGGAGTAGAGACCATGCTGGCAGCACCAGGGAAATCGTAGGGTATTTCAGGAGGAGGATTTGGCTCACATGTGAGAAGTGCAGTCTTCAAGTACATGATGAAGAAAACCAGCCCAGGACCCCAAGTGGCTGGAGAAACGAGGAAGTGCCACCGTCCTCACCAGCAGGTTAAAAAGAGGCTTTTCAAAGCTGCTTTTGGCCACTTCAGACTTTACCTAAAACGCATGGTCCTTCCAGCTCTGTAGGGGTTTCTCTCCTCTCGTGGGACTCCAGATTTCACACAGTGGACATGGAACCAGTGGAAAGCTGATGCCAGCAAAGAGCGAGATCAATTCAGAACCTGAGCTGCTGCTTTAAAAAGAAATCTGGCTTCCTAAGAGGAGAGGAATTGGGTAGAAAGTAACATCAAGATGCCAGCATCGATCTGGGCTTCTCTGCAGCTCTATTCTCTGATTTTTCTGCTGGGAGGGAGGGTGGGAAGAAGTGGGGCCCCATAAAAAAGGGCTTTTTAAGCTCCTAGAAACCCAAGATGAATTGTCTGGATGTTTACAGGCACTTTTTCCCCCCAGAGACTAGAAAATGAGTGCTGGAGCTGGCTATGTAATTTCAAAAAGCCGTATTCACTGTCTTCAGTAGAACACTCCCGAGGTTCACCGGGCAGGGGAGACCACTTGCCAGGGACAAGCTGTGGACCCCATCTGGATCCCCCAAAGGTCCTTCCCTCCCCTTTCTGAGGAGCTGCAAGAGCACTGAAGCTTGTACCAAGCTCACTTCGTAACCCCTCGTACCTCACTTCCTCAAGTGAACAGCTTTGGAATGCCATTTCTGTGCTGCTTGCACAGTGTGTCAGTGCTGCACTAAGCAAAAGGAGTTATTAAAAGAAAACTCAACCTTCAAGTAGCAGATTAACCACCAGAGACCTCAGCAGGCTGTGATGTCTCCATTTCCAATCAGAGGGAGGACAACAAGCACTCCCCCACCACAGCCACCTCCGAGCAGCTCCGGAGGAAGAGCGGCTGTGAAAGGATGAGCTGGAACTGCAAGAAGCACAATATCCCTGCAGCAGGAGCAGCAAGAAGCAGGAAGGGTGAGGGGGAACCCACACGTGAGTATTACTCCAGGTGGAAGAAGCTCTTTCAGCAGGTTCTGCAGTCCAGGTCTGGCTGTCAGATCAAATACCATCTCAGGGTGGAACTTCACACTCCAGGTGCCTGACTGCCGGGAACTGCAACCATGCAGCTAATGCAAAAGCTGTTTCACAATGACCTTCAGCTTCAGGGGTGAATAACCCAGCTCCTGCTTCTCTGCAGTGAGACTCCATCACAGAATGGTCACAGTACAGTGGGGATTGCAAGGGACCTCTGGAGATCATCTGCCCCATCCAGCAGGGGCACCCAGAGCAGTGGCCCAGCAGCGCAGGGTCCAGCCGGGGTGGGAATCTCTCCAGAGAAGGAGACTCCACAGCCTCTCTGGGCAGCCTGGCACAGCCTCCCACACCCTCACAACAAACAGGTTTCCCCTCCTGCTGAGGTGGAACCTCCTGGGTTCCAGTTGGTGTCCCTTGTCCTGTCCCTGGGCACCACTGAGCAGAGTCTGTCCCCATCCTCTCACCCCCCGGGGCCCTTTAGCTCTTGCTCAGCATTGCTCAGCTCCCCTCTCGGGCTGCTCTTCTCCAGCTGAGCAGCCCCAGGGCTCTCAGCCTTGCCCCACCAGAGATGCTCCCAACTGCCTGTAGGTCTGTGCTCTGCATCAAGTCTTGTCCCACATGAAAACACTCCATTTTGCTGGTTTATAATCAGTTCTGTGTCTAAACACCAGTCCCGTGAGACAAGCACACCAGGTACCCCCTCGTAGCACAGGCCAGGTAATTTTCACCACCCCTTCTCCTCAGTGCAGAGTCAAACTCGACCCACGTTACTAAAACCAGGGAACATCCCGAGCCCATCACAGCCCACCGGGCAATCCCGCTGCCAGCAATCCCATTTCCCTCCCGGATCCAAAGTGGTACCCACTCCATCCAGCTCTGCAGCACAGGCTGCTCGCAGGAGACCTCCCCCTGCCCTTCCCCAGAGCTCTTCCTTTTCCCATCCCTAATCACCACCGACACAGACATTTCAAACTGGCTGTTGTGATGCAATTACGAATTGCATTTACTGCTAATTAGCTGGGGGATGAGCAGCTAGAGTGGCTTTGCTGAGCTGTGTCTGAAATCACCTCATTGTTCAGTGGTTGCTCACGTTAGATGGTGCTCACACTCCCCCAGAAAGGCCCTTCCCTTCCAGTCACAGCCCATTTCCAGCTCAGATCTCCAGCAAATGGGGCAGAGAGGACATTTTGTGCCCAAGTTGCCTTCACTGTGGAGAAAGCTTCAGCAAGGTGGGTTCTCTGAGCATCCTCTTGCTCTGCCAGGTCCCTAAGCTGCTTTGCAACGCAAGGCAGAACCCCCTCCTTATCCCAGTTGAGCACTGGGAAACCCTATGGAACCACAGTGCAGCGCTAAGGGAAAGAACTGGGGCAAGAGACAACGAACTGGACTTTAAGTGGAGGGCAAGAAGCACCAGCAAGTTGATGCCCTTGCCCGACCTGGACCTTGCTCAGCACCATGGCTGTCTACCTGCATGGCAAGTCTGTGTCCAAGGCACCAGCCCCACCTTCTCCGTGGTCCCAGGCTGGAAAATCCATGTATAAATTTATGGAAAAGGTTAAATGAGGTCACGCAGGCCTAGGAGAACCCAGGGGAGGCCTCAGAAGGTCAAAAGCTTTCCAATAAGCAGGTCCCTAATGTGTCCTGATATCAAAGTGTGACCTTGTTTAACCTTTTCCTGAAGAAAAACTTCTCTACTTCCTTGGTGTGAGGATGGCAGAGGCTGTGCCAGGCTGCCCAGAGAGGCTGTGGAGTCTCCTTCTCTGGAGAGATTCCCACCCCGGCTGGACCCTGCGCTGCTGGGCCCCTGCTCTGGGTGCCCCTGCTGGATGGAGCAGGGCGGTGGCACCAGGTGACCCCCAGAGGTACCTTCAAAACCCCACCATGCTGGGATTGTAGGATTCTGCCAGCACTACATGAAGCACCCACTTTAGAAAAGCAGCCCTGAAGCAGGGAGAGCCCTGCAGAGCCCACCCTGACCCCACCACACCTCACACAATGACCTGCAGCAGAGACCCAGCTGAGATAAAACATCTACTGCGATAAAACATCTACTGCAACCTCTGCACGGGGCCCCAGGCATGCGTGGGTGCTTCTCCTGGATTAGATGGCTTGGAGCTCCCAACCTGCCGTGCCTTGGACAGACCCCCAAGACTCAGCGGGTCTGGGGAAGGAGCTGTGCCCTGGATGCCATCTCCCAGCTTCCCCACCAGAGCCTGCCACCATCTCACATCTTCTCCCCGAAACACTTAACATGTCCTGATCCTGTTCCATCAAAACAAGCAGGTGAATTTGAGCTGTTGAAACAGCAGATTTGTGTTAATCCAAAATGTTTAGACTGAAATAGTCTAGAGAAACGTCACAAAGTTGGCACAGCCTGGAGACACAAGGCAGCAGAAAGCTCCAGCAGTGCCAAGCAGCTTGGGATACAGATCTCCACCAGTATGCCCAGCCAGCTGGTCCTTCAAACCCTTCCCCTGCAGACTGCTATGCACAGACTCCCAGTGTGGTGGGGTTGGCAGGGAGCTCTGGAGATGCTCTGGTGCCACCCCCTGCTCCATCCAGCAGGGGCACCCAGAGCAGGGGCCCAGCAGCGCAGGGTCCAGCCGGGGTGGGAATCTCTCCAGAGAAGGAGACTCCACAGCCTCTCTGGGCAGCCTGGCACAGCCTCCCACACCCTCACACCAAAGAAGTTGCTCCTCCTGTTCAAGTGGAACCTCCTGGGTTCCAGTTTGTGCCCACTGCCCCTTGTCCTGTCACTGAGCACCACAGACAAGAGCCTGGCCTCATCCTCTTGACCTGCAGATATTTCTATACACATTCACACTTCAGGTCTTGCCACTAAAATGCAAGTGGAAAAAAAAAAAACAACAAAAAAGCTCTTCTCCCACCGTTCCTTGAATTAGGTGCAGACCGTTGGGCAGGAACATGGGTGCTGTTGATTCACCAGGATAAGTATTTTTTCCAGAGAAGAGAAACCCTGCTGGTGGAAGGAGCTGGTGACTTGCAGTTGGTCTCCAAGCCTGTCGCGCACTCAGCCAGAGGCTGCTGGTGTCAAATGCTCCCAGAGCTTTCTCCAGGCTTGGGGCTGCCCCTCCTGTTAAAGATGGCAAAGCTTTGGCTTCTACCACTGCTCTTGCCATGGGTCCAACCGGCAGAGCCAGCATCAGGGGTCAATCAAACCCACAGCACGCGGGAGGCTCGGTGAGCAGCTGCCCACCCGACCTTTCAGAAATACCAGCATAGAAGTGTAATGGTTTACTGGTCACACCAGGGTCCGAGGGAGGAAAAGGCATCACGTGAGCACATCCAGTTAACCCCATCTTCAGAGTTCAACCCCCAGAGGAGCTTTTGGTCCAGCACCGTGCTGCCAGCCTCCACCAAGGCACCGCGGGGACTCCCGGTACCGACACGAGTCACTAAAAACCAGTTAAGGGTCAGCTCTCACGGGGAAGGTTCCTGCACCAGGACAGGAGAGAGAGGCACCTCGCATGTCCAGTATTCAAAAGAAAATTACCCCCGAGCTGCCCCTGTGCAGAATTCATCTGATGATTCTTTTTTAAACCATTTCAACTCTGGCCACTCACCCCCGAAAGCCAGCATGGCCACGGAGAAGTATTTTGGTTTTAACTGGCACATCATAAGCTAAAAAAAAAAAAAAAAAAAAATTGCTTCAAGATCCAAGTGAGAGACCCCAACAAAGCAAGACTGAGGGCTGTGAAGAAATCAAAGTCTTGCATCCCAGCTGCTGACAATTCGTATTCTATTGCTCTGTGCCCGGGAGGGGAATGTTCATGAGGAAAATGGCACAATCCTTTAAGGATGAAGGGTCAGGGAGCCCCGGGACAGGACCACAGACCGAAGCTGTTGGGAGAAGACCCGGAACATGCAGCTTTTCTCCCTGGAATCTCTCTGCAGACATCCGAGAGCTGGTGGGGCAGACCTTAGCTCCAAGAGCAGATGCATCTCACTGCAACAGGCTCTTTGCCCTTTCAGAGATACAGGATCTGTTAAATCCTCTCTTCACTGTGACATCCTCACAAAGGAAATGGGAAAGCATCAGAATTTTGTTTTGTAACCAGACTTGCATAGTGTCTAAATCATAGAATGGTTTGGGCTGGAAGGGACCTTACAACCCATCTCGTTCCAGCCCCCCTGCCATGGGCAGGGACACCTCCTGCTAGAGCAGGTTGCTCACAGCCCCAGCCAGCCTGGTTCTGAACACCTGCAGTGATGGAGCATCCACAGCTTCCCTGGGCAACCCGTTCCAGAGTCTCATCCCCCCCAGAGTGAAGAACGTTCTCCTGATTTCTGATCGAATCTCCCCTGTCCCAGTTGGAAGCTGTCGCTAAGGGTAATGGCTTCAGATCCGAAGTGCGAGCCAGATTCTTTCCATCTGCAAACCTCAGTTCACCCAGAGCCCGCTCCATCTCGGGTCGCAGCAGTTGCTACAGGATATCCACAAATCCTGGGAGTTTCTGTCTCTCGGCCGTAGCCTCGAGGCTCCCATCCAGACAGAGACTGGGCTGGAGCAGAAGGCAGTGGAAACACTTAGCTGGGAGCTGAAAGCACGCAGACCAATTAGGCACTTCAACCCCACAGCAGCCACTCTGAAGGCTTCTGCTTAATCACCTCGATTTTCCTAAGGGACACACACCCTGGAGTTCTGCTGTGAGCCCAGGAGGAGCGTTGGGAACCGGGAACGTGGCTGCTCCTTACACAGCACTGCACCTTCAGAGGCACAGGACAGCCTTGGGCTGTTCCCCCCGGTGACAAGCGACACAAGAAGAGGAAATGGCCTGAAGTTGAAGCAGGGGAGGTTCAGGCTGGATCTCAGGAAGCATTTCTTTCCAGCAAGGGCTGTCAGGCACCGGAATGGGCTGCCCAGGGAGCTGGTGGAGTCCCCAGCCCTGGAGGTGTAGGTATTGTGCTTAGGGAGGGGTTTAAGAGCCAGGCAGATGTGCTCAGGGATTTGGTTTAGTGGTTTTTGATAGGGATGGGAATAAGGTTGGACTTGATCATCTTGAAGGTCTCTTCCAGCCAAAACAGTGGTGAGACACTGGCCCAGGCTGCCCAGAGAGGTGGTGGAAGCCCCATCCTTGGCAGTGTTGAAGCCCAGGCTGGCTGGGGCTGTGAGCAACCTGCTCTAGTGGGAGGTGTCCCTGCCCATGGCAGGGGGGCTGGAACTGGGTGAGCTTTAAGGTCCCTTCCAACCCTGACAATTCTGTGATTAATTCTTTGGTTCTATGACCCCAGGACCGAAGCCTAAGTGGGATCCTCACTGACTCCCGCCCCGGGACTGCAAGGAACCTTCCCGTTGCCAAAACAGTGGTGTTGATGCACAGGCTGGAGAATAATAATTCAGCTCCCTCCTCTTGGGCTTTGTTGTGCCGAGCAGAGCAGCTCAGAATCCAAAAAGCTTTCAAGCAAACAGCTACAACTCAAAAAAAAAAAGAAAAGCAAACAAAGGCTCTTTTGAGGGAAATGCTGTTAAGGTTAAAGCATCAAAAAAAGGGAAGGGTTTCTAAGCTTCCTATAACAGCTTTAAAAACTTCACATGCATTTCCTGAACGGTCCAGGGAAGACGTGAATCTTGACCTAAAAGCACTAAAAGGCTGTGGTCGCAAACCAGCCTCAAATGGTCCCAGCCCTTGGCTTCTCCTCTTTCGCACACTTCTAATGACCAGAATCTCCACAGGACTTTTCTTTTCGACCGCAGCCTGCCAAAGTTAGCCCAAGAACCAGCTCTTCGTGGTCGCGATTTGTTCGGTGGGAGCTACGCAAGCTGGGCTGTGAGAAAAGGCTTCGGGTAGGAAAGGAGCAGGGGAGGAAACAGCAGGTCTGCTGGCCTCCAGTCCCTGGCAAAGGACAAGGTCTCTGCGCCGAGAGAGCCTGCAAACCACCACCCTCGCTTGGTGCTCGAGGAGAGAAGAGTCCATGGCTGAACAGGTCGGCCTCTCACAGCACAGACCCCAGGGGAAGATGCTGCTCAGCGGCTCTACAAACACCACCCAAGTTTTACTTCTCCCTTCTGCTCTCCCAACACCATTTATTTTTAGCAGCTCTTGAATGAGATGAGCTGGAGTGAACTGGGGGTGGGTGAGAGAGGATCCCTGCTTTCATCTGAGCCCTACAAATACCTGGCAGGTTCAAAGTTATAGAAGTGAGAAAGAACAGGGTGGGGGGGGGGGAAACACCAGATTTGTCTCTTAGGGAGCTCTCCATGTGCAAACGTCAAGTGTTTCTCTAGAAATCAGATCATTCCACTCCACAGATAAGAGTAAGGAACAGAGCCCAGCCAGCTGACAGCGAGTTGGTAGGAGATAAAAGGGAACAGCACCACGCACAAAGTCTCCTCTTACAGCCCGCGCATCGCTGCCCCAGCCTCGGGAACAGCTCCCAGGACGGAGCTGGGAACACCGGTGACCTGCCCGCAGCGCTCTGGAAGCCCTGCTGCTGCCAGGAAGACGACTGCCAAGCCCCTTCTCCCCCCAAACCCACCAGAGCCACCCCCAAAATCCAGGGGCCGTTACGCTGGGGGAGGCAACTCCAGGCAGCCCGGCGGGGCCGGGAACGTTCCCGCTGTCCAAGCTCTTTGGGAAGCCGCCGTCCCCGAAAGCGGCCACGCGCGCCAGAGCCTGCCCCAAAAAGCGGGGGCTCGGATCGGCAGAACAGCGATCGCACGTGACGCCAGCATCAGAAAGGAAGGAAACGGTGAGTTCTCCGCTTCTCTTCCCAGCTCCCGAGCCAGGCGCAGGTTACACAAGCCCCACATTCCGCTCCTCCCAAGCGCTTGGTTTCACCTGCGGCCCCGGAGCTCCCTCCATTACTCACCGAACGCAGCCGGATTTACCGGTCTCGAGACGCGCGGCTGCCCCATTGGATTCCTTCCTAGGCAGCTCTCCGGGAGGAGGCGGGAATGGAAAGAGAGAGGAGGGGAACACAAAAAAATAGTCTACCCTGAGCCAGCAGTTTAGTCCTTTAAAAGTGAGAAACCCACGCTCCGGACCCGGAGGGAGCCCGGCGAGCGGGGCGGCTGCCAACTCCCAGGCAAAGGCACGGGGGGCAGAGGGTTCAGAGCGGGTCCCGTCCTCCCCGGACCCCCACGGCCGGGCACTTGATTCTCATAACTCGGTGCCAGCTCCAGCTCCGGCTCCCTTCGCGCAGGAATGCCTGTCATTCCAGAGCAGAGCGGGCTAGGGCCGAGCTCAGGAAGGGGAGGAGACAGCCAGCCATGCTCAAGCCTCTGAGCTGCTTAATCCAAATCATCAACACCCCTCGCTCCTTCCTCGAGTCAAGTTGAGCAAGAAGAGAGAAAAGCGGCGAGCGAGGGGAAGGGGAGACCGAAGGGTTTTTGCTCAAGGAAGGGCTTGGAGAAGCCGTGGACATCAATACATGGAGGGGTTTCACCTCCCGAATGGGATCGTGTACCTGAAAGGGGAAAAAGGCAAAGCGATGGGAGGGGAAGCGTGGGGTGCTCAGGCTGCTGGGGGGCTCTGCCAGCCCCAGAGTCCAGGGGATCCCGAGTGGAGTGCCCGAGCTGATACCCAGCCTGCCAGACATCCCATAAAGTGCAATTGCACAGCAATCCCTCTCTCTGCTAAAGTTCCCAGGAAGGAGGTAGGAGCAGGGAGCGTGTCTTCTGCTTGAATTTACATCTAATAAAAGGGAAATTTAAATTTAACAAGGAAAGGAAGAGTTTCTTTCTTCATTCGTGCTGTCACATCTGGAGGGTTAAGGTAACAAACACATTTGCATCACAATAACAAAGAGCTGCGGAGTTTAAAGGAGTCCACTGAGACTCTCATTTCTCACCAAACTCCGTGTCAGGATTTCAGTGAATCTACAGACAGGATTTCAGTGAATCTACAGACAGAATTTCAGTGAACCTACAGACCGTCCCAACCCCTGACCGCCACCGAGGGGCAGGAAAACCTTGAAGCATCCAGAAGCTTAATCTCAACTGAAAGGAAAAGGAAAAAACAATTTTCAAAAGCGCACAGGAACTGGCTGCAGCGTCACGCCAGCGACGGACCGGGCACCTGAACCCATCTGACCCAGCCAGGCTTGGTGTCTCCCCCCGGGACAAGCAGCAGACTGAAACACCCCAGGATTTGCTGCAGCTCTCGAGGTCCCTGCCAGCCCCAGCACTTCAGGGTCACCGAGCATCCCTCCGGCAGGTGGGAAGAGATCAGGACAAGCTCACGACAGTCCCAGGAGTAAAACCCTTCTATTCTGGGAAACAGCCCCCCTCCGAGGTTGTCCCTTTGGGCTGGTGTGGCTGGCAACAATCAGGGTTGCTCAATAGCCAACCCAAAACCAACACCCGCTCGGCAGTGGCCGAGGTGGCCGCTAACGGCCGCCTGTCGCACCGGGAGGCAGTTGTGGGGCCAACCCACCCCAGAAAGGAAAGAGGGGAGTCTTGACATCTAATGAAACTCCACCTCTGCCCCAAACACACCCAGGAGATGCCAATGCTCTTGGTTCCACCACGAACTCACCATCGGATGACCCACCAATGCCCCTGCTCTCTCCTGAAGCACAGCGGTAACAACACGGGAGGAAGCAGGACCCCTCTGGACCTTCTCCACCAGCGCCCTGCTCCTCCTCAAGCCCTGCCCAGTGAGCAGATGCCCACCGTGCCCACGGACAGCCCGAGCACAGCAGGGGAAGCAGGTGGAAGAGCATGGGATGCACAGGCACGGGGGGGTGTGGAGGAGCAAACGGCTCTCGCTTCCCCGGTGCAGAACATCGGGCTGTTCCCCAAAGCCTTGCTCTTCCCAGCCTCCCACCAGCAGACAGCCCTGTGCTGGTCTGGCCAACCCCAGCAGCGAGCCTTCCAAGGACTTTGGATATTCCTTGTGGGCAATTCCCATCCCGATTCACGGGCGTGCTCCACCTCATTTCCAACTCTGTGCTTCGAAACAAAGAAAAAAGCCATTTGAAAGCCATTTAAATACTCTGCCATCTGGCAGGGACCCACGAAGTTCAGAGATAGAAGCTGGAAGACTTCTCCAAGTCTGTAAATCAGCTGTCCAGCTTGGAAGGAGGTCTGGAAAAAAAATAGCCCTGCATCTGGGAAGGCTACAGAGCATTAAACACGGCACCTCGGCTTGCCCGACTTCCAGGGAGATTAAAGGCACCGTGGTTTCTACCGCACCGGCTGCGAAGGGAGCGTGCCCAGAGCGCTGCCACCGAACAGATGACACACGGGAGGCTGGCAAAGCCCAGCAGCACAACCACGGGCCTGACCCTTTGTTTCCACCATTAGCAAAACACGAAACATTAGCTTAAATTTCAGGAAAGAAAGAAAAAAAAAGGTTGAAATGAGCGTGTTTAAATGAGCGTGTTTAAATGAGCGTGTTTAAATTCCCAGCGGCTGCAGCACACGACGGTTCCTGGGGCTCTGGAGCTGCCCAGCAGCTCACCACCGAGCAATAAAACCTTCCCACCTCCCTGCAGCGCTGCCCAGCCCCTACAAACCATCCCAGAGTAACGAGGACATTTGGCAAAGGTGCTTCTAAGAGGAGTTTGCACCAGGAGCAGTACCGTTTGCTAACGCAGTGCGGGGCAGTGATGCTTGAGGAGCCGAGACACCAACCTGCATGGCCATTGGCAACTGGTGGGTGGACTTCAAACATCTTTTAGGAGTATCAGCCACACCTCTGTTCTCCACGGAACAGAAAGAACAAGCCCCCCCCCCCCAGAAGGCAGCTGGCAAAACGCAGAGAACACAGGAAATCCAAACCAAAAGTAACCCCAGCGTTCTTTTCTTTTCCAGGTGAACTCTCCCAGGCTTCCCCTCGGCTCCAGCTCTGAAGAAGGATGCAGATTCTGGACCAGTGAGGACAACACCAGAAAAAAAACCCAAACCAACTGTTCCTGTCTCAACTCTGGCCCCAGGGCAGAGCGTAAGAGCGGGCAGACTGACCCTGTGCTCAGGAACCCCTGGTGCTTCCACGGCGCTTCGTGTCGCAGCGGAGAATCCACACGGGACGAAGCAACCTGCCCAGGTTCCTGCCAGCAGCACACGAGCAGCACAACGCTTGGGCTTTAGCAGCCTCTCTAGGAAGGTTGCTTTGGCTCTACCAACAGCGGTGAGGCAAAAACTCATCCAATTGGACAGCTAGGATAAGGAAAAATCCATGTTTCAAACAAGGGCCAAGTGTCCAAAATTCCCAGAACAACGCAGAAGGGCCAAGTGACTTCGGTGTGCGGCAAGGAGAAACCAGAGCAGAGCCTTTACTCCTCAGGGACAGGTGAGGACCTCAGGGAGAAGGAAGAGCTTGGAATAACAACGAGCCTTGTAGAGAAGAGAGAAAAGGAATAGGGCTGATAGTCCCTCCAGTATTTTCTTCTAGAAATGTAAGAGCCAAGAAATCCCAGTTCCATGAGCACCTTAGGAAGTCAAACAGCTCAAAGCCAACCGGACGATGACCGGGCACGGGCAGCAAACGCCTGAGACGTGGGGTAAGGTGGGGGAAGTTTCACTTCCCCTCCATCCAGACCAGCATCCCATTAAAACCCCGGCATTCACTCGGTAGCACTCTGTTTGTATACACTGAAAAAAAGAAACTCTTCTGGATTGTTTCGCTTTAAAAATCTAATGAAGGCCTTAACGAGCACCACTATTAGCTCCTCTAAGAAAGCCCCTGTTGTTCTCCTGTCAGCTCACCCCGACGTGAAGCGCCGCATTCATCCGCACTGACTCAGACGGTTGCGTTCCATGATTCAGCCACAGGACCATTAAAAAGGCCTCTTGCATGATCCCCATCCAGGCCTGTTCCAAACCAGTGATACTGGGCGGTTTCCCTCGGAGCCCATCGGCAAGAGGCAGCTCCAGGAGGTGCAAGGTTCTTTCTTTGCTGGAGATGCACCCATTTGAAATACAAAGGCAGGCCTGGGGCACCATTTGACTAGGAAGATGGGCATGGAGAAGAAAAAAAGTGGCAACACTGTGAGTCTGGATGTGTTTCACTCCGGTCTGTTTGCTCTCAATCCTCAGCAGCTTTGAATAGGGAAAAAAATAAATATATGTATTTATGTAACAGGTCCAGCTACCTCCAGAGATGACCATTCTGGGGCTGTGCTCCAAAACAGAGCACGTGTCAGAGTTAGAATCACAGAATGGTGGGGTTGGGAGGGAGCTCTGGAGATGATGGAGTCCAACCCCCCTGCCAGAGCAGGGGCACCCAGGGCAGCCCACACAGGAACAGAGCCAGGGGGGGCTGGAAAGGCTCCAGAGAAGGAGACTCCACAGCCTCTCTGGGCAGCCTGGGCCAGGCTCTGGCACTCCCACAGGGAAGAAGTTCCTCCTCATGTTGAGATGGAACTCCCTGGGTTCCAGTTTGTGCCCATTGCCCCTCATCCTGTCACAGGGCACCACTGACAAGAGCCTGGCCCCTTCTCCTTGACTCCCACCCTGCAGAGATTTGTAACCATTCATCAGCTCCCCTCTCAGGCTTCTCTTCTCCAGGCTGAACAGCGCCAGGGCTCTCAGCCTTTCCTCACCAGAGATGTTCCAGTCCCCTCATCATCTCTGGGACTCGTGGGGACGCATTAGGAGTTGCTAACGAGAGCAGACCAAGGGGAAGCAAGCGGGTGGGAAGCTGGGTAGTCGGTCTGGAAGGTCACAAGCCAACCCAACGTGACGCTCTTCCTTTCTCCTCACATAATATTAAAAAGTCAGGCTGATACCCGGGGTGGAAATGGAAATGGTTTATTTATAAGGCAGCTGGCCCCGCATTGTTTAGGTTCAGTGCTTTGATGAAAGGGCGCTGGTTTGGATGAGACAGAAAAGTGAGGCTACCGCTCCTAAACCACATGATTTCCTCCGTGTTTCCTGTGACATTTCCAGCAGGGAAACTCCTATTTCCCAGAGCATTCCAGTCCCCTTGTCCCCCACAATTAGTCAGCTGCTCCGTCTCGGAAAGCAAAGGGCAGCGGACCCAGCGCACCGGGGACCGTCTCAGTGCCACCACGTACGTGCTGCCGGTGGGCAAAGTGAGCAACCCACGTCCTACGGCAGCCCAGATGTTGGCAGGGGTGGAGCACAGCTGGAGGGAGAACACTGCTCTGGATTCAGCAGCAGCCTCTGCCTGACAGCGTGTTCAGGAGAGGGAAAAGAAAGCTGAGGACATGGTCCTGGCGAGCCTCGTGATCACAGCGGGGGGCTGGGGTGTGAGGAATCGCTTCATTGTCACAAGTACCAGGCTACAGAAAATTGCAGGGTAGATCTTGGGGGCCAAGAGAAGCTTTAAGGCCAAAATATCCCCCGGCCTTGTTTTCCAGCAGGGGAAGTGCAACTTTCCACGAGAGGAGGTTTTAGCCCGCCCTGAAAACGCATCATCTTCGCTGCCTCCTCACCGCTCGCCGTAATTACCACATATGCCGAATATTTTCTTGTTTACTAGGGAGGGAATGCTAAGGAATGCAATCCTGACAAAATGAAGGATTCAGTCACATCTTGGCTAACTCGATGGCCGCGGTGATTCATGGCTATGCCATCTCGAGGCACGGGAGCCTCCGAAGCCGACGAACTCCTTTTCAGAGCACCTTGAAGCAGCGCTAGAAGAAAACGCTGGTCGGACGCCAAAGGAAGCACAGATACAGGACACATTCCAGCAAAGCATCAGGCATCAGCGTATTCCCAACAGGGAAGCACTCGGAGGCAGGATCCCCATCTGCCACTTCCAGCTATATTATTAGGAACACGTTAAGCAAAGACACGGAGAAGAAAATGACATCAATGATTCTGTTGTTTAGGGAAGAAACAGGCACGGCATTTCGCTTAACTCCTGTTTAACCTTCTCCCACGGCAACAACCAAGATACTCCAAGTAGAACCTACACAGTGACATCACCTAAAGGCTTCCCATTGCCAAACACTGGAGATAAGGAACAATAAAACTAGCAGAGCTTCAGCACTAATCAAACCCCATATCCTTCTCCCTCTGCTCTCCCCCTCCTTCCTTTCCCACCACCACCCATACTTTTAGGACCGGCGCAGCCCAAGGACACGGTGCTCTGCCTAAGCGAGCGGCTGGGCTGTGAGATGGTCACATCCTTGGTTTCAACAACCTCCCTGGACAAACTGAACTCATCACGAGACTCTACAGCTTCACACAAGTTATTCAAAGTAACCGAGTGCTTTGGCAAAGGGTGAGTCCATGGATGGCCCCGGTAAAGCCCACGGGACAAGCTCTGTTGAGCATTCCGCTGGAGATTGCAAATTAACAGCAAGGACAGCAGTAAATATTAAACCTCTGAAATGAGATGAAATAGAAGTGAACCCTCAGAGGTGGCACTGCGTTTAACTCCAGGGGCTACTCCGCAATGTAGAGGCCAAGGTCCAGCGGCCGCTATCCCTGCTCTGATTCATTAAAAGACTCACCATCCCAAATTTCTCTTCCTACCTCTAATCCTTCAAGATGACCAAGCATGTCTGGAGGTGAAAGCCTCTCTGCCCACATGCTAGTTGGAGAGAAAGGCAGCAAGATCTCCCTGTAAAAGTCTTCTTCCCTCTTTTTAACACTTCACAAGAATCCCAGCAAGCACACTGGCTCTTCGTACCCGATGAGGATGAAGAGGAAGATGTACCCGATGAAGATGAAGCTGCAGCAAACCAGTCTGGTGTGACTTCTGCTGCCCCAAAGGGCTGACAGCAGCCACAGCGCACCGGGGAAGCCAAATTATCCTTCAACGCCTCGGACTCTGCAGGCTGACAGGACGTTATTTCAGGCTGGAGAAGAGAAGGCGCTGGGGAGACCTTCTTGTGGCCTCCCAGTATCTGAAGGGGCTACAGGAAAGCTGGGGAGGGGCTTTTTAGGCTGTGGGGCAGTGACAGGACTGGAGGGGATGGATTAAAACTAGAGAGAGGTCGATTCAGGTTGGACATTAGGAGGAATTTCTTCCCCAGGAGGGTGGTGAGACACTGGCCCAGGCTGCCCAGAGAGGTGGTGGAAGCCCCATCCTTGGCAGTGTTGAAGCCCAGGCTGGCTGGGGCTGTGAGCACCCTGCTCTAGTGGGAGGTGTCCCTGCCCATGGCAGGGGGGCTGGAACTGGGTGAGCTTTAAGGTCCCTTCCCACCCTGACAATTCTCTGATTCTATGATTATCCCCCCCAGTTACTGCACAAAGCCAGGGCATCCCACCACCCTCCTGGGGAGATTTACAAAAGCACCTTGGTTTAGCTTTTGAGGAACACCCGACTGCCCCGCTGCCCCTGCTCTGCTTTAATTATCTAGAAGCTTCTCATTAAAATGCGAGGCAAATTTGCCACACCACCCCTGCTTCTGATCATCTCGAGCAGCTCCGTTCAGGAAGAGAAGCTCAAATTCCCTGCCCCGGTTCCGAAACGAACAGACACAGCAGATAGATTTGGCTTCAGGCTCTTAAAATTCAGCAAGAAAAAAAAAGAAGAAGTCTTTTTTGCACTCGTGCAACTGAAAACTGTCGTAAAATCTGGAATTTTAAACCATAACTTTAGATTCACTCGTAAACATCGGGTTTAAAGGCTTCCTTTCAAACATACTGTGTTTTTACAAGCCGTTTCTACCCGAGCGAAGCGAACAGGTAATTACAGGTCTGACCTCCTTCTATTGCACAAATATGCCTTTTGAAACAATGTGAATAAATATTTGCCCAACACAAGAAGACGACTCCGAGAGGAACCATTCCAGTTTATCAACTTTGTGATTCATGTTGATACAAGCTTTCCTCTCTATTTAAGGAACGAGATAACGCTTAGGAAGTTCATCTCGCCAAATAGGCTTCATGGACCTACCCTGGACCACCCTAAACAGTGGCACGGCCAGACCACGGGTCACACCCAGGCAGGAGGCAGCAGTGAGCGAACCTCAACCCTCCAAATATTTGTCATTGCTCAACCACCGAGGTGTCTCCCGGCAGCGGCCGAGGGTTGCGACCCAAACGCGCCGAGGAAAAGGTTCCTGCCGGTGGGACCGGAGCGGAGCTGGAGTTTGTGGTGTGAATCAGCCCCTTCCCCACCCCGCTGATCGTGGAGACCCAAAGCTGAATGTGGACCCTCTGTTTAACCCCTTGAGGCTCCTCCCGAAACCCCAGCCCCTGACGCTCCTCTGCTTTCTGCTCCCCACCAAGAGCTCTCGCGAGGGCAAGACGGTGGCAGACGCGAGCGCCAAGAGCCATGCCAGGGCAGGGCCCAAAGGGCAGACGTGGCAATGGCCAACAAGCAGCTTACATCCCAAGATGTACACGGATGGGGTCCCCAAACCCCAATGCTGTCGCGTTGACTCACGCAAGCTGCGGGGACAATGCCAGGGCGACTGTTTACAGTGTCAAGGCCATTGCATATAATCAAAGGAAGTGTCAGGAGATGAGATAACACCAGCAGTTCAGGAGGTATGGCTAATCCTAGCCTTGGAAGAAGCGGTGTCTCCTAGAGCTGCTCCCCCTCTTCACACATTCCCAGGAGCCTCATTTCAGTCCCTTGCTTCTGCATTTGAGCACCAGCAGCAACTTTGTTTAGGAGCAGGTAATGCCATAGAACCATCAAAGCGTTCTGGTTGGAAGAGACCTTGAAGATCAGGGAGTCCACCCGTTCCCCCAGCGCTGCCAGGGCACCACTGCCCCCTGTCCCTCCACACCAAAACTCCTTTTTGAGATCACCAAATAACCCTCCTGTCTACTCACACCTGGCAGGTGGGGCTGCAGACACTGAGAGGAACCATGGTTAGATGGACACGGGATTGTTTGTGCCAAGAAGTCCAACCGTAGCCCTGCACAACCAGCTCATACACCAAGAGCTGCCTGCTCCCAACAGCCGTGAGCTCTGCGAGGACGAGCTACTCAAATATTTACTCACCTTCTCAGACGAACTGTGCGATGTAAGAGTTACAAGCACGCTACTATTCCAAGTATGTAAGCTAGCAAGCTTACAGCCAACCTGGGAAGGGTTGGGAGCTGGAGTCCCACCTTCGCTCGCGATGCAGATAACCCCCAAGTCAGCGGGTGAGATGGAACAGCGCAAGTCTCCTCGCTCCTGCCCCAGCAGCCTCTGCGCACCTCGCACCTTAGACACCTCGAGACAGGGGCTTGGCTCAAAGAGGGTAGGCAGCTACGGAGCTCTGTGGTACATCCCACGGCTCCGTGAGCTTACAGTGTCCTTCCCAGCACTCAAAGTGGTCAACTCTGCTGCTCAGGGAGGAGGATCTTACAAGCTCCTCATCCTGGCATCTACCAAACTGTTCCCACCTCAAGATCCACAGCATGCAAGACTGAGCAGCACCAAACCTCAAGCCCAAGGGTTTTCAGGAAGAACAAGCCAGAACTATCTTTAAGAGGTCCAAAGAGAAGCGGCTGAGAAAACCAAGTACATTTGGCTTTCCTGATTTCACAGGGGCCTGTGCCTCCTATCACACGACGTTCAAAGGGGCACAGATGCAAAGGTGAAAACCATGGCTCTGGGAAGAACGTGCTTCAAGCAGTAGGTATTGGAATTTGTGCCCCAAATTTAGGCTGTGTAAACAGAAACACGAAACCACTTCTCCACGTCCTGTGGGTCTGAAACAGGGAGTTTGTTCTTGTGCTGGATTCCCACCTAAGTAGGCTTGTAGAAGGCACTGCCTCCCCCGCTGTAGGAATGGCATCCCAGAGCTTCTGCAGTCACAGGCTACAGCCATCTGAAGCCATTCCCCCATCACATTAACAACCCCGAGGCCCATTTCTGCTCTAAGGGAGCTCCTTGAAGCTTCCAAAGCAATTCTCATCTTCATCAAGGGAAAAAAAAAAAAAACCAGTGAAAAATAAAACCTCACCAAAAAAAGTCTGCAGTTCTTAATGAGATTCAGATAAAAAAAAAAAAAAATAAAAATAAATCAAAGCTTGGAAACTAAAAGCTGAGGGATCCTCTAATGGAACTTTCCCATATTTGTGGAAATTTCTGTTTTGACACAAAAACATCTGCTCATTTAATGGGTGTTGTAGAAATCACTTCTATACTCCAGCGACGCTGAAGGAAAGTGGTCTGGGGTATTGTTAATGGAGCCTCTGGCTCCAGAGGAGAGAAAAAAATTGTTTTCCCTGACGTTGGAACTCAACTTCTGATTCCTGATTCCAGCCGATGCCAAACCCCACTCGGGGTCCTGGCTGCTGAGCCGTGCAGGTCTGTGGGCCCAACAGGAGAGCAAGCCCCTCTGGAAGGGACAGCAGCAAGGCTGAACATGTGTTAGGGCTTCTCTTTCTCCTCCCTAGGGGAGCATTTTGCTTCCTGGGTTTTCAGAGGATCACAGAACGGTAGGGGTTGGGAGGGACCTCCAAAGATCACAGACTCCAACCCCCCTGCCAGAGCAGATCACTCAGAAATGCACCCAGACAGGCCTTGAAAGTCTCCAGAGAAGGAGACTCCACAGCCTCTCTGGGGAGTCTGTTCCAGTGCTCTACAACTCACAGGAAAGAAGCTCTTCCTCAGGTTGAGGTGGAACTTCCCGTGCTTGAGCTCGGCTCCATTGCCCCTCGTCCTCCCACGATGCACAAGTGAGAAGAGGCTGTCCCTGCCTTCTTGGTGCCCAGCCCTGATGTATTTGCAGACATTAATTAGATCCCCTCTCAGTCTTCTCCTCTCCTCTCCAGACATCTGTTACCTTGCAATTTCTCAGACTGTTTAGGAACAAACTCAAGCTAACCCCCACCAGTCACTTCCCTTTCCAAGGATTGCTGCAGGCTCTCACAGATGCAAAATTAGGTTTTCAACCCAGAACTGTTTATATTCTGCAAACATGATGGCCCAGAAACAGTCTCCAGCGCAGGAACTCACTCAACTGCTGCCTCCCAATGCCAGGAAGGCATGACGTGGGGAAGTCTCCTCCTGTGCTTGTCCTTCAGCCCTTCTTCCCAAGCATTTCTTGAGGGATGGGCTCAGAGGAGCTTTGCTGTCGAGGAGCAAACGGCTTCATAAGGCAACAGGATGCTCATTATCAAACTTGGTTTTTTTCAACTGGAAAGCAGTGCCCCGGCCACCCCAAATGAACTCTAGGAAGGCTGATTGATATTTTATCCAGAACAGGAAAAGAAGAAAGAGCCCTGAAGAGGCAGGGAGTGTCACGGGTGCCAGGCTGACTGGTATAATCCCATTACAGAGTTACCCAGAGCAAGCAGTTTGCTCAACATTTGAGAGATAACAGGATTAACTTCATGTTCAACATCATTTCAGCCTAATAATTGCAGAATCACTCCTAAGGCCCTAATGTCATCGATTCAACAGGGGACTCCCAGCAACCCCCCCACCAGCCCCAGCTTTGAAAGCTCCGTTCATTAGCGTCAGCATCTTAAGTTAATTACTTCAAGAGATTTTCCTTTCCTCCCCAAAGCAAAATGAAACTTAACCCCTACAAGGCGGAACGCTGGAGCAGAACAAAATTCTGCCTTCCCTGCAGGAAGGGCCGATGTTTACTTTTCTAATCACCAAGATTCCATGTTAAGATCAAAGGGCTGGGGTTAGGGGGAAGTTTCCTCAACATTTTGGTTGAGTTTCAATGAAAATCATCACAGAGGCTGGTTACAGTCCCCTCTATGATCAAAGGTCAGGTGTCTGCCCAACTCTGCCTTCCTGGGATGGGGAGAGGATCTTGAGCTGCCCTTGGAGGGCAGAGCCAAAAGCAGATCACCCAGCAAGGATCACCACGGAGTTGTTTCCCTTGCCAAGCTGTGAGTCGCTGTTCACTCAGCCTTGGAAACGAGTCCCTGGCTGCAGCCGTGCTGGGGAACTGAAAGGAAAACATAAAAAAGCAAACAGAGTCGTTTCCTAGCCCACGGGAGAGAGCTGGGGAGAACCACAGGAACCGGGCTGTGTTTTTTGATGGGATTCTTATAACGAGCACAAGGAAGTTTTTAGACTCTGCCTTTTCAAGCTCAAGGGGAGGTTTTCATGTGGATGTGCTGCACCAGTTTGACCACTGTTGTTATTCTGCCCCTCACCTGTGTAGCACATCATCCCAGTTCACAGCACTGGAGAGTCATGGCCAGTGATGGGCTGCCCAGTTCAAGAGAGACAAGGAGCTACTGGGGAGAGTCCAGAGGAGGCTGGGAAGATGCTGAGGGGCTGGAGCATCTCTGTGCTGGGGAAAGGCTGAGAGCCCTGGGGCTGCTCAGCTGGAGAAGAGCAGCCTGAGAGGGGAGCTGAGCAATGCTGAGCAAGAGCTAAAGGGCCCCGGGGGGTGAGAGGATGGGGCCAGACTCTGCTCAGTGGTGCCCAGGGACAGGACAAGGGGCACGGGGCAGGAACCGGAGCCGCGCGGGCCCCGCCCCCGCCCGTTCCGCTCCCGGCTCCGCGCGCCCCCTGGCGGCCTCAGCGCCCCCGGGACCGGGCTGGGGGGGAAGGGACCTTCCAAGGTGATCTGGTCCAACCCCCTGCAGGGAGCAGGGCCATCTGCAGCTAGAGCAGGGTGCTCAGAGCCCCGGGCAACCTCCCCTGCAATGGTGCCAGGGATGGGGCAGCCACCACCTCTCTGGGCAGCCTGGCACAGGCTCTCCCCACTCTCAGCATCACCAATCTCTCCCTTCTCTCCAGGCTAAATCTCCCTCTTTTAGTTTAAACCCATCCCCCCTTGTCCTGTCCCAACAGGCTCTGCTCACAAGTCCATCCCCATCTTTCTGCCAGGCCCCTTCAAGTCCTGCAAGGCCCCCAGAAGGTCTCCCCTTGGGGAGCCTTCTCCTCTGCAGGCTGAACCCCCCCAGCTCTCCCAGCCTGGCTCCCAGCAGAGGGGTTCCAGCCCTCCCAGCATCGCTGGGGCTCCTCTGGCCCCGCTCCACCAGGTCCCTGTCTTTCTTGCACCAAGATCTGCAAGCAGGATTTCTAACTCCCATAGCCGTTATTTTCTGGGTACAAGGGAACACCCACCCATCGTAGCCCCGGCTGGAAGTCCTACAGAAATGTTAAAATCCACGCGAGACCAACCCAGCCTGGGCTGAAGGGCAACATCCTCCCTTACCAAGATGTGGTTATCTCTTGTCCCATCGTACCTGGATGGGTCCAAGCTGTCCACTGCCCACGCCAGGTCTCTGCTTTCTCATTGCTCTCAAGTGTTTTTCAGCGGACAAAAGACACCGTTGGGAATCAGAGCCAGGCTCCTTTCCCAGAGAGGCGAGGAGGAACCCGAGAAAGCAATAACTGCGATAACGCACCCAGCGGGGCCGAGAGGCAGCTTTGCTCCGCCAGCCAACACTGTTTACAACTCTCGAGGGCAGCGACCAAGAACGTGCAGTGTTTGGTTTTTAAGAGCCAGCTTTGCCGTGGAGCCCGGACACATCGCTGCTGCAAACAGAAATCACTGCGGTTATACCAAACCCACTGACCTCTGGATCCCAGCAGGCTCCTCTCCTATCCCCAACCCCAAGAAAAGCTGCTGCTGAGCATCCCTTGATGGAATTTACAGGCACCAAGGGGAATTTCAGGCCCAAAAAGTTGAAACTAAAAACTGAAAACTCTCAGAATCTGCCCCCTCTGCTCCCTGCCCTACTTACCCAACCACAGTGACTCCACACTCCCTGTTTCACAGTGAGCTGGCCTGAATTACCCAGAGGATTGGTTACGTGTCCTACAAGGTCTTATCTCTTAATAGTACGAATAAGATCGTTCAATTCAATCGCAAAGCTCTTCAGTGGGTACAACATCTCTCACTCACCGACAGCCTTTGCTATTATCTCACTCCAGCCAGCCGGGAGGCCAGAGCATCCCATTCCCAGCACATCCCCAGCTTAGCCAGTAAACCACAAACCCAGCAAAATTAGCCTCCACTTTCCTCCAGGCAGAGCTCTCTGGAGAATCTGCACGGCCGTTTACTACCACGGCTTTCAAAGTCACTGGAAATGGGGTGTCACGGAATTAAAAGGTCTCTGGCTGGTCAGCAAATAATCTCTGGAAAGCTCTCAGCTTGTAGATGAGGAGGGAACGGCAGCAAGAGTTCAGCCCCCTACTCAAACCAAGGACTTGTTTGTGGGGGGGAAATGTTTGGGTATTTATTTTCCTAAATGCCACACCGACTAGTAGATGGATACTTGATCTGAATCACTTGTAAATACAGAATCACAGAATCATTTTGGTTGGAAAAGACCCTTGGGGTCATCGTGTCCAACCATTAACCCTCTCTACGAGTTCACCCCTAGACCATCTCCCCCAACACCACATCCAAGCGATGTTTAAACGCACCCAGGGATAGGGACCCAACCCCCTCCCTGGGCAGCCCATTCCAATATCTCACCACTCTTCCCATGAAGAATTTTTTCCTAGCATCCAGTCTAAACCTCCCTTGTTTCAGCTTGAGGCCGTTCCCTCTGGTTCTGTCAAATACAGAGGAATGGCACCAGCAACCCCTTACCTGCCCCAAGCACTCAGCACCTTAACTACACCAGGAACGCAACACCCATTATGAATTTAAGACCAGGAGGCTCTCAGGGTAACAGCCCCAAATATTTTTCTGACTTCTCAAGTGAGCTCGACTTATTTACGCTAACGCTTTCACACAGCAAGTGCTCTGCCCCTCACCTTCATCAAGAGTCTCCACTCAGACCAGTTCAATCAGCTGGTGAATCCCACTATGGAGCAGCAGGATTTTACCTCCCTGCATGCTTGCAAACTGGGGCCCATCAGCTGTGACTGGTTTCATCTGGGGCATGCTGACTGCTCTGGCTCTTCTCTGTTGTGCTGCGCAGAGCAGTGCTCGCACTCCATACTCAGTCTCCAGGAACTCACACAGGAATTGCAGCTTCTGCATCCTCCTGGGAGAAAAATCTGTTCAGGACCAGGAGTCGCCAAGTGCTCTCCACTGGCTGAGTTTGCATTCCCTGCTCCTCTCCAGCAGACTCCGAGCTGTGGGATGGTGAAGCAGCAAGCGCCGCAACGCTCCACGTTTGACTCTAGACCAGAAAACACCAAACGCCAGCTCCAGCAGCCCAGTTTAAACCAAGATCCCCGCTGTCAAAACACTTCAGCTCGACATTTGACAAGCTTCCCTAAATGGTGCAATGCCTGTCCTGGCAGCAGCCTCAAAGCAGCTGATTTCCAGTGGAAGCTTAGTCATTCGAAGGGGATTCCCACCCAGCCAGTCCCCGGTTGAAGAGCCCCTGAATCAGAGGCTGGTCTTCCATAAAGAGCGGAACAAAGCAACTTCCACCTCACCCTCTCCCTTCCTGCCCCTTGGAACCTTCTCTCTTTGAAGTGTGTTCCTCAACGGCAGAACGAGTGTCCTAGAGATCTAATGCCTTGGTAGGTTTCATGAGGAACAGAAGAGCCAGACAGCAGCACAGGTTTCCTCCTTAACCCTGACACCCCATGGCAGTCACCATCCGATCAGAGGGAGATGCAGAGCGAGATCTTCCTCCCCGACAGGCAGCTGTGGTCCTTACAAAGTCCTCGTCTCTGCCACCACTCTCCAACCCACTCCAGAGGCACAAGGTGGGAACTCATACTCACCTTCTCTCTCCTTAGGTTCAAACTCACAACCTACAAGCAAAACTTTCCACATCCCAGCAGCCACCCCCTCAGCTTTCACTGCTGCTAAGCACAAAAGGCTTCATCAACTAAGGAACAGAGAGAAGAAAGTCACTTGGCAGATACCTTTGAAGCTGAAAGCTGAGTTTCCTGAGCAGGTTTTGTTTTCTCCTAACAGGCTTTGCACATTTGTAGTCTTCTGCTCTCTTCTACTCGCACACGGTGCCTACTCAGAGGAGATGCTGAGCTTGGTGGGCAGCAGAGCTACAAGGAAGTTGGCAGCAGTGGCTGTGCACTGAAAGGGTTGGCTTCCACAGGCACGCTTTGAACCAGAAGTGAGCTGAAAATCCTGCTCCCGAGGCACTGGCGATGGTCGTGCCCTCATTTCTAGAATGGTTTTGAACCTCAGAGCATCTCAAGGGCTTGCTCTCATTTTTAGGGATAAAAATGGGAATCGGGTAGCCAGCCATGCATCCTGCTGGGAACGAGTAGCAGAGCTGGTGGCACAAGAAGCAAGTACTCACAGCTCTAACCGCTTCCTCTACGCAGACTATATTTGGAGTCCTAAGTCTCCAAAAGCAGCAGATTCCTATCACACTGATTTCCTTAGGAGGCACGTAGCCCAGAAGTCAGCAGAGAGGCTAAAACAAATTACTTCTTTGTTTGCACAAAGGTTAAGGACTCGAAGAGTATATTTCCTATTTTTAGTAGGAAAAGAATTGGAAGAAAGTAGCACAGCAGGAGACAAAGGGGCTGAAAGTCAAAGGGGATAAAAGTCAGCCTTGAGTAAAGAAATAACTGCAGAAGATTCTTGAAGCATCCATCAACTTAGGGTTATTTCAAGCGCCATCCTCAAAAAGCACCTTTGGGCAAGAGCTTGGGTGTGCAAAGGCTACTTCACTGATTTCCCAAAGCACTTCACCCTCAGCCCACAGAGGTTCAGACCTTTTAGAGAAGCTACTGCAAGGTCCCTATCCCAACACCTGCCGAGGAGGCACGAGGCCACGAGGAGAAACCACAAACCCAGCGCTCCCAGCGCACGAGGTCAAAGGAGCCAAGAGCAAACACTTCCCACGAGGAATGGCACTGCCGTGCTCCTCTGCAGCTCTTTGTGAATGATTAACTCAAACGTCACTGGGCACATGCTCTGCAGTTCTGCTTTCACATCCACTACCATAGCAGAGCTTTCAAGGAACCCTGGGCACAAGGTGAGACCTGCCCTGCCAAGCACAAAGCTCCCACTTCTTCAGTATTTTGCTTTTTAAGATCTCACAAACCAACACTCTAGGTAAGACGACAACCCCTTGACTAAGGAAAAGGTCCAGATCTAGTTTCATAGCGTGCCGAGTGAGTGGTCTTTGGGAGAGGGTCTGGGCAGCAACAGCGTGGGCAGCAGATGGAACAGAGGAAACAGGCTCTGAAAGTAGAGTGCGATCCTTCACCCACACCACAGGAAGGATCTGAAGAGGGGAGAGGTATTCCAGTGACATTTCCCTTCCACGGATCGCTCGTGTAGGTGGCACCTTGGAAAGCAGAGAAACTCGGCCCGGCAACACGTGTATATTTAGATGTCACGTGTTCCTCTTGCCAACCTCGGTCCTCCCACCTCCCTCAGCTCCACTGGCAGCCCCGTCCCTCCAGCACAGACCGTGCCCAGCCTCACATCAAATCCATCGCCACCACCTCTGGGCTCCCAGGCAGAACCTCACAGGTTCCCACCACTCCAGAAGTCCTTCCATCTCAGGAGGTTTCACAGCACGTGTCGGTAGCCAGGGGCTCGGGCTGCCAAGCTACGCAAGTTGCTGTGGGTTGAGAGGTTGCTGCCTTGGTTAAGCCAATGCCAGTGACACAGACACAGCCCGTAGCCAAGTAAGTCTGTTTTAAGTCCAGCATTAGAGTGGGAAAACAAAGCCACCTGATGCTGCCCTCCTACAACCCATGCACGTCCCAGTGACTGATACGGGGCTACTTAAACCAGGCACTTGTTCAGGACCACATCCCAGGGCTGGCAAGGAGTTTCTGTACATTCTTCTCCGCACGTGAAAAACAGCCCAGGGCAGGGTTGAGAGCACATTTTGAGTCGCATACCTGTTCTCAAATAATAAAGCTCTGCAACTTCACTGCAGCTGCCTGGAGACCACACTTCCACTAGCCTTCAGGGATGAGCACCGAATTAAATTCTGAAGACAACAGCAAATTTCATTTGTAATTAGCCAGGGCAGCCAGCCAAGGAGGGCTCCCACCCCCCTCCCCAACCCCAACCCCCGGCCAGCGAAGCCTGACAGCTAGAACGGATTCACGCTTGGCTGTGCAGTCCCAGTGGCCAGTCGAAGCACACCAGCTCTGAACACGTGCCAATGCAGTTAAAACAAAAGCCAGCCATGCAGCATCGTCAGCGCGGTTAATAAACAACCAGGGAAGGACGGCAAGGCATCAAAGAAGAAAAAAAAAAAGTACATAAAAAGCACCAAGCTTTGAGGGAACAAAGGGCATCGACTTGAGCTCGGCCCCTGCACGCAGCTCCTCCTTACCTCATCTCCAGTCTCAGTGCCAGGAACAACCCAGGAGTCCTGAGCTTAGCAGCACTTGGAGAATGAGAGTCCTTAAAAGCAAAGTAATTTTAAGGAAATAATAAGAACAGACCCATCTGCTTATTCCGCCTTTAACGCGGGGCTCTTTGCTCGCAGCGCTGAGGAGGCAACCTGTAAAGCTCCCCTGCCAGCTCCTGGGGTGTCTGTGCATGCAGAGAGCCAGCGCGGACACTCCGCCCTGAAGCAGCACTGCTGAATTTCTCCAGAGGCAAAGGGGAGCTGATTTTACTGAAGTTGGCAAAATGCAAACAGAACATAAGGCCTTTCTCATCCCAGGCTGCCAGTGCCGCTCCAGTCAGGAGTCGAAGCTCCCAGTAACCTCAAGAGGCTCCGAGCCCCGGGTGTCCCCGATCTGCCAACCAATGCACGTACAGAGGGCCGGAAAGCTCGGTGCTGTGAACGCAGGCGGCTGCTGGCAGCCCTGCTGAAGAAGCTGAGCTCTGAGTGCTGCTCGAAGCCATCCCATAAGGCAAGCTGGAGAGATGGAAAAACTGGCCCTGCCTCTGCCAGTGCTCTGTCCCGGGGCCGAGCGAGGAGCTGTCACCTCCGCAGCCACTGCTTCAGCATCAGCTGCCAGCACCAGGCTCACTTTACCCGCCCTCCCCCTCGGAAAGGCATCATTTGGGATTAGTTTGCCACGAGCAAATCACACGGGAAAGCAATCGCCACAGATTAAATGTGCACCTTGCAGGCGAACAATGAGAGGGCACAGCAGCAATTCTTGCCACCAGGATAAGCAGCAGGATGTGGTTTTTTTAGGTTGTACTCTTTGGCTTGGGCCACCGGGCTCCAACCGACCAGTTGGGTACGAAGTCAAGAACTGGCCTTCAGGAACCTGGCAGATCTGCCTCGCCAAGCACCGCGCTGCAGACAAGGACCTTGGCTCTCAAGTTTTAAGGCTGGCATCACCTGGCTGCATAGGAGTAATCTGGAAATAATATTTATGGCTCACTACAAGTTAGAAGTCACCAATTCCAACATCACGGTCCAGGACGTGAGGTCAGTGTGTGTAATAGAGGCTGTCACGGTGCAGGGAAAAAGCTTCCAGCAAATTTCATTTCAATGGGAGGGGAAACAAAAGAAAAAGGCCATTTAACTCAGGTCTTCCCCAGCCAGTGCAGGCAAACAGATGGAAAAGCCATTCGAGGCAATCTCTAAGCCAAAAACTAAAAAAATCTGTGAGTTTTCATACCCTTGCACCAGTGAAACCCGACAGCGATGAGCGTGCTCGCCTCGGGGCGAGCAGCACGCAGCGCCTACAGCAAGAGCTTTAAAGCCAACCTATTTAATAAGAAAAAAAATTAAAATCCTGTATCTTCTCCAAGACAGAGCAGCCTAAAGAAATAAATAGAGAAAGAGAAGCTCAGGATCTACCCTGAGCTGATCCTCCTTTATGGCTTGCCACGTGCCTTCTACCAGCTCTGTGCTTCCAGCCTCTTACCTATTAAGAAAGGGGCTGTTCCTTGTTTTCTAGAGCCTGGGACTTGGATTCCAGGTGTCACAGATGGGATGTTTCAAGACAGATCTTCCAACATGGCTTTAATCAGACCTGGCCCACACCATCAGCGGAGTACGGCTGCAACCAAGGCCTCTGCCAAACTAGCTTCTTTTCTAATCACCTTCTACGCTCGACGACAAAGTCGTAAGGTTCTTTATGATGGAGGAAAGGAGGAAAGAACAGATCCAGAACCTCCAGTAAGCTACCTGGAGGGTACTCACCAGCGTTCTCTTCCATTCCTCTCACACGCTCGCCTTCCCAGCAATTCCTACAGAAACAGGAAACAAAATTGACACAGGAGTTAAGATTCCACAGCTCACTTCTGCATCAGCTCTGCTCAGTCTGCTCAGAACCAGCATGGAGGGAACCCAGAGCACAAATCCTGCCCTGGCAAACGAGGAACTCAGCGTGCGTGGCATCTTCGCCTCTCTTTGAAGATGTCACCAGCCTCTAATCACACGCGTGCCGCGTCGGAAAGCAAAGGGAAAGAAAATTAAGGTGCAATAATTACAAAGCATCAGAAGTTTGCTGCCAGGGAAAACATCCCACATCCTCCCTGGCAAGAAGCACGTGTCTGGTCTGCTGTGAACGGAACAGCAAATGCTTATCGAGCAGAGGCAGAGCAGCACGTGCACAGGAAGCATTTTAGATGTCACGCAACATGAGGACAGTTCTGAACTTACTGGGGAAAAAAGAAAAAACACACAAAAAAAGGAGGAACTGGGATTTTAGTACAAGCGCAGCTTCTCTCTGGAGAAAGTTCTGAAATGAGGGGGAAGAGGAACAGTGTTTGGGGAAACGAGGAGGCATCTTGAATCTGATGTATTATGTAAGAACAGGCTCAGTGTTTCAGAAAAAAGGGAGCTTCTGTCCTGGTGAAGAACTTGCAGTTCAAACCAAGGTGACCACAATAGGAAATGCCAAGGGGCACACCATGAGCTGGTCGGGAAAGAGCTACAAAATAAGCTTGTTTCCAGTGCCAAGGAGCCAAAGCCAGCTTTCATCCGTGACCCGTTTCAGCCCAAGCCTTCCCCGCCAGGTCTAGCACAGCTCATCACTTCAGCTCCCAGCAGCAAAGTGCCGTTCCTTGGCTGTGAGGCAGCATCAGGTCAGCTGGATCATCCCTAGCTGGGAAGTTTGCTGACTTCCCAGCACGTGCTCAGCTCTCCCGACAGCGCCGGAGCGCGGCGGGGCTGCGGTGTCGGGGGCGATAACCCAACCGCGCCATCCCGGGGAGCTCGCCCGAACGAGCCATCGCCAGCGGGGCTTTGAAGCTTTGCCTTGCTGAACCGCGTGGGTGAAACCCTTCTTTTGATCAGACAACCACGCTCCAGGCTGCTCCTCTCTGCCGCAGCGAGACTCCCAGAGCAGCGATCTCCTCAGATGGGGAGAGCAGCCATTCTGCTCTCAAAGCATCCTTGGCAATCCCAGCGTTTAAAGCTTAGCAAAGAGAAGAGCTATCCGGGTGGATCTGTGGGTCAGTGGCCCAAGAACATCAGATGGTCTTTGTTTCAGAGGCAGATCATCACGAGGTTCCTCAGGAAACACCCTGAGAATCCCTCCAGCTCCATCCATTAAGACAGAGTTAACTTTGTCGCGCGCTTTGGTGGCAGCACCTAAAGGCTGTAGCAGGGACATCACTTGGGAGAGCAAGAATGAAGAGAAGACAGAAGAGCCACAATGATTTTTTCCAAGTATCGTTATCAAGTCAGCACCTCTGAGCAAACCAGAACCCCCAGTTAGCAGCAGCTCTGCTTTACAGGGTGTCTGCGGGCAGGTCACCTCTCTGCCCTTTGCATAAAGCCCTTCTGGGAAGGGAAAGCAGAAGAGAAACAAAAAGCAGACACCTCAAAACCTACTCGAACCTCGGCGTAGATGACAGCAACCCTCCCACTCCCCCAGAGCCACCAGGGAGTTGGGTTTAATTTGCCTTTCAAGGGCATTCCTACACAGGCTGCAGCTGAGCTTTGCATACTGCGAGGGGCACATTTGTGCCCGGAATACTAATCCTGGCAGCCCGGCGCTGCCGGACACTCGCACCAAGGACATCCCTCATCGCCTGACGGCGCGGCCGGGAGCATCTCAGCCCGGGCGGGCAGGGACCGAGCCACCGAAGCCACCATCGGCTGCTTGTTAACAGAAGGAGCAGAAAAGGCACATCAGAGGAGAGCCAGGCAGGCAAACAAAAGCAGTGCCAGGTTAGAGCAAGGGGGAGCGAAGTCGGGGCTCGCGGCATCGCCAGGAGGGTGCCCGAGCGGGAGCTCAGGTCTCTGCCTGCGCTGGGGAACTGGCACCTCCTCACCACCGTGATGGATTCAGCAGCACAGATCCTGCTGGAGCGTTAACTGGGACTGGCTAACTGGGAAGCCGTGCTCTGCACTGGGCAGTTAGCGATAACCTGCCCGGCGGAACAGAGAATTACTTTCCTCCCTTGTCAGACCTAAGCCTGAAAAGACCCCCTTGGATTTTGCATTTCCTTTGGCATGCCACACGCTACAGCTCCTCTGAATATTCATGGCCTCAAAGCTCTGGCACATTCCGGGAGCCTGAGAGCTGTGTGAAATTCCTCCCTTAGCAGCACAGCTCCTTCCACCACCCTGGGATGCACAGACCAGTTTGCAGCCCACCGCTGCTCAGCACCCCAGCGAGCAGGAGCAGGGCCTTTGGCTGCTGCCTCAGTTCAAACGCTTGGGAGTTGGTGCTGGTTTTTTTGTTTTCTTTCCACCTCTTTCGTACCAATCTAAGAATATATTCTTGTTCCAATACGTTCTCGTTCCACTGACCCGTCTCTGAACTCTCAGCAGCAAGGTGATGGCTTTTTTCCAGCGAGGCAGCTAATCCACACACAATAGGAACCGGGGGCTCCGCAGCCACGCTGGAGTGTTTTCTACACAGGGTATTACCCTCCTTCTTCAGTCCTCACACGCTCTCCTCCGGAGCTGGGAATTTCAGCTGTCCCACCTGGGCCCATGTGCTCAGCTCTGCCGCATCCTCCCGAAGCTGTGGTCTCACAGCAGCACAAACCAACCCAAGTCCAGGCTCCGATCCCCTCCTGTGCCTTCCCAGCCCTTCCCTGTGCCAGTGCTGCGGGGGCACCCACCCAGGAGCTGTCAAAGCTGACCTGGATGCCAAGAGAGCACTGAGAGGAGCAGGCGGTGGGGCTGGAGGGACAGGACCCGGTGGGGCAGGAGGGACAGGACCCGGTGGGGCAGGAGGGACAGGACCTTGACAGCTCCAGCTCCGAACGCCAAGTCCCCATGAAGCTGCACACTAAGGTGCCACTTTTTTTTTGCCAATCCACCGAGTTCAGCTATTCCTGATTCCCACCTTACCCACTTCCCGAGGTCTCCTTTCCAACAGCCCTCACCCAGACCCTTCAGCATCCTCCACAGCAAAGCTCATCATCACTCCTCCCTCCCAGGCATTTCCCAGCTAGGATTGCCCATCTCCAGTAACACCCAGCAGCTTCCTCCAAAAGACCGAGGGACGTTTCCGAAAGCCCCACTCCAAACCAAGCCAATGTTGATTGTTTTCCCTCGGCTGAAGTGGAAACCTGACAGCTCTCCCAGGCAGGAGTGGCACATTACTTCTCCGCAGCGCCTGCTGCCAGGCTTGCCGTGGGCGTGCAAAGCCAGCTCCCATCCCAGCTCAGCTCTAAATCACCATTCCGGAGAGGGAGGTGGCAGCAGCTGGGCAGCTACCACAGGGCTCTTACTGTAATGAGACACAAAACCAGAGGCTGAAGAAAAAAAAAAAGGAAAAAAAAAAAGGAGAGAAAGGGTGTTTTTTTAACAGCTGAACTGTACCCATCAGCTGGGGGCAGAGGGAGGGGGAAGTGCTGACAAACACCCAGTAGCTTGAGGAAGAAGGTCCTGCCTTAGCACAACCCATCACTTGAGTGGCCTCCCCACGGAATGAAGCTGAGCTCCCTTGGCAACCTTCCTGAAGGTGTTTTATCCCGACCTAAAGCACGGCTAGCGACGGGCAATAAACAGCTCGGCATAATCCATTACGCTCCTTCAGCCCTTTGCTTTACATCACTTTAAGAACCTTCTTACTAGAGCAAAACCCAACCCCTGAGCTGGTCCCAGAGGAGCTCGGTGAGGGACTGATGCTGCCTGCACGAGCTCAGTCCCACCAAGAAGAGGTGGACAATGGGATGAAGGGCAGGGAGGAGACCCAGGGCAGGGACCAAGCAGCCTGCTCCTCACCTTAGCCAGGGAGGTTCTGACTCTTCATCCTTGTACTCAAACGGTTGGCCCGAGTGCTCAGGAGGGCTCTCCTCAGCACACTGAACCCAGCTGCAGATGTGGCTGGAGACTGGACTCCCAGGGAAACCTGCCCAGCTGCCCCACCACATCTGGCTGCTCATCCCTTTCTATACAAGTGGTTTAAAAATAAATAATCACCCTTTTCTTCTCTCACCAATCAATTACCCATTCTGGGAAGACAGATGAGCAGATTTTCACAGAGCTGAGCTAACTCCACCTAAAGCTGTGGGTGTGCTGGCCAGGAGACCCCCCCAGGTCCCCAGGGGAAAGGCTAACGCAACTCAATTTATCTGCCAGCCCTAAGTTGGAGAGCACGGTAAACAGTATTAAAATTCTGTTCTACAAAGCAGATAACTCGACAGCCCAGAACAGCTCTCCCAAGGGGCAGCTGATAGCTCAGGTGCAGAGACAAGAGTTTAAATATCACCAAAATCCTTAAGAAAATGGAACAGATCAGCCAGGATAAACCACAAGCTAAGGTGGGAAGGCAGCAGCCAGGATAAACCACGAGCCAAGGTGGGAAGGCAGCAGCCAGGATAAACCACGAGCCAAGGTGGGAAGGCAGCAGCAACCTATCGTGATCCCGAGCAGCACAGAGGTGAACGGAGATGCACAAGCCCTTCCTCAGGTCAGCAGAAGCCAAAAAACCTTCTCTGTTTTCCTGATGTCACCTACTAACACATCGACTCCACCTAAAAACCTGAGCTCACTCGTGTCCTTCAGTTATGCTGGTGTGGGCGCCGTTTGCTAAGCACTGGTTCCACAACCCCCCGAGCAGTCTCTGCTGACCCAGTTTGTTCTGCTAATCACGCCCAGAGAGGTCAGCTCCTGGAGGTAAAGAAGAATATTTCCCTTCCAGAAAAACACAGATGAAACCAAATGGTTCCCGCAGCCCAGCCTGGCAGCACAGCAATGAACAGGGTGCACCAATAATTAACAACCCTGCAGCTTCTTTCTCTCTGTGCGAGGATCCCAGCACTGCCAGGGACACGATGGGCATTTCTTCACTTGCTGGAAGAGCAGCCTGGAGAAGAGCAGCCCGAGAGGGGAGCTGAGCAATGCTGAGCAAGAGCTAAAGGGCCCCGGGGGGTGAGAGGATGGGGACAGACTCTGCTCAGTGGTGCCCAGGGACAGGACAAGGGGCAATGGGCACAAACTGGAACCCAGGAGGAGCAACTACTTTGGTGTGAGGGTGTGGGAGGCTGTGCCAGGCTGCCCAGAGAGGCTGTGGAGTCTCCTTCTCTGCAGAGATTCCCACCCCGGCTGGACCCTGCGCTGCTGGGCCCCTGCTCTGGGTGCCCCTGCTGGATGGAGCAGGGGGGTGGCTCCAGAGCATCTCCAGAGCTCCCTGCCAACCCCCACCATGCTGGGACTCTGCGAGAGCAATCACTCCAAGCAGGAACACAGCAGCTGCTTAGCAGAAGGAAAGGGTTTTGTGGAAGAAGTGGGAAACAGCAGCCAAGAGGGGAACAGCCAGAGGTGCCCGCTCAAGGGAACACGGGAATAACCGGCTTTGGGAAACCTCGGTGCCACAGCAAGCGACAGCAGCAGCTTTCTGTCACCAGTTTAACATGGATAACTGGCTCCCCATGCAAGCAGCAAATCTCTTCCAGCAGCACAGCAGCTGCCTGTGGGTGGCACAGTAATATAACATTCCCAGAGAGGAACTGGGAAGGGAAGGAGCTGGATCCTCCCTGGCTGCGAGGTGTGGCCGAAGAGAGGGATTTTGTCATCGCTTGCACAGAGTAAACGTTAAAAGCAGTCCTGGACATGCCACGAGGAACATTGGAATGGGACTCCAGCCCCCCACCTTCCCTCACAGCTCTGCTACCAACCAGCACCCTGGCCAAGGTGCTTTGTGTGCCTCAGTTTCCCCTGTCTTCAAGAGGAGATTAATTTATTTTGTCGAGTAATTAAAATCAAAAGTAAAACTTGGAATACTGTATCCAAGAAACTGCCACCTGACACAGGACTCTGTTCGCTGGCCCAGGCTGCCCAGAGAGGCTGTGGAGTCTCCTTCTCCGGAGCCTTTCCAGCCCCCCTGGCTCTGTTCCTGTGTGGGCTGCCCTGGGTGACCCTGCTCTGGCAGGGGGGTTGGACCCGATGATCTCCAGAGCTCCCTCCCAACCCCACCATGCTGTGATTCCCACACATGCACCTGGTCACCTTATTCAGCTAACAAGCCAAACACAGCGATTTTATTTGATTTTTTTTTCATAGTTCCACTTGAAACGGATCATCAAGTCTCAGAAACCCACTACAGCATCTCCTGGGTGTCTCAGTCAGCTGTAGTAAAGCACCTACAGCAGCCTATAGGAAAGCACAGCACAGAGATGGATGCAGCTTGGCCTGGGAGCCAGCTCCCAGTGACAGGGGTTATTCCTCTTTCGCTATCACCACGGCAAACGCTCGTATTTCACCAGCAGACCTTCTGGCAGCTGATCGACCACCCGAGGTGGGGATGGATGCAGGGGAGAAGCCTGTGGAATGAATGTAGCAAAGCAGCTTCTCTGCTCACTGTCCTTGAGCAGCTGAAGGGCTTGTCTCTACCCAAATTACCTTCCTGATAAAAGTAGAAGGTACAATTAAAGCAGAAAGGGTAATTGGACAGGGGACAGATGCTCTTATTACCGTGGAATTTGACACGAGAGTAAAAGCATCACAAGAGAGGTAGCAAGGAAGAGATTGGTGATGCTGAGGGTGGGGAGAGCCTGGCCCAGGCTGCCCAGAGAGGTGGTGGCTGCCCCATCCCTGGCACCATTGCAGGGGAGGTTGCCCGGGGCTCTGAGCACCCTGCTCTAGCTGCAGATGGCCCTGCTCCCTGCAGGGTGTTGGATGAGATGACCTTGGAAGGTCCCTTCCCACCCAAACCATTCCATGATTCTAAGGCATGGCTATTCCTGGATCAACCTCCCGAAAGATGGAAGCCCCAAATCACCAAGAGGAAGAGCCTATTTACCCTCTGGATTCCTGACTGACAGCTGGACTGTAAAACTTTCAGATTTACTGCTCCTGTTGAGTAGATGTGGAAGTTTTTTCCCTAGAAGGCTTGACAGATGTACTCATCACCTGCAGGTTACCACACGTCTGCGTGCAGCTGCTATTTAGTGCCCCATCCTCTCGAAACTCCATTTCCTCAGCTGTCTGCCCAACGTTTGGCAACACAGGTTTCATAAAGGACCAGGTTTTGGTTCGGCTCAGCAAGAAGGTTCCAACACCTAACGCTTGAACCACAGCACTCCGAACTCCCTGTCACCTCTACGGCTGCCAAACGGTTCCACTGCAGAAATCTTCTCAGGAAAGGAAGTTGTACGTTTAATTATAACACAGAATAAACAAAACAGCCCATTTGTGGAGATCAGAGATGAGAACTAAAAGCAATCCAGGGCTGAAATGGTAAAAAGGCCAGAAGACCAAGCTTGCTACAATTAAAACCAGGATACTGAAGATATTCTAGACACCCCCATGCTCCCAACACACATGAATTGTGAGTGCTGCTCGTTTCTTATACTGAAGAACACAGGTCAGATATTCCACTGTTACCCAGCAAACTCTGGGCACAGCAAAAGGAGAAGGAAAAGAACTGATGTATTTGCAGAGTCCTTTCCAAAGAGGATCCCAGTTACCCAAGTACCCAGCTCATCTTTGCAGAGTGGGGCTTAAGAAAATGAACCAGCTTCACCTGTGCCTACTAAGCTCTACTTTCTACTTCTCCCTCTTCCCAAAAAAGCATGAGATGACCAAATGAATCCTCAGCTATGTAAATCTCAGGTTAGGAGTAAGGTGACTGCAGCACGAGCAGCAGAACATCCCCAGCTGGCTACAGAAACACCCCTGGAGGCTCTGCAGAGCCAGACCACAGCCCTCTGCATCACACCAAGCTCTGCAGGAATTAATGAGCGCAGTAATCAGCAGGACACAGGAGATCAGGAAGGGCCTGGAGTCCATTTTTGCCTTTCAGAGGAGGTTCAGGAGTGTGCTCCCCGCTTCTCAGACCTGTCAAGATTAAAACCAGAGTCTGGAGATACCTTCCACCCCCGCCTCGAGGCTATCAAACGACACCCAACATACCAAAGAGCATCTAAGATTCACCTCCAAGAGTCAGCCTTAAGCCACCCTAAACACAGCCCACCGCTAAGAGGATTCATCCTCACCCAGACCTTTTCCAGCTTGCTGCATTGCCAGGAAAACACTAACCCCGAGGGGCTTTTTTAAGCCAGTGAGGCTGCAGAAAGTCTCCCTTCCAAAAGCAACGCAAGGTCAGCTCGAGGCTCCTGTCAAACCCCAGCACCACGCTGGTTTCCACTCCAGGACTGGCACGTTTCCACCCTGCCTTTCTGCACAACTGATTTCAGCACAATGGGGCTTGTTGGACGTTAAGATCCCTCTGTGATTGGTACGTACCTGCTCAGGCAACAGTCTGTTCTTCCACTGCACCTTGCAGGGAACAGTCACCCCGAAAAACCCTCTGACTGACTCTGATCTGTACAGAACCATGGGCACGGGGAGAAATGAGAGGGTTCCTGGCTCCAGGGTGAGGAACTGCAGCAGAGTGTGGGGCAGAGTGGCTGAAGCAAAGATCCAAAGCAAGAGGGCTCACAATTCTGACTTTGAGAGAGAAATAAATGCACCCGCCGACTTGGGCTCGAATGAAGTGACCTCCCCCTCCCAGTCTCAAAAAAAGAGTGGGAAATAATTGACAAATTTGTACAGATGGATGAAGAAACTCACACCTCTGCTTGGAGATAATCATCCCACTCATTCGGTCTCGGCAGACTCAGCGACAAGCCTTCAGAGGTTCCCAGGGAGCTGACAGCTCGTGAGAGACCAAGAGCTGCTTTTACAACCCGACAGGAGCCCCAAAGAAAAACTGAAGTGCTCCTGAAGACATGAACTCGGCCCTCTGCTTGGGGTCATCTGCCACGAAGAACAAGAATGAGCTTGTTCGGATGGACCAGCAACACAACCCTCCATCCCCAACCTACCATGGAGGACCCTGGGCTGCCCAGACCAGTACCCTGCATCCGTGCACCCCTGACGCATCATTACAGGGGTCACCTCTTTACTTCTGGCTTCGGAAGGGAAAACACAAACCACCTCTGCCTTAGTTTGGTGGTTTCCCTTTTCGTCAAGGTTTCGGTGAAGAGAAAGGAGCTGGGTAACAGGTTGCAATGCTGTGGTCATGCCCCCGGAACGACGACTCGACAGACGTTTCCTCCCCGAAACGAGGCCACTTTCGGCCTCGGCCGCTGCAAAGCCACTTGGCAAAGCGTTTCTTTCTGCCTCTTTTGAAGCAGGGACAGGAACGAGCTCAGCCACCCTCAAAGCACTGAACGGACCCTGGGGGAAAGCTCAGCAGAGCTGTGGGAAAGCTGGGTGGTGGTTTGGGGGAGTAGCTGAATTCCCAGTCCTGCCACGAGGGTCTTTCCTGGAGCCCATGGCACGTTCTCTCCCCACCACGCACCCGGCTGCTTCCTGGGGTAAAGAGACCATGGGGCACCTGGAGATGGATGGCAGAGAGACCACGGGGCACCCGGAGCTGGGCAGCAGAGAGACCATGGGGTACCTGGAGATGGATGGCAGAGAGACCATGGGGTACCTGGAGATGGATGGCAGAGAGACCACGGGGCACCCGGAGCTGGATGGAGCCCTGGCTTCCCCCTGGCCCGTTCAAACCAGTCTCCTCTAATCGAGTTCCATTCCCCACCAAAAGCCAACAATGTTCCCACTGGAAAACCATAGGAGCTGCTGGAACCCCACTCTGTAGGTGTCTTCATCAACTTCAGCAGCGCTGAGCTGACTCTGTTTTAACTGAACGCAGCTTGGCTATTCACAACTGAATCCCTTTCTGAATGGACACTCTGGAGTCACATCAGTGTCTACAAGAGCCTTAAATATCATCTTTAGATTCAGATTTAACCCACCAATAACCACTTTGGGTAGTGTCTGTAATTCAGTCGTAGCCCTGGGTTTTTTTTCCCTTCACAGTCTCACTACAGTAATTTCCAATTATTTCTGATTAAGAGATCGAATTTCCTCAAAGAAACCCTCCCCAGGAAATTCTTCTGTTCCACAGCTTCAATAAAAAGGTACCCCAGTCATAACTTAGGAAAACAGAAATTAATTCCCACCACTGATCTGGCAAACTATAACCTGAGTAAAAGGCAGCGAGGCATCCCGCCGTGAAAATAAGCCCGTAAAGTTTGTGAAGGAGAACATTTCCGTTAAAAAAAAGGGGAAAAAAAAGAATAATAATTAAAAAAATCAACTGTAGTTCTCCAGTCACACAAAGCTTATGAAGCAGAGATGTTTGCACGAGGACCGTGCTTTACTAGAGCAACCTGACCTGACGTGCCCCCAGGTGATTCCAGCCTCAGTCCTGCCTTTCCCAACGCTCTTCCAAACGGGGATCGATGCCACTGAGAATTCACACGCGGTCACTCATCTTTCAGACCTGCTGGAGGGTTTGAATCGATACCCACACCCCCAGCCCTCGGAGGGGATAATCTTGAAGGTGGTGGTGATGTCCCAGCTCCACGGTGAGCAGGAGTGGGTCCTGCTCTCGATGCCACCCTGTTAACTCTCAGCGTAGCGATGACAATTTCCAGCCAACGCGTTTAAGCTGCATTAAGAGCTCAACAAACCTATCCCAGCTTCTTTCCAGCCACAAAAGGATCTGCCACCCTAACAATGGCTAGAAAAACACCCAGCTAAACAAGCAAATCTCACATCGTGCCCCGCAGGCGGGCGGGTTGAGCTGGTCCAAGAAAGTGAACCCTGTGCAAACTGTTCCTCCTCCCAACCGTGAAAAATCACTGCCGAGGAATCCGTTCCAACGGCAACGAGCCCATCAGCCAACAGGCAGTGGAAGGAGAAACCATCGAGTGTCTCCAACACTCCCAGCTGCAGGCAGAGGAAATGCCTTCAGACGGGGTGCTTTAACTGGAAACCCACTGGAGCTGGCTCTCTGGTTCACACGTCTGGCTCGGTGAGCTCCCAGTTCACAAGGGGGTTCCCCACACACGCCAGACGTGCCCTGGGCAGGAGCACTCGGGGTGCATCCCACAGCTCCCAGTCCTGCTGGGGAAGCAGCACACCCAGCTGCTTTGCCAGGTCACCTTCAGTAAACCCAGCCAAGAGCTAAGGCAGAGCCCTGTGCACCTCGCAAGGTGACAGAAGAGAAGCCCAACGCGAGCAAGAGCCTGTTGGAACCCTCAGAAAACAACTAACATCCCATAAGGAAAAAAAAAATCCTGAAAAAATGAGCTCGACCTATAAATTCTGACTTGCTGGTGGCCTCTTGGACCCAGACTGAGCCTTTCTGTTCTGTGGTCAACTCCTGCGTCCTTGGACATCAGCTCTGTGACACCCCCCCCACCCCCCAGCACACCTCTCAGAAAGCCAGAAACTGCCAGTTTGCTCAGCAAACAAGACCTTTTGATAGGTGCCAGCACGAGGAATGGTTACACAGGTCCCTCCCCCCGTTCTCTCCACCTACACCAGTGCTCCCAGCAAAATTTAAACGAGGTTTCTGGGACTGGACTTAACTATATCCGAGCAAGAAAATAGGTGAAAAGGGGTGAAATGGAAGGAGAAGGTGCTCACTACAATAGCAGAGATATTAATGAAGAAAAAATGTTACCACCAGCAGGATTTAAGCCCTATGAGCTGGAAATAAACACCCAGGGCTTTGCCACGCTTTGAAGACTTCAAAGGCAGCTCTGAGAAAGCCCCAGGAGGTCGAGACCTGCCCGTGTGTCAGGCAGCTCCGTGTAGATGCCAAGAGCACTTTGGGAAGCAGAGAAACATGCTGCAGTCCTGGCAGGATGGGAGCCTTACCCACAGCTGGCAAACCAACTCCTTTTATGTGAAAACTGACTGCAGTTGTGCAAAACACAGCCTGGATCCGTTCTTCTAGAAGGGAGCAGGGGGGGAGATGCTCCAGTCTAAGGAGAAGAAAGTTGTCAGCGTGGCCAGCGCTGTCGTTAGCCACGGAGGGACCCCACAACACAAAGCTGCTCACATTCACCGCTCCACCCCGTTAGATGTGGAAAGCCAAAGGCTCTCTCCATGCCTAACTCAGCACCACAAGCCCTTCCAAGGAACCAACCCCAGCACCCTGCCCCTGCTGACGGGCACCTCCAGCACCTACGCGCCGGCTCCTGTTCAAGACTCGTCCGTCTGTTCAAGGCTCGTCCGTCTGTCCTGGGAGGGAAGGAGCTCGGTCCCTGTGGGTAGGGATTGTGGAACTGCCCAGGAATACCCAGCACGGTGCCACTTCTCGCTCCCAAATCCCAGAATCCCAGCCTGGTGGGGTTGGGAGGGAACTCGGGATCATCTGGTGCCACCCCCCCAGAAAAATGTTATGAACTACAAGAGGATCAAACACAAAGACTGCACAAAACACACATCAAATGAAGTACTCCAAAGTGGCACAGGCCAGCAGCTATTTCCCAGACTTTTCTGTTTGAAATTGCTACAAGCCACGTTCTGCACCCCAAAGAGCACTGAGGCCACTTCCACCCTTGGGCTCTGCCAGGCAGTGGGGCTGGGAGAGCCTGGCTGCCAGAGCCTGGCTGCCAGCCCAGCTTTCTCCCCTGCCCACTGGAGGCACTTGATGAAACCAGATGAGAAACTGAAGTGGGAAGGTGCAAACCCCTTTCTGGATCACCAGGTAAGGTCAGCGGAGGACTCAGGCAGCCCATGTGCCTGCGCTAGCAAAGATGGGGATCAATAAAGTGCACAAACTAATCCAAAACTCCCAAATGACTCAGGGTGCTACTTTTCTGCGTGAATAGCTCACAGGATGAAAATATGCCTGAGAAGATGGGAGGGAGGAAAGTAAAAATGCACTTTCCCCCCAAATTTCCCCCACTGATGTGGCAGTGGCATGCTACCTGGACTGCAACATGTCCTGCTGATGGGTCTGCTCCACAGAAAGCTCCTGCGTGGAAGAAGAGACTTCACCTCACATCCAGCAGGGGCACCCAGAGCAGGGGCCCAGCAGCGCAGGGTCCAGCCGGGGTGGGAATCTCTCCAGAGAAGGAGACTCCACAGCCTCTCTGGGCAGCCTGGCAGAGGCTCTGCCATCCTCACAGGATGAAGTTAAAAGTCAAGCCAAGCTGTTCTGCAGGGGCACCTCGTTGTAGGATGCCCAAAGGCAGCGTCTGTACCGACAGCACTGACCTATAGTGACAGGTTTATTAAAGGGAAACTGGGTTCTGCAATAAAAAGGGCACTGAGGAATAGGGATTTTATTGCAAAAAGGAACTGAACTTGATGCCATCTGACCCAGCATCGCTCTAAATTAACGATGCTTACAGCAATCTTCAGGACTGGGAGGTGTCCTTTCCCCTCTGACATCGCAGCCGAACAGATGATGCAATTCATTTGAAGGCCACAGAGGGTATTTGTCAGCCAGCTTTGGGATTTGCCTGGAAATGGAGATTTCCTAAGTGACTTCATCTGAGGAACAGTCCAATTCACCAAGAGGTGTCCCCTAAAAGCCCCCCCTGTTTAATACACAGCAGCTACCCCTGACCAGAGCTGTAAAACACCCACACCCCATCTAACACAAACCTGCAGCAGCTCTGCACGGGATCTGAGCGAAGAGCTTTGCACTCCCCTCACCCTAACGAGCGTGGGGAAAGCTGCAGGAGCTCTGCCAAGCAGCGTTTGCTTCACCGTCAATTCATTTCCTGGGAGCTGTAACTGCACCTTTCTCTGCAGCCTCCTCAGCTGGGTCAGGGGGAAGGCAGCCCACGGACTGAGCCATGACCGCTCAGAGAGCTCGGCCACCCCGCTTTGCCAACCCCCACCCCGCTTTGCCAACCCCCACCCCGCTTT
>JANVCC010000120.1:4050865-4074521 GCA_025345505.1 Todiramphus chloris collaris | reverse complement strand
CCGCTTTGCCAACCCCCACCCCGCTTTGCCAACCCCCACCCCGCTTTCAGAGGCCAAAGGGAATGAAGTGGCTGATTTCTTCAGCTGCCCCCATCACCAAGACATCCTCTCGGTCTCATGTTAGGTCTGGGAATTCACTACCCTGCTGCGGAGTCGAGCTTTGAGGAGCTTTTACTGCATCGTGTCCCGTAGCTGTGTTTGCAGCAGAGGCACCACGAAGAATCAGAGCATCCCAACTTCCCTTGCAAAGATGTAACACTGCATTTGGGATAAACCAGGGTTTTTATCAGGAGAAAGCAGTTATCTACTGAGACCACGTCTGGAGTGTTGTGTTCAGCTCCCCAGTTCAAGAGGGACAGGGAAATACTGGAGAGAGTCCAACGGAGGCTACGAGGATGCTGAAGGGACTGGAACATCTCTCTGGTGAGGAAAGGCTGAGAGCCCTGGGGCTGTTCAGCCTGGAGAAGAGAAGCCTGAGAGGGGAGCTGATGAATGGTTACAAATCTCTGCAGGGTGGGGGGCAAGGAGAAGGGGCCAGGCTCTTGTCAGTGGTGCCCTGGGAGAGGATGAGGGGCAACGGGCACAAACTGGAACCCAGGAAGTTCCACCTCAACAGGAGGAAAAAAATTCTTTACTGTGAGGGTGCCAGAGCCTGGCCCAGGCTGCCCAGAGAGGCTGTGGAGTCTCCTTCTCTGGAGCCTTTCCAGCCCCCCTGGCTCTGTTCCTGTGTGGGCTGCCCTGGGTGACCCTGTTCTGGCAGGGGGGTTGGACTCCATCATCTCCAGAGCTCCCTCCCAACCCCCCCATTCTATAACTCCATGATCTGTCCGACTGAACAGACTTCCCACAAAAACTAAGGGGCCCCAGCAGCACCCATCCCAACCCCGCCGGGCTCAGCCCGGCTCCCCCAGGCCAGCAGCATCCCAGTCCGCTGGGGTGAGTCTGAACTGGAAACGAAACCGCAGAAACAACGGAACCCGAAAGGTTCCTCGAGGGAGAAGTTCAGCAGCGAGGGCCAGGGGAGGCCACACGGGCACAGCCACTGCACTCCAACCCCAAAATAGCTCCTGCTCCTGGCAGAGCACCCGGCAGCCCTGCCCACCCTCCTCTCTGCTGGCATCGGGGAGCTCAGCCCAGCAGCTGCCCCCGGGCAGAACCAGCCCGCTGCAGAAACAGCTGCTCTGAACCCAGCTCAGTTCCTCAGTTTCTGTGTCACGTGGGCCACCAACAGTTGGTTGAGTCCAAGGGAAGGGAGAGAACGGGCAGGAACTTGTCTCCAGCAGCTACAGCAGCTTCAGGGGCTTGCACAGCTCCAGTCTGGAGGAGAGGTGTCACCCGGGAGAGCACAGGCTGCTGCAGACATGGGCAAGAGGAAGGCACCAAACCAGGCTTCCCAGCACCACAAAACAGGCCTGAAAGATCTGACAGGGACCTGGTGGAGCAGGGCCAGAGGAGCCCCAGCAATGCTGGGAGGGCTGGAACCCCTCTGCTGGGAGCCAGGCTGGGAGAGCTGGGGGGGTTCAGCCTGCAGAGGAGAAGGCTCTGGGAAGAACTTCTTGGGGCCTTTTGGTTCTTCAAGGGGTCTGTCAAAGATGGGGACAGAGTTTTGGGCAGGGCCTGTTGGGACAGGACAAGGGGGGATGGGTTTAAACTAAAAAAGGGAGATTTAGACTGGAGAGAAGGGAGAGATTGGTGATGCTGAGGGTGGGGAGAGCCTGTGCCAGGCTGCCCAGAGAGGTGGTGGCTGCCCCATCCCTGGCACCATTGCAGGGGAGGTTGCCCGGGGCTCTGAGCACCCTGCTCTAGCTGCAGATGGCCCTGCTCCCTGCAGGTTGTGTGAGCTAGGTGACCTTGGAAGGTCCCTTCCCACCCAACCCAGTCCATGATTCTTTGCCATGAATCATCAGATCCTGCCCACTCCTTTATTCCTTTGTCCACAGCAAACCCCAGAGGGAAGATGACACCCTTTCCATGCCAGTCAGATCACCAAGCCAGCAGTTATCTATGCCAGATTCTCTCAGAGTAGCCAATATTGTGACAAAACAGGACTTGTTTACTCATTTATAAGACTATTTGAGATCTCTGCTTACAAAACCAGTATTGAACTCCTCCGACACACTTAGGAGCGAAAGCCTGAGATGCCAACAGATCCCCATGCACCAGGATCTGCCAGCCCCGGGTTTTGAAATGAGCAGGACCTTACTATTCATAACCCAAGGCCAGGCTCAACCTGGGAATTCCAGTCCAACCAGTTCCACCCTTTCTGCCCCTCACACCTCCTGTTTTCCAGCAACAAGCCCCTACCCCAACCTAGGCTGGAATAAACAATTCATTGTGAACCCAGGCAATGGAAAAGCCACCTGCTCCCCCCCCCCCCCCCACCCCTCAGCACCATTAAAAGCATTTCCAAATTCCAGCTCTCTCTGGGCCGGGGCAGACAGATGGACACAGAAAGCCCAGCAAAGCCTTTGTAGCAGAGACACAAAAGAGAGGACTGTTTTGTTAAGGGATCACAACATAAATCAGCAACCCTCCAGGCACAAACCCAGCTCCAGTTGGAGGGGAGGCCCCAGTTACGCTGGCAATCCGCTCGAAGACACGCACGCGACCCCAGCGACTTCTGGGCATCCTCCCTCTCAGCTGGCAGAGCAGGGCCCGAGTTCCAGCTGACCTGTTACCTGCCCCGGGTGGCAAACTCATGCCCGAAGCCAAACCCCAACGGCTGGGTTGTCACCGCAGACACGAGATGCTTCCAGTTTCCCCTGCGTCCTCCTCCCGGTCACCGCCCGCTGCCACGTTACGGGAAGGAAATAACCCCCCTGGGAAGGAAATAACCCCAAGAGTGGGCAATAAAACCCTGAACTAGCAGACTAATTCCAGTGTGACAGGCAGCAGAGACTGAAATCTTCCCTCCTCCCCTGCCCGTGCTGTTCAGCCAACCCAGCCTCCTGCAGCACGCTCCCGTTTGGTGCTGGTTACCGACTGCATTCCCAGTGAGGTTAATTATTCTCCCAGTAGGCCTGAAGCAGATCTGCAATGCCCAGCAGAGCAGCGGCCGTGTCCGGGCAGAGCCTTCATCCTGGGTGCCACCCTCCCTCCTCCTCACACCCCCAGGGTCCGGGAGCTCAGTGCTCACATTGCCTCTGCACCAATCCTTCCAGTTCCCCCATACTGGGAGCTCTATCCGCAAGACCCATCCCATCAGCGCCGCTCAGGAACTCTTTGTTAACTTCCAGCTTTCAACTCTCCTTTCTTTGAAGACCCTTCAGAAAAACCCTTTTAAAAAAAAGAATCAAAAGATCCAGCGATCCAAACCCAACGATGCGTCGCTCTGATGAATCACGCCACGTTATTCTTTCCCCTGCCAGTCAAACCGAGCTAAAACTACCCAAAAAAAAAGCACTTCCAGCTGGTAAAACGCCGAGGGCACCACATGAACCCATCTGACAAGCACTCTGCTGAGCGACAGCCAACGCTGCAGCTCACGGGGGCTGCTTCAGACATAGGCAGCTCGGCTGGGAGCAGAAACATGGCTTTCTAGCAAGTTATTCTTTTTGAAGACGGAGGCTGTGGGGGGACGGAATTTAAGACTCAAACCTGCAGCTGCAAAGCTCCACAACTGCAGCTTCAGAAGATCTCCTGCCCCAGCTACTACAGTCGCAAAGCAAGGGCCAAACTGTTTGTGCCTCCAGTGCAGGAACAGAGAAGGCAAATGGACCAGGACCTCCAGTTTACCTGCAAAGCCTCCGTTTAGCAGGCAAAGCTTCTCTGATCCCTGGCTGCAAGGGGCAGGCATGGAAGGGACGCAGACAGCGACACGTGGGCTCACTGCTGTGGAGGGCGAGATGCTGCCAGCGGCAGTGGTGCCCAGCTCCTCCTGACCACATTCCCAGTTGCTTTACTGGCTGCTTTCGTACAGCAGTTTAACTCCAAACGTGATTGATTCATCTCAGGGACACGGGCGAAAGCCAGTCTGTGTTCAGTTCTGGGCTCCCCAGTTCAAGAGGGACAGGGAAATACTGGAGAGAGTCCAATGGAGGCTACGAGGATGCTGAAGGGACTGGAACATCTCTCTGGTGAGGAAAGGCTGAGAGCCCTGGGGCTGTTCAGCCTGGAGAAGAGAAGCCCGAGAGGGGAGCTGATGAATGGTCACAAATCTCTGCAGGGTGGGGGGCAAGGAGAAGGGGCCAGGCTCTTGTCAGTGGTGGCTGTCATAGGAGAGGTAATGGTCACTAGCTGAAACACAGGAAGCTCCACCTCAACATGAGTCAAAACTTCTTCCCTGTTCCAGTGCCAGAGCCTGGCCCAGGCTGCCCAGAGAGGCTGTGGAGTCTCCTTCTCTGGAGCCTTTCCAGCCCCCCTGGCTCTGTTCCTGCGTGGGCTGCCCTGGGTGCCCCTGCTCTGGCAGGGGGGTTGGACTCCATCATCTCCAGAGCTCCCTCCCAACCCCACCATTCTGTGATTCTATGCTGCTGGTGCACCCAGCACACAGCAAGTTAGGCACAACAATTTTTAGACATCTCCCTGACAGACTCTTGGCAATGGGCACATTCTCCTCCTGTTCGATGCTGATACAAATCCATTCCCAACAGATTCCTACTTCACCCGCCCTCGTTGTCACAAGCAAGTCACGTATTATGTCGGAACCAGACTGTTGGACGAGGAAGCTTTATTAGCTTTTAAAGCATCCATGCTCCAGAGGGGTGCAGGGATGAACAGAGCAGATGATTGACGCAGGCAAACAACAGCACGAGCTGTCACGCTTTCCCCAGAGCAATCACAGAATCATCACTCCGGTTGGAAAAGCCCCTTGGGACCATCGTGTCCAACCATCAGCCCTGCTCTACAAGTTCACCCCTAGACCATCTCCCCCAACACCACATCCAAGCGATCTTTAAACACATCCAGGGATGGGGACTCACCCCCCTCCCTGGGCAGCCCATTCCAATATTTCACTACCCTTCCCATGAAGAATTTTTTCCCTAGTGTCCAGTCTAAACCTACCTTGTTTCAGCTTGAGGCCATTCCCTCTGGTTCTGTCCCTAATTACCTGAGAGAAGAGCCCAGCACCAGCCTCTCTACAGTGTCCTTTCAGGGAGCTGCAGAGAGTGCTGAGGTCTCCCCTCAGCCTCCCCTTCCTCAAACTAACCAGGCCCAGCTCCTTCAAACGCTCCTCACACGATCTCTTCTCCAGTCCCTTGACAGCTTCGTTGCCTCCTCTCACCCGCTCCAGCCCCTCGAGATCTCTCTTGTCCCGAGGTGCCCCAAACTGGACACAGTAACCCCTACCACCAGCTCCAGACGGGGCTTTGCTGAAGCCCCTGCTCCCCAGCAGCACGGTCGGCCAGCCCAGAAGCTGCCCACTGAGGACCCATCCAGCTATCGTGCTTCTCCGGCATCAGCGTCGGGCTGCGAGTTCAGGAACACATCCCATTTCCCGAGGACACGAGACGCACACAAACCCCAGCCGCTGCGTTATCTTCCGTATGCAAATCAAACCCCTCGAAGCCTCACATCGCTTCCTGCAGCAAAGTCACCTTGGCAAGAGAGAAGGATTCCAGCTTTCGGGGAGACAGGGCTAAGCTGGAGTTGTAAAGAGCGGCCCCGATAACTCCCGAGCCAAGAGATAACGTCAAACCCCGAGGGGACGGTTTGTGGAGAGCACAGGAGGACGCGCAGGGAGAGGCTTGGGGAGTTGTGCTATCTTAACTGCTCATCCAAAGATAGAAAGCTCAACATCTTGCCCCAACAGGAGGAACCCGACCTCACCGAGCCGTTGCAGCCCTGGTTACGCGCACCACGAACGCAGGAGAGGCTCCAACCCCAGTCCCCTGGAAAAACGAGCTCTGATGGGCAGAACCCCACGAACCAATCGGCCCCAACCGTGGGGAAAACCCGGGGTGAACTGCAAGTGAACTCCACCCTCTCGTTAACGATTTCCCCGCTATAGAAACCGGGATTAAACCCGCGGGGCCGTGAATCAGCCACCCCGGCAATCGCGGCAGCATGTGGCACTAGCAGGCAGATGGACGCTTCAGTCACCAAAAGAGACCCCCCTCCAGCACCCCAAACCCTCAGCATCCCACAGATGAGCAGCAGAAGCCACCTCGCAGCTCCCGGGAGCATTTCACCTTTCTAAGCTTGGGGGTTGTTTGGGTTAGGGCCTTTGGTGGAGCTGCAGGCGCTGGGGAGAGCAGGGCGAGCAGTTTCCCCAATCCATTTTGACACAAAAGCCCCCAAACCCAACCTCCCAGGAGCCTCTGGAGCAGCTGGGTCCCTGCACCACGTTTCCAAGCAAGCCTGCAGAAAAGCAGGAGGGAGAGGGCAGGGCTTACCAGCAGCTCCCCAGCCCAGAGCCTGAACAAAGTGGATTTCAAAGAGCTTTAATATTCCCAGAGACTAATGCCCTCAAATCAGAATAAATCCTCCAAAAGAAGAGATTATCCATAAATTTACTAGTTAGAAATGTTAATATATCCAGTGTTTATGCAAGGGCTGCTGCCCTCTCCGTGCAAGAGCATCTCCTGGACCGTTTCCTATCAAAGGAGGAACAGATTTCTGCCAGCTTCTCCCCCCGCCTCCAATTCCACACGGGAGCCTGGCACAGCAGCTTCATAAACACCACTCCCCAGGAGCAACAGTAATTTACTGAAGAACAAGGCAAACGTGTTCCTCTGACACTGGGAAAGCGCTGAAAAACCCTCCCCTCCAAGGAGCTTCACGCAGAAGAGATCCACGGGCAGAAAAATCCAGTGTGGAAAACACTCAGACGCAGAGCTAACGCTTCAGACCACACATCCACCAAAGACAGGCCACAGAGCACACAAAGGAACGACGACTTGAGGAGAAAGTTCTTTGGTGTGAGGGTGTGGGAGGCTGTGCCAGGCTGCCCAGAGAGGCTGTGGAGTCTCCTCCTCTGGAGAGATTCCCACCCCGGCTGGACCCTGCGCTGCTGGGCCCCTGCTCTGGGTGCCCCTGCTGGATGGAGCAGGGGGGTGGCACCAGAGCATCTCCAGAGCTCCCTGCCAACCCCCACCATTCTATGATTCAAGCCAAGCAGAATCACAGAATCATCACTCCAGTTGGAAAAGCCCCTTGGGACCATCGTGTCCAACCATCAGCCCTGCTCTACAAGTTCACCCCTAGACCATCTCCCCCAACACCACATCCAAGTGATGTTTAAACACATCCAGGGATGGGGACTCACCCCCCTCCCTGGGCAGCCCATTCCAATATTTCACTACCCTTCCCATGAAGAATTTTTTCCTAGTGTCCAGTCTAAACCTCCCTTGTTTCAGCTTGAGGCCATTCCCTCTGGTTCTGTCCCTAATTACCCAAGAGAAGAGCCCAGCACCAGCCTCTCTACAGTGTCCTTTCAGGGAGCTGTAGAGAGTGAGGAGGTCTCCCCTCAGCCTCCTCTTCCTCAAACTAACCAGGCCCAGCTCCTTCAAACGCTCCTCACACGATCTCTTCTCCAGTCCCTTGACAGCCTCCTGTCCCCATCCCCAGCACTGTCAGTGTTGCCAGACTCACCCAGCACAAACCTGCTCCTCAGACGAACGCTTCCTCCTGTTACTCAGATTCCATTCACCCCAGGCCCCCCATCTGCACACGGGGTGAGGAGACCCAGACCAGTCCAACCTGGCTGCTAATGACAGCCCTTGGGGCCGAGATGAACGAGTGCCTCCCTCCAGCTACGAACACGGGGGTGACTACACCCTGGAGAGATGGAGAAGATGAAACAGGTACAGGAGAAGGTGACTGGGCTGACATCAAACAGCCCGGCAGCGGCAGAGCCAGGAGCTGACAGGCCTCCCATCCACCCCGGCACCTCTGTTTTCCCCGGACTCAGCCTCGCTGGCGGGGAGACAGCAGCCAGGCATTAGAACACAGATTGAAGGCTTCGTTCTGAAGCTAAAAGTGGATGAGGAGTAGAGATAAAGGCGTTCATTCCTGTAGGTGATTATTTTACAGCGTGACTAACTTTTGAGGGAAAGGAAGAAAGAAGCATTGGAAGAGGAAAAGAGAGGGGGGAGTAAGAGAGAAAGACAAAGAGAAAAGCTTCTCACTCCCCGTGGACCCAGCGGCATCTCACTGGATCAGTCCGAGTCAGTTCCTCAGCGGTGGGTGCACCACGATCAGTATTTTCCTGTCCTCTCCATACCCCTGAGACAGCTGGGTGGCATTCCCAGTTTCCACGGGAAGTGGTGGTGATTTGCACGAGCCCCACGGGTTAGAAGCAGCGTGGCTCTTACACAGCCTCACTCAGCTCAGGACGCCGCAGAAAACCTGCAGAACTTCATCTTGAAGATCCCCCCATTTCTTGCCACCGGACACACCCGGTCTAAGCCCACTCCCCAAGGGAGGTGGGTGCTTTCTGAACACTCCCAAATCACAGCCTCACTGGGTGAGGTGCAGAAGGAGCCAACATGAAGTTAGCTATCAGCAATTGGGTGAAGGTTTCCAGCCCAGGAGTTTCCCCTCCCTGCAGACCCTATTTATCTTCATAGTCAGAAAAAAACCCCATAAAAATACAGTACTTAGAAGCAAACCAGAAAAAGAACAACAGCAAACCCCACTTCTTGTAACGTGGGGTGTCAGGCTGGGACTTTTCCTCGTCTCCCCTCTATTAACCACCTTCACTCGGTGCTGAGCAGGTACCAGAGAAGCCAGATGGCCAAAAGCCACGGCTGGATTCCAAAACTGCTGTAAAAAAAGCATGAGGCAGGAGATGCCGAGAGCCCTCGTCCGACAGTCCCACCCAAAGGTGGTTGTTACTCCCCAAAGGTGCAGCTGAGCCGAGAGAGAACGCGTCTGAACCTGGCCCACAGCCTCGGGGTTTTCTGTCAGTAACTATGGGGTTCTGTGTTCCAAACTGATTCGGAAGCAGGAGATGAATGAACCCGTGCCCGCGCTCACCTCCAGCCCCGACCCTGCAGGTCCATCCAGATGTCCACGGTCAACACTGCAGCAGAGCAGCTTTAAACCACCCAACGCCTTCCCGCAGAGCCCGAGGCAGCCAGTTCAGCCAGCAAAAACCAGTCCAAGCCCTCCTGACCCAGCTTCCATCCCCGAGTAAACTCTGCCAGTGCCGGGACACGAAGGCTGGAAACGGCTGGACCCACAAAGCTGCTTCCCGTGGATCTCAGCAGGACACCAAAGCTGCAAGAACTTGTAGATGGCTCTGGAGCCGAGCGATCAATACAATACCACCAGCAGCCCTTTCACCTGTCTGCAGGGGAGCTCTCGCCAATGCAGACAAAATACTGACAGAAATCCCCCAGCTGATCAGCCCAGACCCCCACTGTTGAGCTCAGTGACATAATTCCTGATTTCACTTCAAGGAGGAGAGAATTAGAGGAGAAAACCCAACCTTCTAAGGTTGTACAGCAAATACTAAAGTCCCCTTAGCACTGGCTCAGACAGTTCCATGCTTTGTTCAAAGCTCAGATTCCCTAAGCTTTGGCTTTTTCCCCCTCCACAGGCACCTCTGGAAGCATCACCTCTGCAAACCCACGAGTCATCGTTTGTGATCCTGACCTCTTCCTCAGACAACAATCTCTTTTCTTTTTAGCTAAGCCCCCCTCTGCAAGGTGGGGGTTTATATCCCCGAGCTCACCCTGGTGCTAAACACTGTGCAGACACAGACAGGCCAGTGCCCCTCGGACTTTGATCCAAGTTTACAAATCAAGGCTTCTCAGCAGGACAAGGGCCAAATTTTTCTTGCTTGCGCCTTTCAAAGCTCACTGGCTTCATGGGAGGAAAGCAGGCATGGAGAGATTCACCTCTCCTGGAGATAAGTGCCAATGAAGGAAACCCGTAAGGGGCAGCCTCCAGCTGAAAAGCAACAGTGGGGATTCATCCTGATGGATTACAGACAACTCATCATGGAATCATAGAATGGTTTGGGTTGAAGGGGCCTTTCAGGGTGATCTGGTCCACCCCCCTGCAGGGAGCAGGGCCATCTGCAGCTAGAGCAGGGTGCTCAGAGCCCCGGGCAACCTCCCCTGCAATGGTGCCAGGGATGGGGCAGCCACCACCTCTCTGGGCAGCCTGGCACAGGCTCTCCCCACCCTCAGCATCACCAATCTCTCCCTTCTCTCCAGTCTGAATCTCCCTCTTTTAGTTTAAACCCATCCCCCCTTGTCCTGTCCCAACAGACCCTGCTCAAAACTCTGTCCCCATCTTTCTGCCAGGCCCCTTCAAGCACCAAAAGGCCCCAAGAAGTTCTTCCCAGGGCCTTCTCCTCTGCAGGCTGAACCCCCCCAGCTCTCCCAGCCTGGCTCCCAGCAGAGGGGTTCCAGCCCTCCCAGCATTGCTGGGGCTCCTCTGGCCCCACTCCAACAGGTCCCTGTCCTGAGTCTGTGGCAACCCCGTAATTCAGGTGTTCAGTTTGGGGACTGGTTAACTAAGGGAAAAGCCAACTGCCAGTTCCAAGCCAAGGGGTTCACACTTGTAGCAGGTGCTTTCCTGGAGCTGGTGAAGCGAAAAGGTTCAAACCTTCTCATTTCAGTGCCATTAAACTTCACCAAAGCCCAGTGATCTTTACCAAACCTTCTTCAAAAGGTTTCACAGAGCTGGAGCAGACCAGGAGCTCAGTGCAGGTGCTAGAGAAGGGCCAGACTTGCACAAAGTGATCTGATCTTCACGCAGCTTCTCGTGCCCCACGACAACCAGCAGCCATGATTAATTAGCTCATGATAACACGCTGCCCATCACGGCTTCTGGCCTTCACTGTGCAGCTCGTAGGTGAAACGATTCCCAACTGTGCTTTGTAACCAAACAGAAGAGAATTAACTTAACAATCTGTTTACCCGTTCTGCCCCCCAACCTGATTGCCCAGCAGCTTAGGGGGAGGAAAATAAGAAATAAAATGAACCTATTTGCAGGATTCAGCAGAGGGCTCATTTGGACCGCTCTCGATTTCCCTATCTCTGCCACCGGTGCTTCGTGTGATTTCACACAATTCACTCAGTCCCGAGATGAAGCCTGTTCCTTGGGCTAATAGCATTAAAAGCCTCTCTCTCTGGAGATAATTAGTCCTCCCTCCCCCAATGCAGTGAGCACACAGTCATTGCGACAAAAAGAAACTCACCCAGGGTGACAGCCAGGCTGGGGCTGAGAGCTGCCTCTCACCTCCCTATCTCAGCCCAGCTGATAATGGAAAACAAGGCCACAGCAGAGCAATAGGAGGAGGGAGGCAAGAAGGGTATCTATAGATTAAGGGCTTTGTCATTTAAACATCAGGAAAAGAGCCCTGACTCACTCACAAGGAGCATTAGCACAATTAGTCATCGCTGGAGGTTTCGTGCCTTCCAACCCCGAAAGGTGGACAAGTCAAACCCAGCAGCCAGAACCAGGAGATCTGAAATCTTACAGTGTCCCAAGGCAGCTGACAGCAAATGACACCAAACTCCACACCTCAGAGAGACAAAAACCAAATTAAATCCTCCAGGGCAGGAAAAAAACGTAAGGTCGATGACCGTTTGGAAAGCACTTGGAGAGCCTCAGCTGAAGGTTCATCAAATTCTGCCCCTTTAGACCCTGCCTCCTCACCTGGAATGTGCCCTTGGATGTGGGGGGCAGAGGCTGGAAGGAGTTAACCCCTCCAGTTGAGGGTAGGACAGCGCCCGGTGCCTTGGCTGCCCGGTGCCTTGGCTGCCCGGCTAGCGCGTGACCCGGCTGCGCAGAAACGAGCTGGAAAGAGTTATCACCAGCAGCATTGACAAGTCAGCAAGAGCCACTAATTAAATGATAAAAATAGATCTCTGAAAGGGCTTTTTCTCCCCTCCACACAAAGCCGGGGCCCTAACGCCGCTGCAGTCGCACAGCCATTAGTTTTCCCACCAGCTCCAAACCCGCCAGGAAAAAAAACCCAAACCAACCACAAACCCAAAGCAACATTCTCACACAGACCCAAAACCCAACCCCTTTCACGCAGAAAATCCCAACCAAAGGAAACTAGGGAACCGATTCCGAGCGAGACGGAGCATCCCCCTTGCTATGCACGCTGCAGAGAATCCCCCCCACAGCCAAACCCCCTTCCTTGCACTGCCCTGCAACCCAAAGCTCTGGGGTTGCCTGAAAAATAAACTGTTTTTGAGGTGCCCCCAAGGGCACCTGCGATTTGCTTCGGCCGCTGTGTCCCTTAGACCGAGGACTAAAAAAAATATAGTATCAGCTCAACTCCCCCCATTGAGTGGGTTTTGCTTTAACCCCCTCCCCACACACGAACACACTTCTCCCAGTCCTGGCCAGGCAGAGGTTTCGTACAGCTCGCAACTGAATATTCATCACCAACTAATAGACCTGCAGGAAGCGCAGCGTCAGCGGTTTTTAATACGTATAATGCCCCGACACATGCCAACCACAATGAAATTTGATCAAAATAGAAGCCATTTGTTTCAATACAGGCGATTTGGCTCTCAAAACCGTCATCAAATTAAACTGGAAATCAAATTAACCAGTGATTGAATGAAATGGAAAGCTGTATAATCGCAGATTACTGATCCAGCGGCATGAAAACAAGGATGCAATCACATTCCCCTTGCTCGTGGCAGCCTCGCTGCGCTGTCCCACGCTCCCCCAGGACTCCCCCTCCTCATCTCCCCGGGCTGGAGGATGCTCGGTGCCTCAGACATGGCTCATCCAGCCTGTTCTTGGATGTCCAGAAAGGAAACATTCCTTACAAAACCACCTTCTGAGATATTAGCTGGTAACAAAGCCAGCCCTGTGAAAGTACAAGCTGACACACTTGAAATAACATCCTAAGCAGACAGAGCAGCGCAGGCATTCCCAGCACAGCCGGGAAGAGCAAGTTTAAACCTCCTCTGAACGAGAAGAGGGGTTTGTTACCGTCCTCATCCAAGGTATTAACCTCAACTGGCATAACTGTGTGCCAACCAGCTTCCCTTGCAAGTGGCCCCACTGTGGCTTTATTTCCCCTTTTTTCTTTGCACTCTCGGTTGAAAAGGAATTTAAACTATGTCAAGTTACAATTTGAGGTCTTCTCCAGCCTTGAAAGTAATTTGGATTCATTTCAAGAGTACGTTCAAAGAGCAACAGGCATTTAGAGGGAAATCATAGCAAGCCCGGGGCTTCAGTTCCACTCCCGTGTGGCTCCCACGACACCAGTAACTCAGCTGAGCCAGTCCTGTACCTACCAAGAAGGGACCACGGAAAACTTCATCATTTTCCTTCCTTTGGGAGCAAACCTGAACATCAGCGAGCCCCGGGCAGAGTCAGATCTTTCAAAAGCTTCAAGTTTACAACTGACTCACGCCTGCACCATTCAAGGTTTCTTTACACACTACGAGAGTCAAGCATCCTTACTCCTTCCTAGGCTCCTGGAAGCAACATTTCAACATCTTAACGTTTGAGCAGAGGAGCTTTTTTAACTCCATTTCAACCTCGATTAAGCACCTTCTCCTCTCACCCACCTTCTTTTTCCCCTTCAGCCCCGGAGAGGGGCACCGAGCCCTCGCCTACCTCCACCTGCACAAACAGAGCCCAGCGCAAGGCAAAGAGGTAAATAATTCATCTGCGCGCAAACAGAAGGAAAGAACAATCGCAGGCGAAAGCGCAGCAGGGACGGTTCAAATTTCAGTCAACATTAAGTCAGACCAGATCAAACAAAGAAATACCAAAGGGGCTGCCTCAGAAAGAACTTAAAAGAAAGGTGAAAGCGCTGCCACAGAAAGCAAGGGGACGGGAATCCAGATAAACAGACCCAGGGGGCTTTACTCGCAGTCACAGCTCGGAGGGGAGCAGCGCACGGAAAGCGGAGCTCCGGCCGCCGCTCGCGGGTTTTAAAGCGGGTTTCGAGCCTGAGCTTGAACCGGTGCCGGGTCCCGGGGAACCCCCGGCCCGGGCAAGGCCAGCCCGCTCCAGAGCAGCCCCGGGGGGCCCCGCCGGGCAGAGCAGGGCCCGCAGCGACCCTTGGCTGCCGGGCATCCCCTCCTTCCCCTCACCCGGCCCCCAACTCACCCCCCAACCCCCTTTCAACCCCGGACACCCCCCCAGCCGCTCGCTCACACACCGCCCCCACCCGCAGCGCCGCCTCCGGGGCCATGGGCCCAGCCCAGCCCGCGGCCACCCCCCGCGGGGCTCCCCCCGGCCGCTCGCCCTCACCCGCTGCCCGCCGCCGGCTCCTCCGCTGCTCCCGGGCCGGCCCCGCCGGAAGCTCCGGAGGGGAAAGGGGCGCGCGGAGCATGACGGGAGTTGTAGTTCCCCGCGCGGAGCCACTGCCGCCCCCCCTCGTGTAGAACGCCACGCCCCCTCCTGCGGAACGCCACGCCCCCTGCGTGGAGCCACGCACCCTCGCGCGGAACGCCACGCCCGCTGCTCGGAGGCCACGCCCCTCCGGTGCGAGCCACGCCCCTTGCTGTTGGACACGCCCCCTCGCCGCGGGACGGGGCGGGGGGGGGGGACGTGGGGCTTTGGGATGGGGGTGCTGGGGGGACTGGGGTGAGGGACTGGGGGTGAGGGGACCCTGGGGCTTTGGGGTGGGGGTGCTGGGGGGACTGGGGTGAGGGACTGGGGGTCAGGAGTTGACAGGGGCCGCGGGGGGTTGAGGTGGGGAGTGGTGGGTACTGGGAGGGGAGATGTGGTGGGGGGTAATGGGGTGCTGGGGGGGTTGGGGTGAAGCCTTGGGATTGGGGGTGAGGGGAGCTGTGGGGGTTTGGGGTGGGGGGTGCTGAGGGGCGAGGATTTGGGGTCAGGGGGTGATGGGTGACGTGGGTGGGACACTTGGGGACGGGAAGGACTCAGTGACTCAGTGTTGCTGAGCAGGCGCCGTGGGACTTGAGGTCCAAGAGGGTGCTGGGGTGGGGGGGTCAGGCTGGGGAGATGTGGGGTCAGTGGGGTGCGGGGTTGCTGTGAGGGGGTGAGGGTCCCGCCAGGATTTGATTCCTGTCAGGCTGCCGTGGGGAGGGGGTCTGGGCTCAGCTGGGGTTCTGTGGGGTGCAAGTGTTGGGCCGGTTACTGCAGATTTGGGGTGACCCAGGGATTTGGGGCGCAGAAAATCTGAATTAAACCGCTCCTGGGGCACTCACAGGCTTTCAGATCTGACCTGCTGGAGAGAGCATCGAACTCCCCTGAGCAAAACAAGAGAATAGAGTTTGGGGGTTGTTTTTTTTCTATATGTATTTTTAATCTTCATTCTCCCCGATGAAAACTCAAATGTCAACAAACCCCCGTTTGCCTTGGATTAATTTTGATATTAAAGTCTTCAATTGCTGTAATACATCAAATCACAGAAACAAACACTTCCTATACCAGAAAAAAAAAACAAACCCCAAATCTCCTTCTTACCAACACCCTCACACCAACTTCCTAACAGCAGAGCGAAGCCCTGATGCCTGAGGAGCCTGGCCGTGTTCTTTCCTCTCCCAGTAACACTGATGCTATTTTCCAGTCTTACCAGTGCCCCCCAGCAGCTGTGGGGTGCTGAGAAGGAGACCCCAGGGCTGCAGCATCCTGCCCCCCGATTTAGGTGGCCTCTCCCTGCCGAGAGAGCCGAGGAGCTTTGCGGTGCTGCCAGCAGAGCCGGAGGAGTGGGACGGGCAGCGCGCTGGGGCCGGGCAGCGTACCAGTGACCCACACCGCCAGGATGCTGGGAGAGAGCTGGTGATGGTGGGAGCCATGGCCAACACCACTCCCAGCACGGTGTCCCACGGTGTGTTGCTGAAGCTCAGCAGCTTCTCCCCATCCATCGGCATCATCTGGGTGAGGGCACCAGCCCAGCTCCACCATCCCCTGGGGACACACCGACACCTTCCTCCATGGCAAACCGCACACCTTCCGTGTCACAGCCTCGGCTGAGCCCCTCGGGAGATGTTCTGAGGGACCCAGATCTCGCTCTTTCCCTTTTTCAGTGTTAAAATCCGACTCATTCCCTTCTCCTGCAGCCGCCCTGGGAAATGTGACTCATCCTCCAGTCACGGTTGGGGGTTCCCGGTCCAGCCAGGGCTGGCGATGGCTCTCGTGTGTCCGCACCAGCCCAGCTTCCTGGCACAGGGTGAGGCTGCCCGTGACCACCCCGCTCGCCCCAGGGGAGCAGAACCCAAGGGCAGCCCTGCCTGGGATGGACCCAGGAGTCAGAGTCAAGCTGTAAACCACCCTTAGCAACCATGTGGGATGGTAAAGCAGCTCGTGGTGGAGTGCCGGCGTGCTCAGCCGAGCCAGGACCGAGCTGCAATGCTCCATCCCAGCAGCAACGGCTGGGGACATCCATCGGTTACCCTGCGCCTGGCCTTCCTCCTCTGACACTGGCAGCTCCTGCTCCAGGGCTTCTAAACCCTGGAGAAACCACCTTGGAGAGCTGGGGAGGCAAAGCCAGTGTTGACAAGGACCTTCCTCTAACATCTCAGTGAGAAATAACATTCTTTATTGGCCAGAGAAGCCACTGCCGAGTGATGCACCCTTCCCAGCAGCGTCCCCTGCACACGTGGCTGGCAAGGGTGGCAAACTGGTGTGTCACCGGGAGATCAGCCTTGTGTCCCTGTCCCCATGGGACTCGTGGGTGAGTCGCCTGCCACTGTGAAAGTGCTGGGGGAGGCGATGAGCCCACCCAGGGTACTGTGCTCAGAACCACCAGCTCTTGGGTTGGAGAGCGGGGCTGGGGGGAAGGTTTGCAGCAGGGAGGTTTCCAGTGAGGCTGCAGGGCACGTTTGCAGTGGGGCTGGTTTGCAGTGGGACTAGTTTGTAATGGGTCTGGTTGGCAGTGGGACTGGTTTGCAATGCGGCTGGTTGGCAATGGGGCTGGTTGGCAGTGGGGCTGGTTGGCAGTGGGACTGGTTGATAATGGGGCTGGTTTGCAATGGGGCTGTTTTGCAGTGGGACTGGTTGGCAATGTGGCTGGTTCACAGTGGGGCTGGTTGGCAGTGGGGCTGGTTGGCAATGGGGCTGGTTGTCAGAGGGACTGGTTTGCAGTGGGGCTGGTTGGCAGTGGGGCTGGTTGGCAGTGGGGCTGGTTCACAGTGGGGCTGTTTTGCAGTGGGGCTGGTTCTCCATGGGGCTGGCTGGCGATGGGGAGGTCTCGGCGCTGCTGCTGCCGGTCCCCAGCGAGTGTCGCTGCCGGCCCAGGAAAGCCGGGACGGGCGGGGAGCGGCGGGAGCAGCGGGGAGCTCCCAGCCCCGGCTCCCCCAGCCCCGGCTCCCCCGGCCCCCGCTCCCCCAGCCCCGGAAGGCTCCCCCCGGGCCGGGGCTGGAACCCGCCGCTCGGCCCGAAGTCCTTTGGGCTGAAAATGTGATGCCAGGCGAAGAAATAGAGTGAGGGGTGGGCAGCCCGCGGAGCCGATTCGTTGCCCTGGATTTCACGGGCACCCCTCTGAGCCCAGGGGCACCCATCGGGGTGCTCGTCCCCCGGCTGGCACGGAGCTGGGGATGTAGGGTGGCACCTCAGAGCCCGGCCGAGGGAGGTACCAGCAGCTCGGGGCCAGCGTGAATTAGAGCTGTCTCCCAGCCCAGCCCTCCCCACGCACCATCACTGCTGCCCCGCTGCTTGGCAAGGGCTGAAACCCCCCGGCATCCTTGGGATTTACAGCCAACGGTGCCCCAGAGCCAGCACTTCCCTCTGGGATAAATCCAGTTTGTCCCCAGCGAGGACAGCGAGTCAGCTTCTCGGTGACAGCCAAATTGTCACTCTTAAATCCAAATAAACAGCTTATTACCTGCTGCAAAGGAGCAGAAACCTGGGCGCTTATCCACCCCCATCCTGCCAAGCTGTCCCTCTGTGCCCACGGGGATTGAGCTGATTTTGGAGTGGCTTGGGGGTGGACTTTGGCTCCCAGGCACCAGCAGGATGGCTCCTGCCACCCCAGGGACCTAAAGGTGCCCCCCTGGGTGCACAGCTGGGTGCAAAGCCACGTTTCTGGGTGAAACCCAGATAGAAAAGCAACACCCTGTCCTGAAACTGCAATGCCACGTGGATGCCCCGGTGACGGTGTCTGTCCCACGGCAGTGACCGGGTGGCACGGCCGCAGGCTGGGCACGGTGTAGGTTACATGAGGAAGCAGGGCTGGTGCCGGGCGCGGATGGTGCCAGGGGATATTTTGGGTTGCATGGGTTGGACACATTCTGTTCTCATGACCTAAGGCAGCTGAGTGGGGGCTGGACCCTTCCCTCCCATCCACTGCCCCGCCAAACACTCACTGGGCATCCCTGAGTGGCTCTGGGGCTCCACCAGCCTTAAAACTCTCATTCAGCACAGCCTGTGATGATGATGATGATGATGATGATGATTTCCCAATGCACTGCTGCATTTTAAACACCACTAGGGTGTTACAGCTTCAAATCAAGGGCAACTGTCACGCCAAAAAATGGCATGGGTTGATCACAACTGTCAGCTGCAGGTAGAGAGACCACGGGAACACCTCCCGCCCTGCACCGCAGACAGTGAAAGCTGCCCATCACTCACACATCCACACACAAATCACAGGCCTCCCTTAGACGCAGCCTGAGGAACTCACTGGTTTCTAACTGGGACCGCCTGAAAAAAAAGGAAGGGGTTTAAGAAGGGCTTCAGAAAAGTGTGACCAGCAGGTCAGAGGAGGTTCTCCTGCCCCTCTACTCTGCCCCAGTGGGGCCACCTCTGGAGAATTGTGTCCAGTGCTGGGCTCCCCAGTTCAAGAGAGACAAGGAGATACTGGGGAGACTCCAGAAGAGGCTGGGAAGCTGCTGAGGGGCTGGAGCATCTCTGTGCTGGGGAAAGGCTGAGAGCCCTGGGGCTGTGCAGCTGGAGAAGAGCAGCCTGAGAGGGGAGCTGAGCAATGCTGAGCAAGAGATAAAGGGCCCCGGGGGGTGAGAGGATGGGGCCAGACTCTGCTCAGTGGTGCCCAGGGACAGCACAAGGGGCAATGGGCAGGAACTGGAACCCAGGAGGGGTGTTGCAAATGGGTTTGCAATTGCTGATGCATCACTTGGGTGCTGGGGTTTAACCCTGAGCTTGGCCTGAGGCTGCAGGTTGGGTGCTGGGGTGGCATCATTGCACCCTGTGTGCCCAGAGACCCAGCTGGACTCAGTCTCATCCCAGTTATTTGATATTGCTGGGAAAAGCAAGACTGGGTGGGGACAGAAAGCAGTAACCCCACAAGATGCTGGTGCTGATTTCCCCAGTCACGCCAGGGTGAAACTGCAGCGAAGGAGGTTTTTGTTGTTTAGTTGTTTTCCCTCAGCCCCTCCCAGTGTGGCTTTGTGACCAGAAACAGCCCCTTTACTTGGAGGTTTCTTCCATTTGAACAAAATATTTTGGATGCCTCAAAGAGAGCCAAAAGGCATCAGGAAAAGTCCCTCCTTGGACAGGCCTCCATGGCTTGACCCTTGTCTACTGACTGTCATTGAGCTGTCTCCAGAAGATGACATTTTCTCCCTTCTTTTGCAAACCCAACACACAAACACCATTTCCCACTTGTCTCTTCGCAGCTGAACCACTGGTGCCATCCCTAGGACCTCCAGCCGTGCCAGGACCCCACGGCCAGACCCCTCCAGAAAAGCCACCAGCATTAAAAACCTCAAAGCTCCTTCCCTAAAACGGCGCTAAATTCCATTAAAAATAAGCTCTCAGAGGCCATTCCCAGTTTCTTTGGGGAATGCACCCACCCCCCACTGGGATGAGGAGCTGCCACCCTGGCAGGGGGTGGCCCCAGGGACCCCGGGGGTCGCCAGGCATCCCCAGGTCCCCTGCACACGGTTGCTGGTGGGGTGTTACAGGGGGACACCCTAGAAATACCACACCTGGGGGGTGGGCTTTGCTCTTGCAGCCCAAAGGCAGCGTCAGCAGCTCAGCCTCTTCGGGGCTGGAAAAAAAATCCACACTGGGAAATATTGGGAGGCTGTGACTTGGGGCAGGGAAACTGCTCAGCCCTGGCTGAAGTCCAGTGGGAGACCAGCAAGAGCAGGCAGCCCATCCCATCCCATCCCATCCCATCCCATCCCATCCCAGGGGCTCCTCTGGTGTCTCGTAAGCATTAAGAGAACCCTTACCTGTGGTTTGCAGCTCTCCTCTAAAGCCATCTGTTGTCACCAACCAACCAAAGTGGACCTGGGTGTGGACTCCAGCCCAGGGACTTTGGCAAGACCAGCAAAGTCAAAGGAGACACCCTCCCCCCTCTCCTGCCTCAGCTTCCCCAGTGCCCTTGGGCCACCCCAAGAGCACTTCTCCCTCCTGCACAGTGCAAAAAATCCTCCAGCAAATGCTTACCCTGGGGGGGCCCAGCCCCACATCCCCCACACAGAATCACTCAGGTTGGAGAAGCCCCTGGGGACCATCGTGTCCAACCCTTGGCCCTACTCTACAATTCACCCCACACGATGGGTCCTACCTGTGTGCAGGGGCTGGAGGGTCCAGACAGTCCCAGAGCCAGGATCCCCTTCCTCACTGCTTCTTGGGATGCTCATTATTGGGAGGGACAGGGCTGGAGCAGGGGGACGAGGTGGCCCCTCCTCAGGGATCTTATCAGCAGCTACCAGGGGCTCCTGCCCGCACCCTGATAAGTGCTGAGCTCCACATCACGAGACTGGGGTGCTCCCAGTGCTGCTTCACCCCCACCCAGCTCCACCCAACCCCCCCGGGATGACTGTCGCTGCCCCAGTCCCTGGCTTTCCAGCAGGGTGCTTTTCCAGGACTGGGTGCTGCCAGAAGGGTGCACTGGAGCTGAGCCCAGCCCCCCTCAGGCAAGTGGGGAATGCACAGCACCCACCTTTGACCCCCATCCTGGACAAGCCAGGGGTTCCTGCACTATGCAGGATAAGGCCCTGGGAAGAGAACCTGCACCTCACACCTGCTTGCTTGGGGGAAAAAAAAAACAAAAGAACAAAAGAAGAAAAAAATAAAGAGAAATTTTATTTTTTCAAAGAAGATCTGTAGCAAAGTCAGGGTGGCATTTGCACCCCCGGTCAGGAGTAAATACACCTCCAAACATCCCAGAAACAACTTCAGTGGAGCTGCAGTTCAGCAGAGGCAAACCAAGCAGCGGGTGATGCTGCCGGATCCAGCAGAGCCAGGAGCAGGGGGGCTCCTGAACAGGCACCTCCCCGGCAACCTGCACCACTGGGAAATGCCCTGGCACACCCTGGTGAAGCTACGGGCACCCCACATCCCAGCCCATCACCCTCCGAGGGTGGGAGGGCAGCCCCAGGCAGCCGCCCAGCCCAGCCAGGGGCTGAAAAAATGATGGAAAAAAAAAAAACAAACAAAAGTGTAAAACTCCTGCTCCTGCCCTGGGATCAGGGTTCAGAGGGATGTCACATCCCAGATTGCAAGGGGCTCAGGCAGAGCCCTGCCAGCCCCCATGAGAGGCCTGGGCTGGGGTGCAGCTCTGCCAGGGTCCATGGGGACACCCCCAGGCACTGAGGGGACACCCAGGCCAAGCAGCAGCCCCTCGGACCCCAACGTGAGGGGACTCAGCTCCAAAAAGAGTGGGGCTGCCCAGGTCCTTCCCACCGCTCCTGTGGTGCCCTCCCTGGCTATGAAGTGGAGAGGTGAGGAGGGGATGCCAGGGCAGTGTCCCCCCAGCAGCTGCACATCTTCCAGCACGACGAGACCCCCAAGAGCAGGGCAGAACCCCATGATACCCTCTGGCCATCTCTGGCATGAGGACAAGTCCTCCACGGTGGCACTCTGGGTGCCGGGACGTGGCACGGAGGTGACAGCAGGGTGGTGAAGGCAGCACCCGTGGGCACCCTGGTTTGGCTTCATTCAGATTCACCCCCAAAAAGGCCCCGAGCAGCCAAGCACCCCCAGCTCTGCCAAGCCCAGGGGAACACTCTGGGGTCTTCCCAGGGACCCCCTCTCCTGGGATGAGGGGCAGAGAGAAGCTCCAACTTCCCTTCCACAGCTCCAAGCCCCTTAAGGTGGGGGAGACAATATTCCAGCAAATTCTTTAGGCTACCAGCTCCCTCCTGGCCTCTCCCCCCAGCCTGGGGCAGGAGGAGGAAGAGGAAGGAGCAGGGGCTGGTCAGGTCATGTAGCGGGTGACAGCTCTCAGGGCGTAGAGCAGAGCCGCCTGCATCCGAGCCTCCAGCAAGAGCAGGTTGACGTGCACCTAACGCAGGGAGAGCAGGGTCAGGGAGTGAGGTGGGGGCTCAGGACCCCCCACAAACACCCTGGCCGGAGGAGATGGGATGGGGCAGCACCTTCTCAGAGTGCTTGAAGTGCCTCCAGAACTGCGTGTACGTCCGCTTGGTCGTCTTCTCCGGGTAGCAAGCCACCGTCTTGATGTAGATCTTCAAGCTGCGCTCCAGGAGTTGGTTCACCTCCCCGTAGTCGTAGTCATCGTAGCTGGGGGAAGGGGAAGGAGGAGGACCTGTTACTCCAGGCACAACCCCTGCCTGTTCACACACCCCGGGGGTCTTTCCAGACCTAAATTGTGCCCCCCAACAGCATCGCTTTGCCCGCGCCTCAGAGGCAGCAACGGTCTCACCAAGATTGAGTCACAGAAACACAGAGTGTTAGGGGTTGGAAGGGATCTTGAAAGCTCACCCAGTCCAACCCCCCTGCCAGAGCAGGGCCACCTAGAGCAGGTCCCCCAGGAATGCACCCAGCTGGGTTTGGAAAGTCTCCAGAGAAGGAGACTCCACAAGATCCCCGGGCAGCCTGGCACAGGCTCTGCCACCCTCACTGTGAGAAAGTTTCTCCCTGTGTTTACACGGGACCTCCCATGTCCAGCGTGCACCCAGTGCCCAATCATTGGACATCCCTGAGCAGAGCCTGGCCCCATCCTCCTGACGCTCACCCTTTCCATGTTTATAACCACGAATGAGGTCCCCCCTCAGCCTCCTCTTCTCCAAGCTGAAGAGCCCCAGCTCTCCTCAGCAGGGAGATGCTCCCCTTCCTTCTCATCTCTGTAGCTCCGCGCTGGACTCTTTCAAGCAGTTCCCCCATGAACTGAGGGGGTTCCCTTGAACTGGTGGGACCTACTCAGAGGCTCTGACCACGGCTCGGGCACCTACCGGATGCCAAAGACGCAGTGGACGTAGTTCCAGATGGCCCTGCGCAGCATGGAGGTGTCCACGCCGCAGTGCATGGCGATGGTGTTGTACGTCAGGTTGTAGACCACCTGGAACTTCTCGTCCAGGAGCTGCCCCACGTCAGGGTAGAGGCGGTTGATCAGCGAGTAGCCGTGGTCCTCCCAGGTGTAATCCTGCCAGAGAAAGGATGCTGGGGTTGGGACTTGGCAGGGAAACGCGGTGTCCCTTCAAAGCCAGAGACAGAAGCTGGGGTCTGCCCAGCATGTTGACCCCCACCCAGCAAATAGCATCTGGTGCCACTGTTCAAACAGGAGAAAATGGCCTCAGGTTGCCCCAGGGGAGGTTTAGGTTGGAGCTGAGGAACAATTTCTTCCCCTCCAGGGTTGTCCAGGGCTGTCCCAGGCTGCCCAGGGCAGGGGTGGAGTCCCCGTGATCCCTGGAGGGGTTTCCAAGCCGTGGAGCTGTGGTGCTGAGGGACAGGGGGCAGTGGTGACCCCAGTGCTGGGGGGAGGGTTGGACTCCATCATCTTAAACCAAAACAACTCCATGATTCTAGGACAGCTCCAGCCTGGTCCCAGCCCTTCACCCTCTGCACCCACAATGCCCACAACCCCTGGAACAGAGACCGGCAGGACCTGCCACCCAGCACCCTGCCACCCAGCACCCTGCCACCCAGCACCCTGCCACCC
>JANVCC010000120.1:4035442-4050855 GCA_025345505.1 Todiramphus chloris collaris | reverse complement strand
CCAGCACCCTGCCACCCAGCACCCTGCCACCCAGCACCCTGCCACCCCTTCCCCTCCAGCCGCCAGGGGACCCCAGGGACCCACCTGTGCACGGAAAGTGGGGGGTGCCTGCTCGCCCCTCCGCGTGAAGTCCTTGTAGCCGAACTCGGGGTCCTCCACGAAGCAGAGGACGCTGGACCGCGGGGAGTGATCCCCAATGTCTACAAGGCACCGCCGTATCGGCCATGAACAAGAGGTGACCCTGGGCAAGGCCAGCCCTGCGGCTCAGGGCCTGATCCTGCTCCTCCCTGGGGCTCCTTCCCCCATCTCTTGCAACTTCCCCAGCCCGTGGGGACCCCGAGCCCAGCCCAGCACCCCCTGCAGCTCCTCACCCGAGGGAGTCACCAGCAAACTCTCCGTCTTCTCCAGCTCGAAGCGCGTCTCCATCTCCTCCTGCGTCACACCCTCCTCGTCCAGCTGGCTTTCCTGCAGCAGCTTCATCCTCTCCATCAGCACCTCCACCTCCCGCATGGCATCTCTGCCCTGGCCAAGCAGGGAGCAGAGTCAACCCTGCGGAGCCGCTCTCAGCTCTGCTGTCCCTTGGAGCAGCCCCAGAGCTGCTCTACAGAGCTTCTGCCTCTGGGTTTGTCCCACCCACACCTCAGAGCTGCTCCAGTGGGACTGGGTGGAAGGGGAAGCCCTGCAGAGGATGCTCCTGCATGGCCCTGAAGCATCTGCTCCTCCAAATAAAAGCTCCTGGGACAATTCCCACCACGAAGCAGCTCAGCACCCTCCACTTGCCACCCCACACCCCCATCCCCTGCAGGGCAACCCCCATCTCCTTACCCCAGAGCCCCCCAGGCTGTCATCAGAGGCAGGGCTGCTGTCGCTGTGGGGTGAGGGGGGGTGGCAGCCGTGCCCCCCATCCTGGTCCTCCTTGGGCTTGATGCCACAGCCGAAGACGAAAGAGGCGAGCGAGTGGTAGTGGGTGAGGAGCACCAGGGCCTGCACCAGCTCTGCCAGTGACCAACTGTCCTCCCCTGGCTTCAGCAAAGCCTGCAAAGCACAGGGACTTGGAGACACCCCCCCGAGCCCCCCAGCCCACCACACCCCAGAGCTGGGCTAAGCTAAGGGCAGGGAGACAGGAGGCTCTCCAGAAACCAGGCACCCCTGGAGCTCAGGCTCCCTCAGCCCTGAAAGGGTTAAACCCGGGGAAGGGAGAGCTCTGTGCAAGCAGGGATGTGACATCTGGGGTCAAGCCCCCCCAGACCAGAGCATGCTTAGGGGCGTGGGGAGGGGGGGGATCTGCACCAGCTCTCACCTCGATGTGCTCCTTGGTGAGGAGCCAGGGCCGGTGTGCCAGCAGTTTGTTGATCTCGTTGAGGTTGCGGAGCTTTTGGGGGGCACGGTGCAGCCCCTCCAGCCACGCCGGGTTGCCCCCCACCTGCAGGAACTCCTCCATGTGCAAACCCACCAGGTAGGAGCACTGGTGCCGGGCTGCTGCCTGCGAGGAGAGCCGGGTGCTCAGCCCCCAGCACCAGCCAGGGCACCCCCCAAACCCTGCTACGAGCCCTTGGAGAAGCCAAGGCAGGGAGCCACCCCCTACTAATTGCTCCTGAAGAGCGTTCCCTGAAGATGAGTCCAGACAGGGGTGTCTACACGCCCCCCCCACCCCCATCAATGCCAGCCCACAAGGGCTCTGGAGATGAGGGATGCTGGGGTACCCTGGGTGGGCACCGTGGGACCAACCCCAAAGAGATTTCCAAGCCTCTGGGATCACAGATCTGAGGAGGGCCTAAGGTGGGGTCCCAAACACCTTCTCACCTCCAGGCAAAATCCCAATGGAGGTGCTACGACCACACACCCCCTCCCCCAGGACCCCCCCATCCTCACCATGATGGCGATGTAGTGGCGCTTGTGGTAGGGCAGGGGCCCGTCCATGCGCAGCAGCAGGCACTGGGTCTTCCAGAAGCTGCTGAGATACTGGGGGTGCAGCCCCATGACCATGGTGATGTTGTCCACCCTGCCCGCCGAGACGAAGGCGTCGATGAGGAGCTGGTGCAGGCTGCTCTCCCCACCTCCCGGCGGGATCTGCTGGGATGGAGGAGGAGGGCGGTGAAGGACCCCGTGCTGCAGCCCCCACCCCACCCCACCCTTCCCAACGGCCTTTCCAACCTAGAGGGACACCCCCCCCACCAAGCACCAGTGGCCAGCAGAACCCAAGCACCCAGCAGCACCCGTCCCACCGCAGAGATGCTCACCCCATCCAGCCTCCTCCCTGCCCGGTACGGGCACCGCCGGCAGCTCCCGCTGGCCCCCTCCCCGCTCCCGGCCCCAGGGGACTCGGGGGGGCTCCATGTCAGACCCCCCCCAGCACCCGGGCAGCTCAGCCCGTGACCAGTTGGGTTGTTTATTTGGGCACTGGTGTGCAGTGGGGAGGAGATTTGGGCTCAGCCCCCCCCCCCAGTCGTGGTGACGAAACTGGTGCTATCTCTCCCGAAGGAGGAACCATCTGGGGCACCGGTGCTGGGGCTGAGATAGGGCTGAGGGTGCCCGGCCTGGGGAGCCTCAGGGATTTCAGGGCATGGTTTGTTTTGGGGGGGGTTAGGGAAAGATAGTTTGAATGAGTGGGGAAACTGAGGCACGGGCAAGGCAAAGACTTACGGCTGGAAAACACAACTGCTCCCCGCACCCTCCAAAAGAAGCCACCCCCACCCCCACTACCCCCCCCCCACCCCAGGACTGGGTGACCCCCACCCCCCCCCCCCCCAGCATCCCACCCCAGGCGGGTGCTAGCAACCGGGGTGAGAATCCTTCCCAGGCTGGGAAGGGGCAGAGGGACCCCCCCAGCAGCGAGGGACGCACCCACCCAAACCCATCCTCATCACTCTTACCTCTCCCAGGGGGATGAAGGTGCTGGGGCCCTTCCTCAGCTGCCGGGCGACCTTCACCCCTCCGTCCTGGGGAAGAAGGAGCAGCAGCCTCAGCCGGGAGCCACCGAGCATCCCCAGGACGAGGAGCCACCGGCGAAGGCACCGGAAGGGGTGACTCAGGGCACGGGGCCGTGGGGCCAGGCAGCCCTCGCCCCCGCACCCTTACGTCAGGGTGATGAAACCGGGCAGGGGTGTTGCTCTGCACCCCGGGAGCCGTGACACACGGGGACCGTGTCGGGAGAGAGGAGGCACCCCCTGGCACGCAGGGTTTGCTTTGTCACCTCCATGGGACAACCGGAGCCCGACACGACGGTGGGTCCCAGGAGCAGCAGGGCTCCGGCTGGGACCTTGGCCGGGTGCTGTGCTTTGGGATTGCCACCATAAATACATCACCCAGGGTTCCCGCTGATGCAGACGGGCACGGAGTGCAGATGGGCATCACCACTTGGGGGGGGGGGGGTTATTTGCCCATCCTCTAATCCGTTAACACAGTTCAAACAGAAACGAGCTCCCCCCCAGTTCGAGGGGAGCTGCTGCTCTCCCCAGTCCAGGGTTTGGCTCCTTCCTGCCCCCTCCCCAGGGAAGAGCCAGTGTTTCTGTGCTCCCTTTGCTTTCCTCCTCTCTGCAGGCAGGTGGGGGCTGCTGTGCCCACCCAGGGTGCCCAGAGGGGCAGGGACACAAACAGGACCCCTCCCCCCCCATACAAAGCACCCTCTGGACCAGCAACCTCCCAGCCCTCCTGCTTCAGGGGTGACTCGGTGCCCATGGGGACCCCTCTCCAGCCAGCCCCAGAGCTGACACACCAGGGTGCAGCAGAGCCCCCACCCCATTTTGGCTCCACAGCATCCCACCAGCTTGCCAGTTTGCAGCAGCGCAGGGGAAACCTCTCTGCTTGCATCCCAGCAGCACCCACAGGTACCAACCGCAGACGATGGGGGTTGGGGGGGATGCAGCACCCAGCACTGAGAGCTAAAAACACCCCACCCCCAAAACACCCCACCCCCAAAACACCTCCAGAGAACCCACAGCCTGGCTTGGGGCTGGGACGAAAGAAGGTGGAAAAGGGTTCAAGTGCTCCCAGCCCTGGGAAGGAGGTGGAGGGAAGGAAGTGGGGGGGGCTGGTACACGGTCCCCCCCAAGCACAGGAGGGGCCGTGGCGCTTGCACAAAACCAGGACAGAGCCGGGAGAAGCGGGAGCAGAAAGAGCATTCGGCAGCCGCGCGCCCCCAGCATCGCTTCCTCCAGCCCACGCACCGGATACAGGGGCTGCTGGTGGTACCCGCCGCGGAGGAGATGCTCCTGGGGATGAAGCACCAGCCTCCTCTTCCTATTCCCTGCAGAAATCCCCCCCAGGTCCCTCCATCAGCTTGAGTGCAGGTGGCACCAGGAGGCTGGGACCTGTCACCCAGGAGCGGGAGCCCAGCACCAACCGTGCAGGCAGGATGCGAGCTCAGGGTCCAGTTCAGCCCACCAGGGAGCGGGCAGGGGCTGAGCCCCCCATGATGCCCATGACCACCCTGCTCCAGACCCTGACACGTGTCCCCAGTGGTGCCATGGAGAACTGGGGGTGCCCGGGGTGCTGGACACAGCCAAGCTCCTGCAGCCCATCCAGAGGGAAGCATTGGCCAGCAGAGACCTGCACCCTGCTCTGCTCTGGCATCTCCCAAAACCAACAGCACGACTGGACACGCACCGTAACCAGAATATGAATGATGGGCAAGCTCAAAGGGCCGCTCTGCCCCCAAACCTGCTCTCCTGCAGTCAGCATCCACCCAGCATCCTGCTGGCATTGAGGAGATGGAGGGGCTGGAGCGTGGCCAGAGAAGGGCAACAGGGGAAGGGGCTGGAGCAGGAGTCTGGTGAGGAGCAGCTGAGGGACCTGGGCTTGTTCAGCCTGGAGGGAAGGAGGTTCAGGGGAGACCCTCTGGCTCTGACAGCTCCTGACAGGAGGCTGGAGCCAGGGGGTATTGGGCTCTGCTCACAAGGAACAAGGGACAGGGCAAGAGGAACCGGCCTCAAGTTGCCCCAGGGGAGGTTTAGGTTGGAGCTGAGGAACAATTTCTTCCCTTCCAGGGTTGTCCAGGGCTGTCCCCGGCTGCCCAGGGCAGTGGTGGAGTCCCCATGACCCCTGGAGGGGTTTCCAAGCCGTGGAGCTGTGGTGCTGAGGGACAGGGGGCAGTGGTGCCCTGGCAGTGCTGGGGGAATGGGTGGACTCCCTGAGCTTAAAGGTCCCCTCCAACTAAAACAATTGGATGGTTCTGTGACCCCAGCCTCCTACAACAGCACAGAGGAGGCTGTGGTAAGGCGGCAGCGGGGTCCTGCTGCCAGGATTACCTGCAGGAGATGGGACGTGTCCTGAGGAGACAGCAGCTACAGGGTGCCTGGACAAACACAACCTCAAGCAGCTCCCACCCTCCAGCCAGGGAGCAGTGGGGCAGGAAGCTGCTTCTCCCAAGGGTCTTTACCACAGTGCCCACAGTGTGCCACCTGGCTTCACTGGGAGAAACACCCTAGAGCTGGAGCCAGGCACAGCCCTGGTGATGGCAGCTGCCTCCAAATCCGTTCTGAGGTGGTGGGCACAGCCTGGCACCCTCGCCCCATCAGGAGGGCACGAGGTGACCACGGGGCAGCTGTCAGCAGGGCCACCCACTCCCCATGCCTTGGCACACCATGGGCTTGGCACACCATGGCCTTCTACAGTCGGCCCATCCGAGCGAGCAGCACCCGCAGCCAGCGGCTGGGAGCACAGGGGATGCTCCTGGCCGGAGTCACCAGGGGAGAGGCAGCGGGGTGCCGGTGGCAGCAGGTTCAGGCCATCGCTGCTCTGGGTGCTGAGCTGGCTCAGTGCTGACTCACGGCTTGGGGAGAAGCTCCACGGCTCCGGGAGGAGAAGGAGCTTCCTTGGTGCTCCAAGAGCTTCCCTGGGAGGGGACAGCAAGGGAGGGACCCCATCCACGGGCTGCAGGCATCAGGATTTCCATCCCCGAGCTGGGAGCCCAGCCCACCCCTCTGCTCCTCGGCAACAGCTCAGGGTGACCTTCGGAGGTGCATTTTAATCCTCGCCAGGCTGAGCTCGGGCTGTTTTGCTGCATTAAGCAATCCTCAGGGGTGCTGCAGTTAACCCTCGACTTGCCGTCACCGTGGCATCCCCTCCTGCCCTGCTGATGGGGAAACTGAGGCACGGAGGTGATGCTCTGACCCGCGCCAGCCACACAACCTGCACCCGGGCTCCAACTGACACAGGGGGAGGCACTGGGGGAAGGAGTGAGTTCCCCAGGAGTGGGGAGCTGGGCGTGCTGGGCAGTGAGCACCCCCCATACTGGTGCCAGTGCTTCCTCGGGTGTTGGAAAACCCCTCCCGATAAGGGGAGGTTAAACAAACACCACTGGAGATGCCCAGCAGGGCGGGTTTGCCCCTCATAGCCACGCTCCTGCCAGGATCTGGGTGGGAGGCTGTCCCTGGGCTGTACTGGGAGGTGAGAGCAGCACTGGGGCTCAGCCCCACCGACACACGGAGCCAACACCAGTGCAACCCCCTCGGCACAACCCCGGCACATCCCCCCAGTAAGGATCCCCAGATCCCACCCTGCCTCATCCTGGAAACCTGAGGTTTCCCAGAGAGGAGCAGACAGCCCTGCAAGCCCCACAGCCACAGGGGCAAATCCTGCCTGGCTGGGAAGGTGCCAGCCCACGGAGTTCCAGCATCACCAGCCTGACACTGGTGACACCCCCACCCTTCCCCCAGTTTGCTCCAAAGCACCAGTTTCAGGCTGGGACAGCTACAGGAGGGAATTCCCCAGGAGTGCTGGGCTCTGGGGGTCCTTCCCACCCACGCTCTCAGGGTTTCCAGCCCATGGCAGGAGTGACCATCCCTGCAGCGGGATCATCCCTGACCATCCCGAGGCGGGCCGGCTATTCCAGGAGCCACCAGCTCTCCACAAGCCAAACCCCAAGCTGCAGAGCAATCCTGCTGCTGTCCCCCGGGGAAACCTGAGGGATGGGGAATGCGGGAACAAGAGGAAAAACTGCAAGCGTTTGGTTGGGTTTTTTTCAGAGGGGAAAATATGTCTTACAAACAGAGGGAATTCCCAACTTTTCAGGACACTCCAGAGGTTGGTAGCCTGCAGTTGCAGACTGGGAAGGACAGGGAAGTCTTGCAAAGCTCCACAGACACCTCAGGACTCGTTTTCCACACTGAACTCCAAACGCAAGAGCCCTGGGCAGTGTGAGACACGCCACAAAGCTCTGGGTCAACAGGGACAGCAGAGAGACCTCACACCCAGCCCGGGAACAGAACAACTGAATGAAGACCCTGGAGCTTCCCAGCCTCCTGCCAGCTCCATAACCCCATCCCACTGAGGACATCCCACCACCTGCCCCTGCCTCAGTTTCCCTTCACCCCCTGGCCTGTGCCCAAGCTCCCATGGCTCCTAGAAGGTCTGGGAGACCCCAGGGTCTCCCCAGCCAGCCTCATGTCCCCCAGGCAGGACAGGGCCACCGCAGGTCAGGGCCACCTCATCTCCAGGAGCCCTGGGTGGGCTTCCAGCACCCCAACAGCTCCCACACCCCAGCACCCTTATTTCCAGGCTCACTACATACAAAAGAGAATCCTTTCTGCAGCTCGACCCGGACGTGTCCCTGCCCGTCCCCTGCCTGCAACCGGCCATGGGGGGATGGCCCCGGGGGGACGGGACAGGGGACAGCGGACCCGGGAAGAGGGGGGACAGACGGGGGACACAGGGGTCCTGAAGCGGGGGGGTGGGGAAGGGGCTGCAGGGCGACAGCCCCGTCCCACCCCGGGGAGAGGCGGAGGGGGACCCCGAGCGCAGCCCTTACCTGGCCGCCCCGACGGGTCCCGCAGCCCCGGGGCTCCTCCAGCCCCCCGGGGGCACAGGGGCAGCGGGGCAGCAGCATGGTCATGGCCCCGGACCCCCCCGAGCTCTGCGGACGGGGTCCCTGCACCCGGACCCCCCGCAACGCGCCCGGAGCCCCCGCGCCCGCCCCGCTTTCATAGCGCGCCGGGAGGGGCGGGGCCGGAGGGGGACACGCCCCCAAGAGGCGTTGCCACCAATGGTAGAGCAGAGGCGTGGCCAGCACGGAGCTGTCAGCCAATAGGGAGCGGAGGCGCAGGGGGTGCTGGGGTTTGTAGTTTAAGAGGGGGTCCTGGGGCTGCTTCGGGTGCAGAGCATCCTGGAATTACGGACTGGGTTGGGCGGGAAAGGACCTTCCAAGGTGATCTGGTCCAACCCCCTGCAGGGAGCAGGGCCATCTGCAGCTAGAGCAGGGTGCTCAGAGCCCCGGGCAACCTCCCCTGCAATGGTGCCAGGGATGGGGCAGCCACCACCTCTCTGGGCAGCCTGGCACAGGCTCTCCCCACCCTCAGCATCACCAATCTCTCCCTTCTCTCCGGTCTAAATCTCCCTCTTTTAGTTTAAACCCATCCCCCTTGTCCTGTCCCAACAGGCCCTGATCAAAACTCTGTCCCCATCTTTCTGCCAGGCCCCTTCAAGTCCTGCAAGGCCCCCAGAAGGTCTCCCCTTGGGGAGCCTTCTCCTCTGCAGGCTGAACCCCCCCAGCTCTCCCAGCCTGGCTCCCAGCAGAGGGGTTCCAGCCCTCCCAGCATTGCTGGGGCTCCTCTGGCCCCGCTCCACCAGGTCCCTGTCCCTGCTGTGCTGAGCACTCCCGAGCTGCCCCAGCACTGCAGGGGGGTCTCCCCAGAGCGGAGCAGAGGGGCAGAACCACCTCCCTTGACCAGCCAGATCTCACTGTGCTAGACCCCTGAGCTTCTGGCACCCCAGGGGATGGCTCGGGGGGGGTCTCACACTCCTGATGCCCCCTCTGTGCTCCCAGGAGAAGGTCAGGATCCCTCTCCACAGCTCAGCCACAGCACCTTCCTGGGCCTTTGATGCAGGGAGTGACAGAAAACATCTCCTGAGGCCAAGGGGGAAAGAAACCCGATGTCAAAGTGACATGAAGAACCCGCTCATGTTTCAGAGCAATGGTGTTTGTCCAAAACAGCTGAGCTGCCCTGGCCTTACCCTGTGCCCAGAGCCTGCCCACAGCTCTGTGTGGCCACGAGCAACCACCTGGTCCCCCCTCCTGCCACCCCACCGCTCCCGGGGGTCCCCCCAGCACCGCACGGAGCAGTCCCATCGCCCCCGTGCAGCACAGTCTCAGAGCTGCTTCCCCATCCCACCCTCCCCAAGGCACACAGCCCCGTGACAGCCCCTGTGCACCGCATAACAAACACCAAACCCCAGGAAAGAAGGTGAAAGAGGGGGAAAAAAATCCCCAAACCCTGCATCACGGGCAGCCCCAGATGGCAGCACTGATAGCAACCCGCTGCCGCTCGACACCTGCACCTGGCAGAGCCCAGCAAACGGGAGCCAGGGCACAAACAACTCGGGTTTTGCCTGGCAACAGCCTCCTCCAGCTCTGCTCTGAGCTCCTGGCAAACACATCAGTGTGCCTCGGTGGCACGGTGTTGGTGGCACAGCCAACGGCCGGCACGGCGTTGGTGGCACAGCCAAAGTCCGTGACACACGGGAAACTGCCCCAGTCTCCGTGAGGAGAGGACGGAGCAGGTTTCCAACACCCCTGGGTCAGCTGCTCCTTGTCCTTGTCCCCGTGCCCCCGTCGCTCCCCGGGGCACCGCAGCCCGCAAGCACCCGCTGCTATTTTTAGGGTGTTTTGCAAGCGCGGCTCCGCAGCGAGGGTGGGGAGTTTGGGCAGCTCTGGCCACCCCGAGGCATCTGCTGCTGCATTTGCACGCTCCTCACTGGGGAGGAATAGTTTGGGATCAGCAGCTGATCTGCTGCCCGGGTGGTACCTCCTCCGAGGGCACCCAGCTCCCCTGGGGCAGAGCTGCCGTTTCAGCCCCTGTCACCCCACTCCAGCTCCGTTGGCACCATCACGCCCTGCAGAGAGCCCCAGGGCTGCCTTCCAGGGGGCAAGAGCCAAGATGCTGCCCGGTCCCCTGCCAGCCATGGGGCTGTGGCTACCTGAGGCCACGGGATCTGCGTTTGCTCTGGCTCGACACATCAGCCCAGAGATGAAAAACCATCTCTTGCCTGGCAGCTGCGAGGGCAACACAGTGTAAGCAAAGCAGAGCCAAGGCGGGGGAGGTCTCTCAACCCCCAGAAAGGTCTGGACATGAGGGGCACGGGCTGACATGGACATGGGGAGCCCAGGGCTGTGGGTTTGTCCGGAGGTTGGTCAAGCTGAGAGATGGGCTGGAGACGCTGCCAAATATTTAATATAAAAATAACCCAGCAGAAGACACCGAGGGTTGTGCCAGGGGGACATTGCAGAGAATCATAGAATCGTTCTGGTTGGCAGGGACCTTTCAGATCATGGAGTCCACCCGTTCCCCCAGCACTGCCAGGGCACCACTGACCCCTGGCCCTCAGCACCACAGCTCCACGGCTTGGAAACCTCCCCTGGGACAATTTGAGGCCGGTTCCTCTTGTCCTGTTCCTTGTTCCTTGGGAACAGAGCCCGACCCTCCCTGGCTCCAGCCTCCTGTCAGGAGCTGGCAGAGCCAGAAGGTCTCCCCTCAGCCTCCTTCTCTCCAGGCTGAACCAGCCCAGGTCCCTCAGCTGCTCCTCACCACACTCCTGCTCCAGCCCTTTCCCCAGCTCCGTTGCCCTTCTCTGGCCACGCTCCAGCCCCTCGATGTCCTGCTGGGAGTGAGGGGCCCAAACCTGACCCCAGGATTCAAGGGGCGGCCACCCCAGTGCCCAGTCCAGGGGGACAATCCCTGCCCTGGCCACCCTGGTGCTGGTACCAGCCAGAATGAGCTCAGTGGAGGGTTCTTCCATGCTGGCTGATTCACAGGGCACCCTGGGCACACAGCAGCATTGCCCCCGGGCTCATTACAATATTCATCAGAAAAAGGGTGGCAAAGAAGAGGCAAAACGTCCTTGAGAGAGGAGCCCAAGAGCTGAATTCAAGCCCCGTGTGTCCAGAAACACCCATCCTGGTAAACACGCTACAGCTCAGTGGTGAGTCAAGGGCTGACGGGGCCCCAGTGAGCAAGGTGCTGACTGGACAAGTCTGATGCTTTACTTGAAGAATGTGCTGCAAGAAAGGCCAGTGGCTTAAGAGGAGTCACCTCAGAGCAGACAGGGAGGTTGGCTGGGGATAACTGTTGCTTTGTCTGGCTGCCTGGTGCTTCACCAGCCTGGTGGCTTTGGCCAGCCCAGACCCTGAGGGCAAAGGGAAACAGCAGAGATCATGCAGGGAACCTACTGGGGCGCCTGGAGCAGATAAGACACATACTGGTGTTTAACTCTTTCCTTTTTTTCCGTGCTCTGCTCCCCTGGGAAGGTCAGGGAGATGGATTGTCACAGTGGCTGCTCACCCCACAGCTCCCCAGTAACAGGGAAAAGTGGGAAAACCCAGCAGTGCCTGCACTTGGGGGGCTGGCAGAAGGAAGCCCAGAGCATTTGTAAGGTGGAAAAGGGAATTCCTCTGCAGTCTGGAGCCACAGAGGGAAGGTGACCCCCCAGTGTTGTCCTCAGCACCCTGCTCCATCAGGGTTTCTGCAGTGCAGCCAGATGATAAGCACATCAGAAACAATGGTCTGTGCTGGGGAGTGATCCTTGTTGCTCTGGAGCCCCTGGGAATAGCAGGAGGAGGCAGCTGCTGTCCCCGTGTGCTCCAGGAGCAGGGAGTGGATAGCGTGGCCGGCTGGGCTGGCACTGGGAGGACTGGGGTTACAGCCAAAGCACCTTTGGACTCCTGGACCTGGAGAGATTTCCTCTGAAAGGCAGCAAAGGGCAGCTGAGGTTTTTCTTTTTTTCTTCACAGAGATCTTGTGTAGAAGGGAAAAGCTCCCACCCAAAGGAGCAGCTCTGGTTGCCCGTGTCCCTTGTACCCTCTCAGCTGCGAGCAGGAGGCCACGCTGAATGCCTCCCACCACTAAAACCCCACTGGCTTTCTGTGGGGCTCCCAGTGACACACACCCCTCTCCACTGGGCTTTACGGGGACCCCAGTGTCCTCAGACAGCTCCATTGCTCCAGGGCAAGCCTTGCCCTTACCTCTCCTGGCTCAGCCACAAAAAAACAAGTCACTAAAGCTGTAAAATCCTTTAAAACCCAATTTTTTTTTTCTTTCAAGCCAGTTTTAAAACCTGGTGCCCCCAGGGTGTGCTGCCTGAGCCAGTGCTCACAGAAACCCGGCAATTAGGGAGGAATGGGGGTAATTACTGGCTGGTCAAGTCGGTTTAGTTCTGCTCCAGGTTCACTTCAGCTGTGGCTGTAAAAGGTTTATAGTCATTCGAGTATTAGATTCATATTCATTTATAGTCAGCTCCTTGCCAGGCGGCCTGCAAGTTTGGAAAGGAGATATTTATTTGAGTAATTACTTTAAAATAAATTAAAAAAAAAAAAAAAAAAGAAATCCTCTTGGGCAGCAGATCTCAGGAAATGCTTTGGGAGAGGTTTTTGTTGTGCCCTGAAAACAAAACTGCCTCCAGGTCAGTGGTCTGGGAACGTGGGGCTTCTGCACCTTCAGGAGAGACTTCTGATGGCAGCAGGCAAGGGGCAGCCAAGCATCAGCCTGCCTGAAATGAGTGCAAGGGGGAAAGCCACCGACCAAGAACTTGGGAGTCTCGTTTTTGACCTTAATTTCATTACTAGCACGTGGCTGAGGTCAGAATCTGATATTCAAGTGGGTTCAGTTACCTGAGTAACTGTGCAGCTCTAAACTGTCAGAACAAGTGACAGGACAAGAGGAACCCGGCTCAAGTTGTGCCAGGAGAGTGCAACTCAAGGCCGGTTCCTCTTGTCCTGTCCCTTGTTCCTTGGGAGCAGAGCCCGACCCTCCTGGCTCCAGCCTCCCGGCAGGAGCTGTCAGAGCCAGGTCTCCCCTCAGCCTCCTCCTCTCCAGGCTGAACAAGCCCAGATCCCTCATCCTTGCCTGAGGAAATCTCCGTGTGTCCCAGCCCTGCTCAGCCCCCCGGGAACCAGCACTGCCACCAGAGCAGGACCCCCAGCCTTTCCAAATGGAAATCTCCAGAGGGTTGATTCCCAACCAAATTCCTGCTGAAAAAATTTGCTTTAAAAAAGGAAAACAAATGTGATCTTCCACCAGACTCACGGCTGAGAGAAGGGGAAGACTCCAGAGGTACAAAAGGTGCTGATTTACCTCGTTCATACCTAGAGATTGAAGAAAAACCCCCCACAAACGAACCCTTCTTCTCTCATCTTTTTGTTTCTTACCGAGCCCGCGTTGTTTCCGTGCTCTGCCTTCACTGGGAAGAAAACAGAGACCAGATCTCGTGGGATAGAGCTGGCTGGGTCCTGGGAAGCTGGATGTAACCAAGTAACAGGGATCCTAGCAACAGGCTCCATCGGGAGGGTTTAAAGATAGAAACCAAACCAGGAGTGAACCAAACAATAGAAACCAGTGGTCTCCTTTCCATACCCCCCTGGAGCAGCGACTGGAGATAAAATCAGATCCAGGCAGAGAAAGGTGCTTGGGTTGCTTTTGGGTCGGGTTTTTTTTTTTTTTCTGGAAAGGCAAATAAATGTCAGACAGGGCTGAGGATTTTTTTTTTCCAAACACTTTTTTTTTTTACAGCCGTTGAGTTTTGTACAAACCGCAGCGTCCCTGTGAAAATCTCCGGTATTACAAAGGTACAAAGAAAGGACGTTAGCACTACAAATCAGCTGCTCAGCTGCCCCATCGATCGGTGGGATGAAAAACCAACCCAGAACAGTATCTACAGGGCCTTCCTCCCTCCGATTACCTCTGCATCTCGAGGGAAGTGAAACAGCAAAGCCCCCCCGTTTAAAAACAAGAAAACCCCAAACACCAATGCACCTCGTTTTCTAAAAAGGCGTGTAGTATAAAATTAGGTATTTTCCTGCTGTCACACTCTGGCAAAGTGTAACAAATCTTTTTTTTTTTCTTGTTTTCACAGCAGAAATTTCTTTAATAAAAAACCCCCCAAAAGAACAAAAAAAACCCCCAAAGCCCACATGGCAGAGTGTGTCGGATGCTGCAGCGTGCGCCTTCCGTGCCGGAAGCCAACATCATTCCCAAAAAAAAACCGCCGAGTAAAGTCCTTTGTAGTAACATAAACAAAAAAAAAGGATGGGGAAAAAAAGGACTAAAAATCACAATCTCTAGTTAAAAACTTAATAAAACCCCTGACAGAGCAGCCAGCCCTGCCTCAAAAGGGTGGTTTCTCCTCCTCACTACCTACCTTCACCCCTCGGGGTTGCAGCCCCCCGAGGAGTTTCTTCTCCCCCTGAAGGGAGCTGGGTGAGGGATCCCTCAGGGTTTCAGCCCCCCGAGGAGTTTCTTCTCCCCCTGAAGGAAGCTGGGTGAGGGATGCTGAGGAGCTGGGCTGCTCCCACCAGTGACCAAGTGCTTTTTTTATCCCTGACACCCCTCGAGACAGAGCCCCGGGGAGTGTCTCGCTGGAAGGGTCTGTGGTCTCCGTGCTTTGTCTGAGCAGCACATCCCTGTTACAGGGAACTTTCGTAGCCCTTTGATTCTGCTGGTGTTTCATCAGCAGTGAGAAATGTCCCTGGAGAGCCCCAAAAAAAAACCACTCCCTGGCTTGGGTGGCTGCCTGAGTAAGCGCTTGCCTGGAGCCAGCCCGGCCCCGGCTTCTACGTCGGGAAGGGAAAGGGGGAGATGAGGGGGAGCTGGGTTCAGGGATCGAGGGGAGCAGAGGGAAACTCCACGCCTCGAACTCTCCTTGTGTAAAGAAATGGGAGTAAGAGAGGCTTGATCACACCAAGCTGCAGAAATCATCACAGCCCCAAAGGTCACCAAGTAACCAGGGCACCCGAGGGGGGGATGTGGGGTGGGTGTGGGTCCGGATCGCTCCACTCCAGCTCCCAACCCGAAAACTATTGGAAAGAGAACACAGAAGCAGGCAGTTTGGTTTGCCAAGCTGACAGAGAAAAGGAGGAGGAGGGGAAAAAAACCCCCCAACAAAAACAAACAACACAAAAAACCCCTCACAACCCCCAAAAAAACCCCCGACTTCCCAAGATAAATACACGGCCCCCAGTTTGGAAGCGTCTTCAAAAAGCTGGATCAACAGTTCTCAGCAGTGGCACAAACCTTCCAGCAACATCTGTTGGGCTGGTGATTTATCAGCTTCCTTTTGAAGAAGGAACAGTTCAAGGAAAAATAAAAACAGAATAAAATTAAAAAAAAAAAAAAGAAAAACCCTAAAAAAATCTGAGCTGCCACCAGATGCAGCTCCCGTTATCTGAGCACAACCGGGCACAGCCACTGCCTCCCAGCAGCAGGCTGGGAACCAGCAAGGAGTCTCTGATGCAGCGGGTTCCTCTTTGCTCATGGAAGTGGTTGGCAGTGGTAGGAACTGGTTCGGAAAACAAAACCTTTTTCTTCCAGAAAGGAGTACTCCAGGGAGGGGCTGGGGGATTTAGGATGGCTGGGACCTCTCCTCGTGGATCACTGGGATGCAACGGGGATCGAATCCAGACGTGCTGGAGCACTGGGATTCCACGGGGA
>JANVCC010000120.1:4021945-4035432 GCA_025345505.1 Todiramphus chloris collaris | reverse complement strand
TCCAGACGTGCTGGAGCACTGGGATTCCACGGGGATCGAATCCAGACGTGCTGGAGCACGCTGTGGAAAGCAGTGTTCCCATCGAGGCGGCAGCAGCGGGGTAGTCACAACATGGAGGTTTTGGGGCTTCCAGTGCTCAGACTGGTCTCCCAGACTCCTTGGCTAATGGTGGGGAAAGCTCCCAGAGCGAGGGTTTGGGTTTAAGGGGAGGTTATTGCTCCTGACTTCTCCGGCTTTTTGCCCTTCGATAGGGCAGCTGCTTGCTTCAGGAGTTCTCTGTTCTTGGCCTGGAAACACAGGGAAAATGAGTATTTAAGGGCACGGAGCAGCATCGGCTGTCGGGATCCTACAGAAAAAGGAGGTGGCTGTTGCTGTGCAGCCCCACAGCGTGAGCTCCAGCCCAGCAGCTCATCTCCAACCACCCAGAAAGGGCCTTCCCCACCCCTGTACCCCAGCGGCGCGCCGGGAGCTAACACCTTCCGCGGGGAAAGGGACATGGAACTGCAACACCGACTCCACCCAAAGCCATGGAGAGAAACGGCTCCGGGATGACAAAGGCAGCACGGGATCAGTAAAGCAGAACAAGGACAGAGGGCTCTGGCTGTCTCCAGTCCTGCCAACACGAACCAGTGCCTCCCAGCTGGGGAGGAGCAGGGAGCCCACCCAGGCCTCAGCACACCGGGCGCAGATATTCCGACCTCCGGATGGGTTTACAGGGTGCAGGAAGGTGCACGGCCAAGGGGATCGCACAGGCACCAGCTGTGGTCTCCAGAACCAGTCTGATCATTAACTGGGGCGTTTGCTGACAGAGGAGAGGCTGTTTTCTCAGGGAAATGACTATCAGCCTTTTGTCTTATCCCCTCCCATTTCTCATCGCTCGGGCTTTCGATCGTTTTACACCCCAGAGTAATTAAAGGGTGCAGAGTTCATGTCTGTGTCTGATTTCTTCACCCTAACCAGCTCCCCTCTGACCTGATCTTCACAGCCGTGACAAGAATCCTGCTCTCCCTGTTCCCTTCAGCTCAGGGACTTCTTTATTTGGACTCGAGAGACACAGCACTAAAGGAACAGCCAATTGTTCCTGGAGCTTTGTTCTCTCCGGTCACATAAATCACTCGAAGAGCTATGTGGTGCAGGGAGCTGACAACAGATCCGTGGGCTGGAGAAACAGGTTCTAACCTGATTTTGGCAATAGGTGAAAGGAGTTTGGTGGTTCCAATCCAGTCCACGGGGGACACAAGAGTGAGCCCGAGTGGAGAGCAGCAAGGGGGCTACAAAGAGGGGTTACCAGCGCTGGGGAGGGACTCTCCTGGCAGAGCAGAGGTTGTAGGACACGAGCAGAGCCCACCAGGAGTGTCCTTGGTCACTCCTGGATCTAGCACAGCTCAGCAAATTGAAAGAAAAATGCTGTCACCTGTAACTGCTCCATGACCTCCTTGTGTGTCTTCTCCATTTGGTTCATCTTTGCCCTCATCTGCGATTCCTGGTACTGCAGGTCAGCTTTCAGCTCTGTGATCTGCAGAGAAACCAAGGAGGAGCAAGTGAGCTGGAAGAAGAAATCGTTGCCTTCACCCCAGGTGCACCCTGCCACAGAAAATGCCTCTGCTGAAGCTGTGTGAGACTGGACAAGTTCAGAAGTGTGCTGGGGTGGGCTGGGGGAGTGCAACGAGACCAGAACCACATCACTGAGTGGCCCAGAGAAGCAGGAGAGGCCAGGAAGTGTCTTTCTGCAAGGGGCAGCATGTTTGTTCTCAGTCTTGCCCCTACATGGAGGTCTCTGAGACTGGTCAGAAAACGCCCCTTTATGAAACGAGATCTCCTGGGTGGCTCCAGAAAGCCTCTAACTTTGGAAAGGAGGAGCCTGGAAACAGCCAGAAACTCTCTTGCTCATTCCAGTTTAGAAAGCCAGGCTCTGCTGGAGCGTGATCTGTGTGAACATGTCAGTGTGCTGGGGGGGGGAAGCAAGCCAAGGGTTGTACCTTCTTCTCCTTCTCCAAAATCATCTGGTCTTTCTGGTGCAGCATCTTTTTTAAAGTAGCCACTTCCTCCTTCAGCTGGGCAATGATAACAAAGTGGTCAGTGCCAGGAGAGTCCAGGGCAAGGTCCGGAGAAAAACTGCAGCAAAGAACAAGGAAAGACTCGCATCATGCCCCAGGCTCCTGGCTGGGGCAGGGGAACTCCACAGCTGGCACTCCCAAGGAGAATGGGAATTGCTTCGTGACACCCATCGTGTCCTCCCAACGCTGGAACCCCTCTGCTGGGAGCCAGGCTGGGAGAGCTGGGGGGGTTCAGCCTGCAGAGGAGAAGGCTCCGGGGAGACCTTCTGGGGGCCTTTCAGTGCTTCAAGGGGCCTGTCCCTGCCCTGGACACCATGCAGAACTGGGAAACACGGTCTGAGAGGGATGATGGGTGACCTATCAAGTCGTATTCTTGCACGATCAGCGTGGGCACGGGGCTGCTGCAGGTGACCACTGGCCAGGGTCCGCAGCTTTCAACCAGCAAGGACACCTTTCAAACCAAGGAGTTGAGGATGGCGATCAGAGAGCTACTGAAACTTTCTGCAAGCACTTAGGAACTCTCTTTGCTCAGTCCTTGGATGTAGAGCAAAACTTTTCACTAACTGTAAACACCAACCATTCCAGCAAGGAGGGAACAGGAAAGAGAAACAAATAATCTCCAAGTTCAACAAACGAGCCCGGATTCAAGTCAGGACTGTCCTCATCAGGGAAAAGGGGTACAAAGACCCACTGGACTTTTGTATTTTGCTTCTACCACGACAGAGCAATCCAAGAAGAAGCTTTGTTATGTTTCAGAGCAGGAAAGACTCTCTGGGAAGACAGAGAAATTGCTGAGCACACCTAACCAACCAGCTGGAAACTTCTCTGGGCAGGAGTCGCTGCCCTGCACTGGTCATTCACAAACCTCCCTCTGAGGTACCCAGTGATCTGGGCAGTCACATACTGGAATATTTCAGGTCCTAAGATAGGATGAGCTGCAGCCACAAGCCCAACGAGCTCACCTGATCTTTACCTGCCTTCTGTTCTCACCGCTGTACTGGGAAGCCTGTTTTTTATCTGGTGGTGCTACAAGGGCAGCACACGCCCAGCCGTGTGCATTTTGCCCCATAAAAAAATGTAACAGTAATAAGGCAACGAAGCTTGACCCAGAAGATGACTCCAGGTCTGGCCATTATCAGACAGGGCTGCTGCTATAAAGATAAGCAGCCAGGGTTACCTGGAGCCTAAAGCCTCCAGAGTAGGTCCAGAGGTGTCCCAGTGCCCTCTGCAGTCTACAGCTGCAGTGGGCTGGGGAAGGCAGGGCCGGAACACAGATCGCTGCCTCTCTCCCTTCTCATCTTGTAGGAACCTCAGGAAGTTCACCAAGGGCAAGGGTCAGGTCCTGCAGCTGGGGAGGAATAACCCCCTGCCCCAGTACAGGGGAGGGGGGACCTGCTGGGAAGCAGCACTATGGAGAGGGACCTGGGAGTGCTGGGGGACAAGTTGCCCATGAGCCAGCAATGGGCCCTCATGGCCAAGAAGGCCAATGGCCTCCTGGGGGGCATTCAGAAGAGTGTGGCCAGCAGGTCAAGGGAGGTTCTCCTGCCCCTCTACTCTGCCCCAGTGAGGCCACCTCTGGAGAGTCATGGCCAGTGCTGGGCTCCCCAGTTCAAGAGAGACAAGGAGCTACTGGGGAGAGTCCAGAGGAGGCTGGGAAGATGCTGAGGGGCTGGAGCATCTCTGTGCTGGGGCAAGGCTGAGAGCCCTGGGGCTGCTCAGCTGGAGAAGAGCAGCCTGAGAGGGGAGCTGAGCAATGCTGAGCAAGAGATAAAGGGCCCCAGGGCGTCAAGAAGATGGGGCCAGACTCTGCTCAGTGGTGCCCAGAGACAGGACAAGGGGCAATGGGCATAAATTGGAACCCAGGAGGGTCCCGCTGAGCAGGAGGAGAAACTCCTTTGGTGTGAGGGTGTGGGAGGCTGTGCCAGGCTGCCCAGAGAGGCTGTGGAGTCTCCTTCTCTGGAGAGATTCCCACCCCGGCTGGACCCTGCGCTGCTGGGCCCCTGCTCTGGGTGCCCCTGCTGGATGGAGCAGGGGGTGGCACCAGAGCATCTCCAGAGCTTCCTTCCAACGCCCACCAGGCTGGGATTCTGCCATTCTGCAACCTCCATGCTTCCAGTCCCCCATCTGTACACTGGCTGCTCACCTCATGCAGGGACCTCCCCTAGTGCCTGGAAATAATCCACGTTCTAATTAAGGGCCCAGGCTGCACTGACTGGACTCTGCAAGGATGCAGCAGAAGGAAAAGCTCTTTCCACCACTGTGCTGGGGATCTCCAGAGGGAAACAAAGCAGAGGCGGCTTCACAGATCTGAAAGTCACAGGACAGCCCTGCAGCACTGGGAGGGAACACTTGGCAAAGAAAAACTGCGAGCTGAGAGGAGACAGCCCACGGTGGAAGAGTCTTTGCGTGGTTAAAAGATGCTGACAGCAGAGCCCAGCCCCTGGGATGTGGCAGGTCCCTGGGTACGCTGGATTTAGCACCGGCCTGGTCACGCTGGGCAGCTCTCTAGGGCAGCTCAGGGTCGTACATGCAGAAAACTTCCATTTTAAAGCTGTTCCCAAGCAGTTTCCCCAAGTGGAGGCTGTGTGAGATGATGGTGGGTGCTCCAGCACCTTCCTGTGTGCAAGTACGTTCCGAGCAGCAGCTTTCTTTTACCACTCAGTGCAAATATGCTGGGGAGGAGAGAAAGAAAGGGGAAAAAAAAAAAAACCCAACCCAAAAAGCAGCCTCCACAAAAGGGAAAAAAAAAAAAGGGTTCCTCACTGATTCCCTCTGGCTAGAAAGAAACTCCTGCTGACACCATCCCTCTGCCCAGGCAAGCTTGCCTCCTGCCATGTCCTGGGGTGATGAAGACTGCTGGGAGATGCTCACGGCAGCAGGAAAAATTCCCTCCTTGGCAGTTCCTGCCGCAGAGCAAGCTGAGGAGCCAGGAAGGCGAGAGCCGGGTCTGCCACCCAGTGGGGAGAGGGGACAGGAGGGCCACCAGCCTTCCCAGAGCCCCTGCCCGACCCCAGGGGCTGCCATCTGCACCCACAGAGGGTGAGGGTGGGCTCGGAGAGCCCAGGCAGCCCCTCCTGTCCAGTATAAGAGCTCAAGGCAGCTGTTTTCCTGTGCGGCTGCTGCAAAATGCACCCTGAAACGTGTCGAGGTGCTAATTAAAGAAGCAGCTTTATTTTTCCTCCTTTTTTTTTTTCCCAAGACAAGTCAGTAATGAAAGGTTTCTCTGCTGTTAACCCCTTAAGGAAGCAGCCAGAGACTCCAAAATGAGAACTGCCCAATACAAGGCGCTCCGTTCCTTTAACAAACACATTAAGAATTAAAGCAGCCACCACCGAAACCAACAACAACAAAAAGCAGCCGTTTCCCCTACAAATAAACTCCATCCCCAGGATCCCAGCCCCTTGGGATAGGTCAGGGGCACAGAGACGTGCTCTGCGTGTTTGAGCACGCTAATTAAGGGAAATTGATGAGCTCCCGTTGCTTTTCAGGGGAGAAGGAGGAGAAAATGGAGCTGTTCCAAAGACACCAGCTTCTCAGCTGAGAGGAAAAGGAACTGAGATCGCTGCCTGAAACTGCCCACCTGGGAAATGGTGGAAAGATGGCAAAACAAATCCTGAGCTTAAAGATTTTGCTATTCCAGTCAGGTTATGATAAAGAGGCAGAGACCACGCTGAGCAGGCCAGCCATCCCAGTTCAATCCTAAACAACAATACCCCCCCTGTGCCAAAAATGGATCCAGGCCAGTAGGAACCAGCACCTGAACTTACACCTCTGCTACCACCACCGAGAGCAGGCACGGCTCAGCACCAGTCCCTGTGCTCTAAGTGTACACCAGGACTTGCCCAGAATCCCAGCATGGTGGGGGTTGGCAGGGAGCTCTGGAGATGCTCTGGTGCCACCCCCTGCTCCATCCAGCAGGGGCACCCAGAGCAGGGGCCCAGCAGCGCAGGGTCCAGCCGGGGTGGGAATCTCTCCAGAGAAGGAGACTCCACAGCCTCTCTGGGCAGCCTGGCACAGCCTCCCACACCCTCACACCAAAGATATTTAAGGCAGGGAGCGATTAATTAATTACCAGTGGCTTTAAAAAACCCTTTGACACTAGTGAGCCTACGGTCTGTGCACCCAATTCCGTGCTGTTTGGGAAGAGATCCATGGAGAGGGAAAGGTTCCACAGATGAGGCGGTTCCCAGGGAGGGAGAGCAACAGGGGAGAAAACGAGAGGTGATCTCACTTCAGGATGTCAGTGCCTTGAGAAACAGGACAATGGTGGGCACCGAGACTCTGCTGGGAAGCAGCCCACGGCGCCAACGCGGACAGGGCACTCTGGGTAGGGGGACAAAGCATCTCGGGAGAGGAAGGAACGCTGAGAATCAGAGAGGAAAGGCAGGAATGAAAATATGCATGTACAAGACTGTAAAAAAACCCCAAAAAGCAAAAAAAAAAAAAGCAAACTAAAAATCCCTCTCCATGTCCTGTTCCTGCCAGAGGCTCCAGCTCTGCTGCACACGCAGCCCAGCACAAACTGTGGCAGCAGAATGGGATCGGAGGCTTTCCAGCCAAGGTTTGCTGGCTCCTCCCACCCCCAGAAGGCAGATGGGGATACGGGAGGTGGGTCTGGATCCTCTCCTCTGAGGCTGTCTTCTTGCAGATCAGCCTGACAGCCTCGAAAGCACAAAGCTGGTAGAGCCCCACTCTAGAGCCCCCCTCTGCCTGGAGCTGCAGAGAAGGGGGATGCTGCTCTGGCTGCAGCTGTTGGAACTGTTGGGGAGCTCAGCCAAGCAGCTCCTGCTCTAGCAGTACAGGCACTAGGGATCCCTCTCCTCTTCAAACCAATGTCTACAGGCCAGGTAACACCAGCCTGCCAGGTTCTGGTTCTTGAGGTCATAGAGTTGCAGAACCATGGACTGGTTTGGGTGGGGAGGGACCTTCCAAGGTGATCCGGTCCAACCCCCTGCAGGGAGCAGGGCCATCTGCAGCTAGAGCAGGGTGCTCAGAGCCCCGGGCAACCTCCCCTGCAATGGTGCCAGGGATGGGGCAGCCACCACCTCTCTGGGCAGCCTGGCACAGGCTCTCCCCACCCTCAGCATCACCAATCTCTCCCTTCTCTCCAGCCTAAATCTCCCTCTTTTAGTTTAAACCCATCCCCCCTTGGCCTGTGCCAACAGGCCCTGCTCCAAACTCTGTCCCCATCTTTCTGCCAGGCCCCTTGAAGCCCTGAAAGGCCCCCAGAAGGTCTCCCCGGAGCCTTCTCCTCCCCAGGCTGATACTGAGGGTTTATCAAAGCACAAGACCTTCCTGCTATTTGCACAGGATTCTGTCATATATAAACTTGGCAAACAAAGGCTGCCCACCCAAAATTTCCCCAGGTACCAGGCTCACCTGTCACCGTTGGCAGATATGGCATCAAACTTGGCTTTCTTCTTTGGGATTTCATTCTGAATAGAAGAGGTGGATAAGGTTTTCTGGCTAGAAAAACGAGGAAATTTGAAGTCAGAGCCTGAATGACTTTGCAGTCTAAGACAGAGAAGCAGATAAATATTCCCACCCACTTTGAACCTATTAAAACAATATTTCCTAGCGCAAGAAAGACTGAGAAAAATTAATTCCTCGCAGAGTAGCTGGAGACTAAAAATAAACAGAAAGCAACATGTCAGTCAGATCAGCAGGTAGGTGAAGAACTCACGCTTCAAATCTACATTTCAATCAGTAAATTGTACAAACGTAATTTAGCTTTAATTGTGTACTGAGTGGAGTCAGTTGAATCCCTAAGCAGCGCTGTCGGGCTACAAGTCTCCTCCAGCACAGCGAGGTTTGCAAACCAGCAGAACCTGACTTCATCAGATTCTCCCGGACCACAGACAGCAGCCAAACCCAATCTCGGAGGCACCGAGCCCCCAGCACTTCTCCCAGTTCCTTTAGGAAGGGTGCTGAAGGAGCTCAGAGCAGGCAGGCACCCCGTGTGCTCAGCCAGCAAGCACTGGTGCAGGTCACCTGTTGTAGTGGCTGCCGCCGCTGAGGCGGCTGAACTGCTCCTTCTCCTGCAGGCTCGCCCGGGAGGAGCTGCTCAGGTGTTTACACTGCTCTTTGGTCTTCTGCAGGACCCGCTTGTAGGACAGGGTGCACAGCCAGCACAGCAGCTTTCCATCCACCTGCAAGGCAGGAAGAGAACGGGGGGAGTTTTGGCCTTGCTTCCAGCCCGCAAACTGAACGCAGAGGAGACAAGAAGCAGCTCAGAATCACAGACTGGTTTGGGTGGGAAGGGACCTTCCAAGGTGATCTGGTCCAACCCCCTGCAGGGAGCAGGGCCATCTGCAGCTAGAGCAGGGTGCTCAGAGCCCCGGGCAACCTCCCCTGCAATGGTTCCAGGGATGGGGCAGCCACCACCTCTCTGGGCAGCCTGGCACAGGCTCTCCCCACTCTCAGCATCACCAATCTCTCCCTTCTCTCCAGGCTAAATCTCCCTCTTTTAGTTTAAACCCATCCTCCCTTGTCCTGTCCCAACAGGCCCTGCCCAAAAGTCCATCCCCATCTTTCTGCCAGGCTCCTTCAAGCCCTGAAAGGCCCCCAGAAGGTCTCCCCTTGGGGAGCCTTCTCCTCTGCAGGCTGAACCCCCCCCAGCTCTCCCAGCCTGGCTCCCAGCAGAGGGGTTCCAGCCCTCCCAGCATTGCTGGGGCTCCTCTGGCCCCGCTCCACCAGGTCCCTGTCTCTGCTGTGCTGAGCACTCCTGAGCTGCCCCAGCACTGCAGGGGAGTCTCATGGTCTCCCCAGAGCAGAGCAAAGGGGGCTCGTTCACCACAGATGAACAAGCAACGAGTCAGAAAGGATCCCTTGAGCGCCTGGAAAGGGGCAGAAGTGCATCTGGCACAGCTGGTGCAATGCAGACTACTCATTAATAGCAGTTCTCTGTTGGTAACTGCAGTCCCTGCCAAGCTTTCCTTACAGACCATCTCAGAGCACCCATTGGCCAGGCCAGGTGAGATCTCATGGGATTTCTACCACAGCGACACCCAGAAACACATGGGACAGGGTAGTCACAGGAGCACAAACACAAGGGCCTCTGCTCAAGGAGGATCAGAGGACAAGGACCCTCAGTGCAGCACCCCAAACAAACAATAGGTGTGGAGAACCTGCAGGAAGCAGGCCCTGGAAGCACACATCTCCCAAAGAGCACTTGTGTTGTCCAAGCAAAGGACATGGAGAGGCCTTGCACTGGGTTCCTGGTGGAGTTGGGACACTTCCAGCCCCTTCCCCGTTCCCCATCCCTCTCCCCAGGCAGGCACCACACATTTCACCCAGAGGTCCCTTCTCCTCTGCCAGCCCTTAGGCCAAACTCAAGAGACCTTTCTTAGTAGATCTGGCAAAGGAGCAGAGGGAGTCAGCGACTAAACAGCTCCCAGAGCAGAGCTCAGCTGTATACCCAAGAGACACCCCCCTTGCTTTTGAAACGCTAGAGAATACGTGAAGGAGACAGACGGGTGGACGATCAGAGTCATCAGCCCTTTGACCTTTTTCACACAATCACAGAATCACTCTGGTTGGAAAAGCCCCTTGGGAACATCGTGTCCAACCATCAGCCCTACTCTACAAGTTCACCCCTAGACCATCTCCCCCAACACCACATCCAAGCCATGTTTAAACACACCCAGGGATGGGGACTCACCCCACTCCCTGGGCTGCCCATTTCATGAAGAATTTTTTCCTAGTGTCCAGTCTAAACCTACCTTGTTTCAGCTTGAGGCCATTCCCTCTGGTTCTGTCCTTAATCACCTGAGAGAAGAGCCCAGCACCAGCCTCTCTACAGTGTCCTTTCAGGGAGCTGTAGAGAGTGCTGAGGTCCCCCTAAGCCTCCTCTTCCTCAAACTAACCAGGCCCAGCTCCTCCAAACGCTCCTCACACGATCTCTTCTCCAGTCCCTTGACAGCTTCGTTGCCTCCTCTCACCCGCTCCAGCGCCTCGAGATCTCTCTTGTCCTGAGGTGCCCCAAACTGGACACAGCACTCGAGGTGAGGCCTCCCCAGTGCTGAGTACAGGGGGACAATCACCTCCCTGCTCCTGCTGCTCACGCTGTTTCTGATCCAGGCCAGGATGCCCTTGGCCTTCGTTGCCATCTGGGCACACTGCTGGCTCATCTTCACTCGCCTGTCTGTTAGAACCCCCAGATCCCTCTCCAACAACACTGCCCCAAGCCTGGAGCTTTGCATGGGGTTGCTGTGGTCCAAGTGCAGGACCTGGCCCTTGGCCTTGTTGAAACTCACACCATTAGCAGTGGCCCAGCAATCCAGTCTATCCCAGTCTCTCCAGACAGCCTCTGTACCCTCACGCAGATCAACACACCCGCCTAACTTGGTGTCATCTGCCAATTTACTGATGGTAGACTCTACGTCCTCATCAAGATCATCAAAACAAGATTGTTTTGGTCTCTTCTCAGCGAGCTACTGACCTTCTTCCGATCGTCCTTCCGGTCAAACGCACACTGCTGCTTGCACTGCTCGCAGGAGTGCGGGGGCCCGTACTTCTTCTCCGAGTTCGTGCAGCGCTGGCACTTGTTGCCAATGAAGGCGGCGATGATGTTGCAGTACTGGCAGGGTTTGGGCTGCAGGAGAGAAGAGCGATGGTTCCAGCAGTGCCTTCGAACTGCAGGAATATTTTGCACTTGCCCCTTCTCCCCGGAACTTCAAAACTTTTGATTTCCCTGTGCCAAGCTCCTCGCAACGCTGCTCCGGGAGATGGAACTACATTTGGAACTCTGCTCTCTAGCTGAGTGTAGTTCATAGAATCGTTTGGGTTGGAAGAGACCTTGGAGATCATCAAGTCCAACTGCTAACCCAGCACTGCCAGGGCACCACTGACCCCTGGCCCTCAGCACCACAGCTCCACGGCTTGGAAACCCCTCCAGGGGTCACGGGGACTCCACCACTGCCCTGGGCAGCCTGGGACAGCCCTGGACAACCCTCAAGGGGAAGAAATTGTTCCTCAGCTCCAACCTAAACCTGCCCTGGGGCAATTTGAGGACAGTTCCTCTTGTCCTGTCCCTTGTTCCTTGGGAGCAGAGCCCAACCCCCCCTGGCTCCAGCCTCCTGTCAGGAGCTGTCAGAGCCAGAAGGTCTCCCCTCAGCCTCCTTCTCTCCAGGCTCAACAAGCCCAGGTCCCTCAGCTGCTCCTCACCAGACTCCTGCTCCAGCCTCTTCCCCAGCTCCGTTGCCCTTCTCTGGCCACACTCCAGCCCCTCAATGTCCTGCTGGGAGTGAGGGGCCCAAAACTGACCCCAGGATTTGAGGGGCAGCCTCCCCAGTGCCCAGTCCAGGGGGATAATCCCTGCCCTACTTCTGCTGGCCACATGATTTCTCATATTTAGCCACGGCATCCACGCCATTTATCTAGTGCTATGAAATCTTTCGAAAATACAGATCACCAAAATAGTAACAATCAAATTATTTCTTTCCCAGATTTCAGACAAGCAGGGAAGATTTGTCACTGCTTCCCACAGCGATCTCGGTTTCTGTGAGCACACTCTCGTTTCTACTGGGTAACAAATAGTGCATTTCCTGGCCTCAAATGATGCAGAGCTGCTCTTTTCTGTATTAAAAGAGCAAAGGTAAAAGCTTCGTGCTTGAGGGACCCGTGTGTTATTGAACAGTTATGCTATTACAACATAAACTGCTCTGGGGTTCAGCAGGAGAAAGACAAGAGAGATGAAAGGAAGGGAGGCCGGGGAGAAGGAGCCCAGCTCACTTACTGTTCCGTAGAGCTTCACGTTCTGGGCGCACTTCTTGCATATCGTGTTGGTTTTGCTGTTAAAAAGAAGGACAGAACGTTCCATTAACACTTCCCCAAGGAGATGTAAACCTCTGTGGTTAAGATCCCACCTCCCTCGGGCTCCGTCTCTAGTGGTGAGACCACGCTCACCTTCACCAGGGACTCTGATATCCAAGTGCCTTTCCCATCCCCATCTGGCTGAAGACAATTTGCCACCAAGTTGTATTACGAAGGAGGTGTCTTTTAATTAAAGGCATCCCCAGATGACACCAGTTGTTTTGTCCTTACAAAGCCAGGAGTCTGCTCACCAGGGGGTGTGAGTCAGCACTGGTGGGAGCCCTGGTCCTAGGGGAGGTCTGCTCTGGATGAGGAGGCTCAGGCAGGTCAGGCCAGAGGTGTATTTGTCCAACAAACACAGGAAAGAACACCCCACACAAAGCCCCCACACAGCGAGTGCCTTGACCAAGCCGTGAAGAGGCAGCACCGTGGCCAAAGGAAACACATTAGAGAATCATTTTTGGATACCAGAAACGAGATAAGAGGAAAAGCCCTGGGAAGATGCGATTAGATCCTTCACTACGAGACAGTAGTGAAGCACTGGCCCAGAACAAAAACCGAGCAAAAGGTGCAAATCTAAGGACACCACAGAGGCCCAACCACTTGGCCAGAAGACCTTTGAAGAAGGACAAAGGTCTCCCAACTCCGCCGCAGCAACAACTGACAGGTTAAGGCTCAGTCATCGAAGGTGTGGAAAGGTTACGGTTCTCTGGGCGCGTCTGCTCCAAAGGAAACACCAGAGTGCCCAGTCCGTGGAGCATTTACCTCTCCTGCTGGAACTCGGTCCTGCAGTAAGTGCATTTCACAATGGGATGCGCGATCCGGCACTCCTGGAACGACAGCAGCCATCGGTGAGAGGCAGAGCTTCTCCCACACCCCGTTTCCTGAAGTGCTGGGTCACCTGCTGCCCTGCACTCCCACCGGCAGCCGTCAAACTCAAAGCATTTCCTCCCCGTACAGTCAGGCTGCTCTGACAAGGAAGGGCCGAGAGCGGAGGGTGACAGGAATGACATGTGTCACAGGTGAGCCAGAGCGAGCTGAGATTCCTAACGAGGGCTTAATGGTGCCCAACGCCCACAGACGAGGGTCACGGTGCTTGGCCGCACCTCCCGGGGCAGGAACACAACGTCCCACCACAGTTATTCACACCTCTGCCCTCCACCACCTCCCGTGCCCGGTCCCGCTCTCCTCTCACCCCACACCTCGCAGGTTCCCCGATGCTCACCCGCTTTGCCCCGTCTGCCTCAGCAATCCCAGGCTGAATCCCATTCCCTGCCCTATCTCATCCCTGATCTCATTTTTCCCCACCCAAACCGCCCCATCCACCCAGACTCTATCACCAGATCCCACCTCCCTCCTTCAAGACACCCTAAGACCTCCCCTCCAATGTTCCCACACCCTCCCAAACACCCCAGGATCCCGAAGACGCCCCAGGTCTCTCCCCTTTCAAACAGCCTCCCTCACAAACAGCCCCTCGGGCCTTCCCTCAGGAACCTTCTCCCCAGTACCGCCCCAAAGCCCCCATGACTCCTTCTCCGAGGCCCTCCAAACACCCCCAGCACCCCCAAACAGCCTTCAAGGCCCTCAGGCCTCCCTGACAAGCAGAAACCCCTCGAC
>JANVCC010000120.1:3995527-4021845 GCA_025345505.1 Todiramphus chloris collaris | reverse complement strand
CCAGGCCCCGCCACCTCCCCCCCGGGCCCCGCCAGCCCGCCCCGGACCTTGCAGAGCTGCTGGCCCTGGCTGAGCGCCTCGAAGGGGAAGCGCTGGTGGCACTTGGTGCAGGCGTAGAGCGCCGCCATCCCGCCGCCCCGCTGACAGCCGCGGCCCGGCCCCGCCCCGCCCCGCTCCGGCCCCGCCTCCCCCGCCCCGCTTTCCCCTCTCCCTCGCTATTGGTCGGCGGCCGCGTCACTCGCGCCTCCGCCGCTTCTCATTGGGCAAGGCGCCGTCACTCCGGGGAAAAGGGGGGGGGGGGGAGGGGGGGGGGGGGGCGGCGGGGGGTGGGGGGGGGGGGGAGGCCACCGTGCCGGGGTGGGGGGGGGGGGGGGTGGTTGTGATGCAACGGCCCCGCCCCGCCCCCTCGTGACGCGTCGCGGGAGCGCGCGCGGTGCCGGGCAGGTCGCGCGGGGTGGGGCCTGGCCCAGAAGGCCTTGCGGGGAGGGGGGAGCCGGAAGTGGGGCTGGGCCTGGGCAGGGCAAGGGGCTGAGCTGGGCCGGGGGAAGGAGCTGGGCCGGGGGAAGGGGCTGGGCCGGGCCGGGCCGGCCCAAGGCCGGGGCAAGCAGCTGAGCTGGGCCGGGCTAGGCCGGGCCTGGGGAAGGGGCTGAACTGGGCCGGGCTGGCCCGCAGCCGGTTGAAGCAGCTGAGCTGGGCCGAGCCTGGGGGAGCAGCTCAGCTGGGCCGGGCTGGGCCAAGCTGGGGGAAGTAGCTGAGCTGGGCCAGGCTAGGGAAAGGGGCTGGTCTGGGTCAAGGACTGTGAGAGTGGGCTGAGCCGGGCCAAGAGTGAAGGAGGGGGGTGACAGGGCTAAGCCAGGGCAAGGTGAAAGAGATCCCATAGTTGGTGTGCGTGAGGGGAGGGCAGGGTGAGGGAGACGGGGAGGAGGAAGGGAGGTGAGGAGGGTCAGGTCTGGAGGAAGGAAGGGAGCAGAAGAGTGGGGGAGGAGGAGGAGGTGTTTCCACCTTGAGAGTGGAGCCGAGAGGGAGAAGAGGCACAAGGACTGGAGACAGCGGGAAAACTGTGCCTGAAAGGTTGAGGGAAGGAGAATTGGAGGAAGAGGGAGGCCGAGGCAGGAGGTAGTGTCTGCAGCGAAAGGAAAACCTTCACGTGAACTTGTTTCCCACTCCAGCAGCTGTTGGAGCAGCTGCTCATCTGCAAGTCCCAGGCCCAGCCAAGAGTGTGATTTGCATGGGTGGATCAGGCTGGGCTCTGGGGCAGGGTCAGGGCTGCTCACTGCTCTGTTTATTCCACAGCTGGAGTTCCCAGCCCCAGACCCTGGGGAGGTTCAGCCCCGGCTGGTTTCCGATAGGGCTGGAGTGGCTGCAGCAAAGGCAGGTCACACGCTCCAGTAATTGCTCCTTTTTTTTTTTTTCTTCATTGAGTCATTTTTCCCCACGGTGACCCGGAACAGGTGCCCTGCGCTCACGGAGACGCCGCCTTACCCGAGCAAACAGGGGAATTAAAGCATTTTTGGAGTTAAAAGTTCACCCGTAGATCCGAGGTGGAGCGAACAAAAGCGTTACTAAACCTACAGCGGTGCAACCCGGTCCCTTTTGTGCCCCAGTTCGTCATTGCTGTGTTCTTACACCCTCCTCTCTCTTGCTCCGTAAAAGATACCTTGAAATCTTTGAGAAACTTCTTTCCACCAGCTTCATTTTTCGCTTTCTTTTGTCAACACCAGGTGACAGAGTCGTCCCAGCTCCTTGTGCGAGCGGCGAAGCTGCAAGAGGAGCCGCTCGCTGCCGCGTTCAGCCTTTCCCGAGGAGGATTTTGAGGGGGTTGGGGGGGAGGTGGGGGGGGAGTGTCTTGGGTTTTCAGGGAAGCTGCGTGGGTGTGCATATTAAACCGAAATTCTGCTGCGCTTGGCTACTTCGGGGACTAGTTCTAATCACCGGGCAAATCCTCCCTGTGTAGGAGAAACGCTTAATTTCCTGCAACCCTTCGCTTCGCGCTGGCTGCCGCTGGGAAAGAGCCGCTGCCGAAAGCGGGAGGCAGAGCTTGGCAGAAGCGGCCGATGGCTCCAAACAAAACCCTTCCTCCCTTCTCGAGGGGTGGCTGCGCTGCTCCGGGGAGAGCTTCGTGGGGTTGCAGAGGGAGGTCGAGGCTGCCCCGGCTTTTTGGGGAAGGGGGTGGGGGGGAAGTTTGACGGCGCACCTGGAAAACGTAAACGCCGCGAGCGAGCGGTTGGGAGAAATAAAACCTCGGCAAAGTCAGGGTGGAGTTGGAAATCGCCGGGAAAGGGAACGGTTTTGTTTCAGAACGTGAACGAGGAACCTGCCAGAGCAGCCGTGGTCGCCAAGGGAAAAAACATTTGGCTGAGGAAAAGCGTTTGTGAAGCTGCTACCGAAGGAAGTGGAATAAGAAACGCTTGGAAAGCCGCTGCCTGGGTGATTTTCCAGCATAGCCTCGCTCACAGGGAAGCAGCTTCTAGCTTTGCAGAGCTTGGGAGACCCTTCAGATCACCCCCCTGTTCAGATCACCCCCCCCCCTTTGTACCCCAAAAAAACTCCAGTTACTGTATCAGGAAGCAAAGGAGAGATGGACCCATCCCCTTGCATCTCAGTCTTTGCCATCCTGAAGCTGCAGGGTTCCCTCACCCGTCTCCTTTCCCTCCTTAAACCACCCGGCTCTGTCCCGAACCAGCCCCCCCAGGAGTCCCATTCCCAGGGTGTGGGAGCATCACTGGGAGCTCGTGATCAACCCTACCCCCCCCACCAGGGTTGTCTGGAGCTTTTGGGAGCCAAGAAGTTGCCAAAAAGCAAGTTTGATTCAGCTGCTGTTCTTTGACACCGTCTGTGGTTCTCTGTAAATCACTAACAGATAATATTTTCATCTTCTGGCTCTCTCCGCAGGCTCTGCTTTCTGAATAATTACCTTGTTTTGTGCGAGCCGTAAGAGGTTTTCACAGATAATTCATCCAAGCGCTGAAAGGCAGCCAGCTTTTGGGGGCTGGAGCACATTTTTTTTCTGGCCACCTGGCATCACCACGCAGAGGTCCGCGCCCGGGCGCAGCTGCCTGCGGAGGGAAGTGCCGTATCCAGGAGAACCGAGGGCAGGGTGAGGAAAAAAAAATACACCCAAACCCAGCTGAAATCCCTGAAATCCCAACCGCCCTTCCTCGGAGAATCGTTTGAGCTTGGCAGTCTCGGCCCACCCCGCCTGGCTGCGCGGACAGATTGGTCCCGTGGATCGGGATGCTCTCGCCCCTGGAAAGGCCGGCTGGCTGGAAACGAATCCCCCCCTTGGGAGCTGCTTGTGGCCGTGGGCTCGGCTCTCTCCCCGTGTCCTGGATGGAGCTGGGCTCTGGGTGGGTCGGAGCTCAGCGTGGAGCTGCAGTGGCCCCAAGTTTCCCCATCCCTGTCGCAGGGGATGAGTTGATGCGGGGCAGCGGGGAGGAGCGATCGTTCCCCGTGCCAGCTTAGCCCAGTGGCTCCCAGAACCAGGCCACCAAAGACACCGGGGTAATCGCTGGTGGCACTGGGCTGAGGGGCTTCAGGGAGGCAACATCAGCAGTGCTGGGTTGCAGTGCCCAGAACCTTGATGGAGAACGTGACGTCCTCGTGGTTCATATGGGTCATGAGGGGCATCAGCATCTTCATCATAGACAGGGACCTTGGTAAGGTGAAAGCCACAGTTAGGGACCCTCACCCGGACTTTGATGACCCTTTGGTGAGCATCTTCACGGGCGCATTCATCAAGAGAGCATCAGGGAGGACAAATGAGCTGTATGGAGGGTCAGGAAAGGCTGCAAGGTGGGCAAATGTGTTCCCATCTCCAGCGTGAAAGCCCCATCAGCTTGGGCTGCCTCAGGAGGGATCAGCTTGCCAGCAGACAGTGCCCATGCCCAGTTTAAGACCTGAGCACCAACCTTCTTGGTTGTTGGCAGATGCCAAGAAGAGGCAGCTGAACAAGGAGACGACCCTGAAGGGAGCAGAGCACCATGAGAAATACTTAACAGAGGACAGGGTGCAGGACTGGAAACTGGCCACTGAGGACCACCTCCAGTCCTGTGCTTTCAGCATGAAGCTGATCTCAGGAGACATCTGGAACTACTTCACCCTGCAGACCAAGAATATGATGAGATTCTCACGGGGGCATACAGGAGGTAGGTGTCAAGTCCTCCAAACTTTCACTCTCCAGGCTGTGCTCGCTCCCCATGAAGCACCAGCCCCAGCTGGTATCACACTGGGGGAGCTTTCCACATCTCCTACATTTTCAGCTTCCCAGCTCTGCAAGCAATGTGCCTCTTCCCAAGGAAACCTCAAACGCAGACTTTCGGGCCAGCATTGCTGTCAATAAAAAGCAAGGTTCAGGGTGGTTGTTCTTTGCTACGCTCAGCAAAACCTGGAGCAACTCCGAGGTTTGGGTGTTGAGGGAAGGCTGGAGGTTGCAGCTCACCCGGGCTGGGAGCCAGAGCCCAAAGCTGGCTCTGGAAACAACAAACCTCTCTTCAGGTACATCCTTTCTTATTTTCTCCTTTTTCCAATTGAATAAATGGAGCTTTTTTTAAGTTCCCAGCCATCCTTAACTACCCACGCTCAGCCCTGCCATCCCTACTGCCACGAATGCAAAATTTCAAGGCTCCTGCTAAACGCTTCCTGGGGGTGCAAAACCACCAGCTCTCAAAGCTGCTTGCGTGTTCAGCAGCAAATTCAGAACATCACCTAGCCAAAGGGAGCCTGAAAGTCACGGTTCCCTGAAAGTCAAAGCAGGTTTTATTGACTTCAGTCAAGAGAATCAAAGATGTGGAGACCTGGACTCCCACAGAACAAACCACATTATTCCCGCGCGGTGATCGTTTCTCTCCCAGGCAGGAATTCGAGGCAGCGCCCCTGCTGAGAATGATTAAAGACCACTTCAGAAATCAGGGCAGCAAATTACGAAATAAGCAGGTGAACGAGGGAAAGAAAACAAGAAAATATGCTGACCTGCCACCCTCGACTGGGAGCGATCCCATCGCCCGGAGGGAAGCTTCTCCCTGGGTGCTGCTGGGGGGGGGGGGGGGGGGGTACTGCAGCTGACAAAGGGAGGGTGGAGCCATGGGGGACATCGCTTCTCAACCCCCCAAAACCCATCCTGGGGGAAGGTGTGGCCCCTAGGCACGCTGATACAAGCCAGGGCTGATTTAGCCCCTTTTGTCAGCTCCCCTCCCCAGCTGCCTGGTCACTAACTGGGCTCTTAAACTGGGAAGGCAGAGCCTGGCAGTGCCACGAGCTCTGGGCTGCCCACTGGTGCTGCTTGACTGGGTCCATCCCCGGGGTTGGTGGAGGCAGGGCACCAGAGCCCCAGGAATAAACATTCACACCACAGCGATGTCCAGCCTGGACACCACAAGAGCATCACCAGCCTTGCCACCCCCACAGCTCTTGGGCAGGCTTCCTCATGCCTGGGTGGTTCTAGGGTAAAGGTTGACAAAAGGAGCACGACAGCTCTGGGAGGGCAGCTCCAAGGCCATCTGCTCCCCAGGAGGTTGGATAAACCCCTCCCTTAAAACATCATGGATGAAATAAACTTTGTGTCTTCCTTGGGTCCAGCTGGGCTCCCTCCATCCCGAGAGCTGCTGGCAGCAGCACAGAAACCCCCAGAAGCTCTGCTTTCCCCTCAGATGGGGGGGAGGAAACTGAGTCACCAAGCACTGACCCACGCAGGAGCCTGAAGAGAGGCTGAGCAGAGGACCCCAGTGTCCTGGGAGGCACCGAGTGCTGGGAACCACGCTCCCTGGTTTGGGGCAGCTCCCTTGTTCCTGACCTGAGAGGGCAGAGTCCAGTTGGGAACAGCCCAGCTTCCAAGAGTGGATTCAGGCTCCCTCCTGCTGCTGGGGAAGGAGGTGTTGGCATTTCTGGGGGTGGCACTGCAAACCTGGGGGGTTGGGGTACATGTAACCCAAACTGGGGCTGAGCACTGGGTGAAACCCATCACCCAGAGGGCTGCTGAAGGCAGCAGGGGCTGTGCTTGGCAGAAGACACCCCAGCACAACAGACGGTGTCACTTCTACCAGATTTTCTTGCCAAAGATTTTATTATCCCAAAGAGGGCTGGGAGCTTCCTCCAACCTCCCGGCTGAGCTGCACTCCCTCTGCCACCTCCTGGAACCCCACACCCCTCTCTACCAGCCCCCCACCCATCTGGAGCTGCCCACAGGAACACGGCACACGTCGGCGTGTGTCCCATCAGGCCAGGATGGGGAAGGAGGCAGCGGTGGCCACGCCACAGTTGTTGTCCTTCATGGCCATGAGGATGTAGCCATCGTTGCCCCAGTAGGTGGACCAGGAGTTCTTGATGAGCCAGTAGCTCTTGCCATGGAGAACCCCGTAGCCCACAGCCAGCACTGCATGGTCCAGTGCCAACGTCTCGTTTCCTGTCCAGGAGGAGAAAAGAAAAATCACAGAATTGTTTTGGTTGGAAAAGACCTTTCAAATTATCAAGGGTACCCATTCCCCCAGCACTGCCAGGGCCAGGGACAGCCCTGGACAACCCTTGCAAGGAGGAAACTGTTCCTCAGCTCCAACCTAAACCTCCCCTGGGGCAACTTGAGGCTGGTTCCTCTTGTCCTGTCACTTGTTCCTTGGGAGCAGAGCCCAACCCCCCCTGGCTCCAGCCTCCTGTCAGGAGCTGTCAGAGCCAGAAGGTCTCCCCTCAGCCTCCTTCTCTCAGGCTGAACCATCCCAGGTCCCTCAGCTGCTCCTCACCAGGCTCCTGCTCCAGCCCCTTCCCCAGCTCCGTTGCCCTTCTCTGGCCACGCTCCAGCCCCTCAATGTCCTGCTGGGAGTGAGGGGCCCAAAACAGAGGTAGAGATCATTCCCAAAGCAGCAAGTGGCCCCATCTCCCCTGCCCAGGAGCTTAACAGTTAAGTAAATCCCGCCCCCCAAAATATTTTTTTCTATCCCAGCCCCCGGGAGCACCCCAGGGAGCCTCCTGGGTGAGCTGGACTCACTGCAGTGGGGTTCCTCGTAGACACCGTTGGCGTAGAAGGCGAAGGACTTGTGGGAGGCATCGATGTTGACGGCCACGGGGCCGTGCTTGACCAGCGCAGCCTTCAACGCCGCCACGTTGCCCGGCTCCACGCTGGCGTAACCGGCGAGTTGGGCCACCAGCTCCGACTGGTTGCAGTGGCAGTAGCCGTTCTGGGGAGGGGGGTGAGGCTGAGGTGGCACCAGGCTCCTGGGGCAGCTCAAGGGATCTCACCCCCCCCAGTGAAGGGGAAGGAGAATGGAGGGCAGTTCGGATGTGGCATCCACAAACCAAAGCGGAGCCTCAATCTGCTGCCAAAGGGCTGATGGCTGATTTGGGAGAGCCTGGAGGGAAGGACTGAGGTGCTTGGCACTGCCCCCCCCACCCCAAGAGGCACTGCCACCCTCACCTGCCCCAGGTAGGGCCCGTAGGACTCGGTGCTGGCGATGCCACCGTGTTTCTTGATCCACTCGTAGGCTCGCCACTCCTCGCCCCCATCACACGCCTGGTTCCCGAAGCCCCAGGAGCAGTCGATGAGGACTTGTTGGGACAGGGGGGTCAGCACGCCGGTCTGGGGGAGGACACGCAGTGTAGGGACCAGCACCCTCACAGCACCCTGGCCAGCCTCGCCGGACATGGCCCCGCTCTCACCTTGAGGAAGAGGGCACCTTCCATCGCGCCCGTCGTAGCGAAGCTCCAGCAGGACCCGCAGACAGCCTGGTCCTTCACGGGGGTCACGGCACCTGGGGACAGCAGGATGGGGACAGGGCACTGGAGGATGCTCGTTGTCCCCGGACCAACCCCTGCACACGCAGCTCATCCCCAGCTCCCTGCGTGCTCTGGGCTTGCACACCAGAGGCACCGGCTCCCTCCTCACCATAGAGCCGCCAGTCGAGGCTCTCGGGCAGGATGAGGCCCGTGTAGAGCTCGGTGGGAAAGGGCTGCCCGTTGTTGGGGGTCCCGCTGCGACGTCGGCCCCGCAGGGCAGCCAGCTCCTGGGGCGTGCGGTCGGCCAGGTGGTTCAGTGCCAGCGTGTAGGAGAGCGCGGCGCGGTTCCTCGAGTGCACGAACCTGCCGTGGAGCAGAGATGCTGTGAGAGGGGAGCGAGGGGACCGTGCTGGTCACCCCATTCCTGAGCACCCCTCAGCCCGCCTCCCTGACATCACAGAATCCCAGCATGGTGGGGGTTGGCAGGGAGTTGTGGAGATGCTCTGGTGCCACCCCCCTGCTCCATCCAGCAGGGGCACCCAGAGCAGGGGCCCAGCAGCGCAGGGTCCAGCCGGGGTGGGAATCTCTCCAGAGAAGGAGACTCCACAGCCTCTCTGGGCAGCCTGGCACAGCCTCCCACACCCTCACACCAAACAACTTTCTCCTCCTGCTCAGGTGGAACCTCCTGGGTTCCAATTTGTGCCAATTGCCCCTGGTCCTGTCCCTGGGCACCACTGAGCAGAGTCTGTCCCCACCCCGTACCGCATGTTATGGATGAAGGTGTGCTTGCGATGCTCGTGCTCCTCCTCGCTGCCGTAGCTCTTCCCAAACCTCTCCTTGTAGCGGTGGAAGAGGTGATGGTGGATGTGCTCCATCTCTGGCACCCTCCCCACAAACTCCTGCATGGGGTTGGCCACGATGCGATGCTCGGGGCCGGCCGCTGGCCACTGCTCACACTGCACCCCTGCCAGGAGTCACGGAGAGCGGCTGATGCCTCCCAAGTGGGGATGGGCTCTCCCCACCACCCAGTTGGGATGCACGGCACGGTCCCCCCCAAAACCACTGGGATTGTCCATCCCGTATCATTCTTGGGGGGCTGCACCCACAGCAGAGCTGGTTCCCAAGCACCCATCCTGCCACCCACGCAGCGGAACAGGGAAGGACCCACGTCACCCCAACTCTCCATTTAATTCTACTTCTCCCTTGCTTTTTTTCCCCAGCCAAACCAATCAGCCCAAATGATCAGGTTCTTACAAAAAAAAAAAAACCAAAAAACCAAAAAACCCAACCCAAACTAAACCAAAGCAAACAAAAAATCCCAACCCCAAAAAAACCCAAATTAAAAAGGTAGAAGAGGTGGCCTGGGACACTCACCCTTAGGAAGGTGGAAGACACTGGGGGGGAAGCGGTGGCTGAAGGAGGAGTAGTCGATCTCATACTTGTCATAATGGGAGCCCAGGAGGCTGTTGAAGCCACGCACCTCGTAGTGCAGGGGTACGGGGCCGCGGGCAGAGCTGCCCACCCGCAGCGTGTAGACGTTCTTCTTGTGACCCCAGTAGGAGATGTTCTGCCAGACGGCACAGCGATGCCCACGGAAACGCTCCTCCCGCACCCACTGGGCACAGAACACGTGTCAGGGATGGGGATGCCACGCAGCACCGTGCCCCCTGTGAGCTGGGGCACCCCACGGTGATGGCACCTCATCCCCTGCCATCCAACCCATCCACCTCCATCACCCGTGGCCACATTCAGCTGACTTTTCATCTACCAGCACCCCTAAGTTCTTCTCTGCAGGGCTGCTCTACCCTCATAAGGAAGTAGCCCTCAGACACCCTGTACCCGTAGGGGTCCCTTGGTCCTTCTCCTGCCCCATCCCACACCCTGGTCGACCCTTCCCAGAGCTCACCTTGAAGTTCTCCAGGCTGGGGAAGACGCTCTGGGGGGCGATGAGGTCCCTGTCAGTGCCGTTGACGCGGAAGCACTTGCGGACGTTGACCTCCGTCTCCGTGGTCTCGGGTGTCACCTTGAAGCTGGCACCAAAGGGCTCGATGGAGCCAAACTGGTAGGTGACCACTTGGCCTGGGGACAGGGACAGCGCTAAGGTCAAGTCAAGCGCCCAGGTCCTAGTGTGGTGATGGCTCCCAGGGTTTTCCTGGGGCACCTGAAGGTCCTGGGGTGGAAGGAGGGGGATGATGAAGGGTCAGGGGGATGGAGCCCTTCGTGCACCCACCGCCGTAGTACTCGATGCGGCTCTTCCCCCCGGTGAGGTTGTACCAGGCTTCGAAGGGCTCCCTGATCTCTGCGTAGGGCAGGCTGATGACTCCTGTGGGCACAGAGGGGCTGAGCTCGAGGGGCTGCAGGAAGCCCAAGCCCCAGGGACATTCCCTGTCCCCCCATCCCAAGAGCCAGCAGCCAGGAGGGGAGCATGGGGTGGGCAGGGAGCATCCCAAGGGCTTTTCTGCCACCCGTGACCAGCCCTGGCAGCAATGCCCCCCAGCCCCGGTGCTCCATGGGGGAAGTGGAGCCTCCTCAGCTTGGGCACGTCAGGTGAGAGGCGGTGGCTGGAGGTGCAGGTCCCCCTTGGCACCATCCCAGCAGGGTGCCTGGTCCCTGAGCAGTACCTGTGACGTGGTAGATGTCCCCAAACGTGGGTGCCTCCAGAGGAGCTTTGCACTCTGCTCCTAGAAAAGGAACAAAACAAACCCCAACCCCTTTATGCTGCTGATTCCTCAGCTCTCCATGGCAGGCACTGGCAGAGGTGCTGGTCCCTGGCTCCCTGTCCCCTGGGAGAGGGGGACAGACCCAGGGGAGCCCATACTGGTGGCAGGGGAGGACTCCCATTTGCCTGGGCAAGACAGAGATTGAGGGTCCCTAAGCTGGGGGTCTCTGCTCATCCGCCAGCTCCAGAGCCACCCCCCACATCCCCACTGTCCCTGGAGTGCGGCCAGCTCAGGGGCACCCCCAAATCCCCCCCACCCCACATGCCCTAGGGCATGAGGGACAACTGTCTGTCCCTCTTGTATGCCACACGCAGAGTGTGCCAGGCGTGGGGACAGCGACACAGCAGACCCCTCCCAGGACAAGGCCCCCCAGCAGCCCAGGTTCATTGCAGTGCCAGGCTAAGGGGCACAATGGCATCACCCTGGGATGGGGGCACGGCCTCTCTCCCCCTCCCCACCCCCCTGAGCACCAGCTCACCCAGCAGCACAGCAGCACCCAGCACCAGCAGCCACCCCGGCCCCTCCATCCTGTGCACCCCAGTCCACGCTGCTACCCAGCCCCCACGGGTGCCTTAAATACCAGTGGTGGGTGGGCAGGGAGTTACCAACAGCCAACGGGCAGCCTCATCCTCCCCTTGGCTGGGGTTAGACCAGGGAGGGGGGTGTGGCTTTATGTTGCCCCCCTCCATAGACACCCATAGGTGCCCTTCCCACCCACTCCCGGGTGGGTGCTGATGGCACATGCTCGGCTTGGGGAAGCAAAGTGGGACCCAGCCCCCATGGCAGGGCCATCCCCTGGGACAAGGGTGGGTGCCCCATGGGTAAGGGGCTTGGTGGTGGGTGCTGGGGGGTGTCCCTGAGCTCCCCCCACCCCTGAACAGCAGTTTGCAGCCTGGCCGTGCTGTGAGCAGGGGAAGCACCTGCAGCAACCGGGGGCAAGGAGGTTGAGGGGGACCCCAGCCAGGCATCCCAAAGCCCCTTTGGGTGCCCCCTACTCTCTGGGGACAGGAGCAAGGGCGTCCCCACCAAGGGCAGCCATGGGGAAACAGGGGCCATTTGCAGCTCAGCATCCTTCCGGATGCACCAGCAGGGCAAGCCCCGTGCTCCATGAGAGGGGTTTAACTTGGAGGGGGGAATAAAAAATAATAATAATATTTTAAAAAAGAAAACTGCAGATGAAAGGTCAGAAGCTTCATGGAAAAGCAGACACAGGGAGGAGAGTGCAGATGTCACCGTGGCAGAGTGGCCTTCACCCCCTCCCGCTTGGCCCCCAGCCCAAGGTGACAGCGAGTGCCCGCGGGGCCGCCCGAGCCCCAAACAAACCCGATAAGGGCTGGGTGCAGGGTGGCTGCCCGTGCCCCCAGGGACGGGTCGGGCTGGATTGGGCTGTGCCCAGGGGAGCAGGGCTGGGCTGATGTACCCTGGGCTGCAGCCTCTCCCCGGGGACTGCCACCCGCTGCCAGCGGAGCCCACCCGGGTGAGGTGGATCCTGCCCCAAGGATGTACCAGCAAGGATGGGGGAACCAGCAGGGGCAGGGCAGAGAGACCTTCAGAGCCTGTTTGCAGGATCCCTGTGCATTGATCCCGCTCTCCTGGGAGCCCTTCCAGTCCAAACCAGGAGTACCAGTGAGCCATGGCCAGGTGTGAAGTGTCTGTCCCTGGAATCATAGAATCACAGAATTGTTCTGGTTGGCAGAGACCTTTCAGATGATGGAGTCCACCCGTTCCCCCAGCACTGCCAGGGCACCACTGCCCCCTGGCCCTCAGCACCACAGCTCCATGGCTTGGAAACCCCTCCAGGGATCACGGGGACTCCACCCCTGCCCTGGGCAGCCTGGGACAGCCCTGGACAGCCCTGGAGGGGAAGAAATTGTTCCTCAGCTCCAACCTAAACCTGCCCTGGGGCAGCTTGAGGCTGGTTCCTCTTGTCCTGTCCCTTGTTCCTTGGGAGCAGAGCCCGAACCCCCCTGGCTCCAACCTCCTGTCAGGAGCTGTCAGAGCCAGAAGGTCTCCCCTCAGCCTCCTTCTCTCCAGGCTGAACAAGCCCAGGTCCCTCAGCCACTCCTCACCCCACTTGTGCTCCAGACCCTTCCCTGGTTCCATTGCCCTTTTCCCTCCCTGGAGAGGAGCAGCCCGGGAGGGGTGCAGGGGACCCTGGCTCCTGGCACAGCACCAGTGACATCCCCACCACAGCTGCCCAAGGACGCGGGCAGTGGGGCAGAGTGCCCTTCCTTCCCCCCTCCCCAACACCCCACGCCAGGAATTTCTCATCTCAGCAGAAATCCCGGGGGTTGTTTGTGCTCCACCTCAGAGAGATAGAGAGGGAAGAGAGACTCCTCTCACCCCGGGTGTCTGCAGGCACCAGCCCCTCCCCAGGCAGGCTCTGTGGTCTCACAGGACCACCAAGCCTGGGGACAGGGACATGCCCCGGGGATGGATGTGCCACATGCTGTGGGCACCAGGCTCTGCAAAAGGGGCAGGGCTGGGTGGGCAGCCATCGAATCCCGTAGGAGCAAAGCAGTGTTTTTCCAGGGTCTTTATTGGCAAGGCCACAGCTGGGTCCCCATCCTGCACCTTATCCAGCACCCCTTGGCCCTGTCCCACAGTGTCCCCAGCTTCCTGCTGCGTGATGGCTCATATCGAAGGGGCTGATCCTGGGATGGGGGCTGAGAGCAGTGCCAAAGGCTCTTCCCACAGAGGTGTCTCAGGCCAGGATGGGGTAGGTGGCTTCAGTGGCCACACCACAGTTGTTGTCCTTCATGGCCATGAGGATGTAGCCGTCGTTGCCCCAGTAGGTGGACCAGGAATTCTTGATGAGCCAGTAGGTCTCTCCCTGCAGGACCCCATAGCCCACGGCCAGCACAGCATGGTCCAGCTCTCCCAGCTCGTTTCCTGGAGGGAACACCACAGGAGATGGTTTTCTGTCTGGACACCATCCCTGTTCAGAGAGCATCCCCACTCCCAGGCCTCCCAGCAGCACTGGGGCTGGTTCCTTCCTCCACCTCTGCCCAAGCTGCTCAAGGAAGGGGGGGGGGATCCTGGGTGTCCTGGCACCTCCCTGGGCACCCAGGTCCTCCTGTGTCCCTTGTGCCACCCAACTCACCACACTTGGGCTCATAGTAGACGCCATTGGAGTAGAAGGAGAAGGTCTTGTGCGAGGCATCGATGCTGACGGCCACGGGGCCGTGCTTGTAGATGGCAGCCTTGAGCGCTGTGATGTTGCCCGAGGTGACGTTCACGTAGCCCGTGATCTTAGCCAGCATCTCAGACTGGTTGTAGTGGCACAAGCCATTCTGTGGCATGCAGGAGAGGGGATGCTGTGTTCATCAGGAGCCCTCAGGTCTCCTGCCCACCCTGGCTGCCCCCCTGCAGCTCTGCTCCGACGCGGAGTGAGCTGGGACTCAGGCTGGGATATCCTCCCACCTCTGACCCCACCTCTGTCCTCCCCCGTCCCCATGGTGGGGACATTTTCCCAGTTGCTACAAGGACACAGCGTTGCCCACACCCAACTGGGGGAGTTGGCTCTGCACCCAAAGCCCTGGGGAGCTGTTGCCTGTATCCTGCAGCCACATCCCTGTCCCCAGGCAGTCCTGCTCCATCCCCGCACCCCAGGGTACGGAGGGACCCACGGCACCACCCATGGGTGGAGGAGCTGCGTCCCTGTTTTGCAAGAGGAGAAACTGAGGCACGCGTTGGTGAAACTGCCAGGCTGAGGCCTCAGGCTTGGCTTTGGACTGAGCTTTGAACCACACAGAGCCTGGCACCTTGGGTACAGGGTGACATCCCCATCTCCAGAGCCTGCTACCACCTCTGACCCATCCTGATCAGCCCCAGGGGGCACATCCCAAGAGGGGGAGGCCCCAGTAAGGACACGGGGCCACCCTCACCTGCCCCTTGTAGGTGCCATAGGACTCGGTGCTGGCGATGCCACCGTGTTTCTTGATCCACTCGTAGGCTCGCCACTCCTCGCCCCCATCACAGGCGTAGTTCCCGAAGCCCCAGGAGCAGTCGATGAGGACTTGTTGGGACAGGGGGGTCAGCACGCCGGTCTGGGGGAGGACACGCAGTGTAGGGACCAGCACCCTCACAGCACCCTGGCCAGCCTCGCCGGACATGGCCCCGCTCTCACCTTGAGGAAGAGGGCACCTTCCATCGCGCCCGTCGTAGCGAAGCTCCAGCAGGACCCGCAGACAGCCTGGTCCTTCACGGGGGTCACGGCACCTGGGGACAGCAGGATGGGAGGGTGAGAGGCTGGGGTGGCACTGAGGGATGAGGGCAAGTGGAAGGGAAACTGAGGCAGGAGATGAGGGCTTGCTGTGCTCCCAGAGGCAGCACAACCAGCTCTTGGTGCTGATGGGCTGGGTTGATAGGACAAGAGGAAATGGCCTCAGGTTGACCCAGGGGAGGTTTAAGTTGGAGCTGAGGAACAATTTCTCCCCCTCCAGGGTTGTCCAGGGCTGTCCCAGGCTGCCCAGGGCAGTGGTGGAGTCCCCGTGATCCCTGGAGGGGTTTCCAAGCTGTGGAGCTGTGGTGCTGAGGGACAGGGGGCAGTGGTGCCCTGGCAGTGCTGGGTTAGTGGTTGGACTCCATGATCTGAAAAGGTCTCTCCCAACCAAAATGATTCTGCGATTCTAATTGGGGATGCAAACGCACCAAGAAACCTGTGGGACCCCTGCCCCTGGGTTGGGGCAAGCTTTGAGGGCATCACTCCCCCTGCCCCTGGGTTGGGGCAAGCTTTGAGGGCATCACTCCCAGCTTCTAGTGACATGGGAGAAAGCCAGATGTGGCTTTCGATGTCACATTTGTCCCTGAGACACCAGACTGAGGGCCAAGTGCCAACCAAGCAACCACTCACACCCTCCACACCTCAGCCTGGTGCTGCCCCCAGCACCCCAACCCCTCACCTACCGTACATGCGCCAGTCGAGGCTCTCGGGCAGGATGAGGCCCGTGTAGAGCTCGGTGGGGAAGGGCTGCCCGTTGTTGGGGGTCCCGCTGCGACGTCGGCCCCGCAGGGCAGCCAGCTCCTGGGGCGTGCGGTCGGCCAGGTGGTTCAGTGCCAGCGTGTAGGAGAGCGCGGCGCGGTTCCTCGAGTGCACGAACCTGCCCAACGGTACCGGCTGATGCCATCCCCACCACCACCTCCCACCGCAGATACCGTGGAACCCCCCGGCCCCGGGGGAGTCGGCATCACCCCTGTCCGCCTGTACCTCATGTTGTGCACGAAGATGCTCTGCCTGTGCTCCAGCTCCCGCGCCGAGCCGTACCGCCGCCCCAACCGCCTGCGGTAGTGGTGGAAAACCTCGTGGGCCCAGGGCTGGTGCCGTCCCACCAGGTCTTCCATGGGGTTGGCCAGCACCCGGTGCTCCACCGCACTCCCCGGTAGGAGCCCACACTTCTTTGTCTCTGGGAAGCAAGGAGGAGATGCCATCAGATGCCAGCAGCCCGAGTGCCAGGGGCAGGGTGGGGGTGGCCCAACCCAGCTCACCGTTGACGGGGATGTCGAAGATGGAGGCGGGGAAGCTGTTGTCGAAGTCGGTGTAGGAGATCTCGTACTTGTCGTAGTGGGAGCCCAGGAGGCTGTTGTAGCCCCGCATCTCGTAGTGGACGGGGGCCACTCCGCAGCTGGAGTTGGTCACCCACAGGGTGTAGACGTTCTTCTTCTGAGCCCAGTGGGTGATGTTCTGCCAGACGGCACAGTACCGGCCCCGGTAATATTCCTCCCGCAGGAACTGGGGGGATGTGGCATCAGGGAGTGGGGATCTGGGTGGGGACTTTGTATCACCCCTCCGTGCTCAGTCTTTTCCACCCAGCCCCTCTGCAGGAGCCCACTGCTCCCAGTGCACCTTGCACCAGCCTGCACTGGGTGCTTGGTCCAGATCCAGAGGCTACATTTGGGCTGGAGATCGTTAACCCAGCACTGCCAGGTCACCACTAAACCACATCCCTCAGCACCACATCTCCATGGCCATTAGCACAGAGCCAGAAAGCAGGGCAAGGATTCAGGGTGCAACACAAGACAGACTCCCCAGTCCAGCTCAGTGGCACCCAGGGGACACCCCACCATGTGCACCCATAGTGGAGGGGGGAGTCCTGGCTACACCCTCCAAAAGACTCAGTGTTTTTCCTGTGGGTTTCCAAGCTCTTGCCCTGTGTCCAGCTGGGTGACAGCTTGTTGTCCCCACTGCTCACACGTTGCACATCTCCTGTTGCAGCCAAGCCCTGCTGGAGGCTGGGGCCGGCGGGAGCTGAGCTGCCGTGCAGCAACTTGCCCCAACTTTCCCAAAAGGTTGGCGTTCGTGTGGGCTGTGACACGTCCCAACACGGCTGCTGGCATTGGGAAAGGAGCCGGGAGTCCGGCCCCGATCCAGATGGGGAAGTGACCCTCCCTACACCCCGAGGTGCAAGGGCACGTCCCAGCCTGTCCCAGCACCCTGAACCCCCCTGGGACAGAGAGGAGCATCTCCAGCTGCCCCCACCCTGAAGATGCTCTGGGCAGGGGATGCAGCTGAGGCTCCAGTGTTTCTCACCTTGAAGCCATCGATGTTGGGGAAGACGCTCTGAGCCTTGACCACGTCCTCCTTGGAGCCGGGCAGCTGGAAGCATTTCCTGGTGTTCACCTCCTTCTCGGTGGTCTCCGGGGTGATCTTGTACCGCATCCCATAGGGCTTCACTGCTGCCAGCTGGTAGGTTATCACCTGCCCTGCGCCAGCAGGAAGGGGAAACTGAGGCACGGTGGTCCTGCCCGCACCCTCCCGCTGCACAGGGGTGGCACTGGTGTGGGGTGAGCACAGCAGAGGGGTGCCCGCTCGCTTACCATCATAATACTGGATCCGGCTTTTGTTTCCCGTCAGGTTGTACCAGGCTTCAAAGGGTTCCTCAATCTCAGCGTAGGGCAGGTTAATGACACCTGCAGGGCCCCCAGAACGGGATACAGACCAGTCCTGAGGACTCGGCACCCCAACATCCCTCCCTGAGCACCCACAGAGCCTGCACACCCACAGCCAATCAAGCTGCAGTCCCCCTGAGAGAGGAACCCAACTGTGGGAAGCTGCCCCAGTTTGTCACTGGAATGGCCTGGCTTGCCCGGTGCTTAGTGCCCACCTCTCCCCCCTCCCTGCAGCAAAAGGCACTGGTGGGTTCCCATTACCTCGGACGTGGTAGATGGAGCCGAACTGGGGGGGTGGGCGAGAGAGCCCATAATCCTGTCCTGAAAGGCAGAGAGGGGCAGGGGTGAGTGGGGGGCTCGGCTCCCCACGGTCACACAGGGCAGGAGGCTGCCCAAGCCAGCACCCCCCGATCCCTGCAGCCTCTCCTGCGTAGGATGGTGGAGCTTGGCCAAAACCAGCTCCACAACCCCTTTAGTGACACAGGCAAAGGACTCCGAGGCACTGACACCCGCCTGGGGCCAACTCCGGGGTCAGCACCATGCCAGTGTTGCACCCCCAGGGCACCCCAACTCCTGGAGGGGCTGTGGGGGTGATGGGGTCTGACACACACACAGGGCTGGTGGCCATAGCTTTGGGTGATGTTTCCAAGGGGGGGATGCAACCGAACTGCTCTCAACAAGTAGAGCACGACTGAAGGGTGCCAGGGAGCTGGCTGATCCTGCCTGGCATCTCCCAGTGACCTCCCAAACCTGCCTCTAGGCTCCCAGCTTGTGCAACCCCACGCCAACACACCCGCCACTGGGAACGGACCTTCCCCTCCGTCAGCATCTTCCTCCTCACCTGAAGCTAGGAGCTGGCAGTGCCTGCCCTGTCTGTGCCCAGCCCTGGGCAGCTGGGACCAGCCCTGGCTCTGCTTCTGCAGCTTGGAGCAGGCAGGGATCAGTACATCCCATGGGTGCCCATCACCCCCTGGGGCTGGGCACCCACAGACGGTTCCCCAGAGCGGGAGGAGCAGTGATGGAACCCGCAACCCCACAACCCTGCTTGGCTTTATCGCTGCCTGGAAGGGGGGTCCCACTGGGGCACGGTCCCCCCCCTGCTGCCACCAGCCTGCCTGGCTTCCCTGGCTGCACTTTGCGGGCAAAGGCAGGGCACCAGCCCGGGCTTGGGCACGCGTTAAAGCCCATCCAGCTCCGTTTGGCCTCGTTCCTCCCCCCCGATGCTCTCAAGGCACATCAGTTTGAACCCCTCCTCTTTGCCACTCTACCCCATCTCTCCTCTCTCTTGGAGGAACCAAAAACACGGGGAGCCCAGAAGGAAGGAACCGCTTCCCCAGCCTGCCTGCCCCGCACCCAACGCCGAGAGGGGAGGCGAGAGCTGCCTGGGAGCACCCAGCACCCACCCCTGCGTGCCCCCAGCACCCATCCCCGGGTCTCCCCAGCAAGGAGGGTGCCACGGGGGGGACAGACTCACCCCGGACGGCGATGCAGAGAGCGGAGCCCAGGAGCCAGCGGAGAACACCCATCCTCGCCTGCCCAGCTCGCCCAGCACCAGCTCGCCCAGCACCAGCTCGCCCAGCTTTAAGCCGAAGCCGGCGGCAGCGAAACCAGTCGGAGCCAATGCAGAAGTTGGGGCCCTCCCCGAAGGAGGGAAGGAACCGGCATCATGTGGTGCCTGGCGGGGTGCGCAGGGGGCCGGGCACCCCGGGGTGCTCGCTAGGGTGCGCGTGTCTCGGCAGGGTGCCCGCAGAGGGAGATGGAGCAACGCTGGGTGCTGCAGGGGGACACAGGGTGCAGGATGAGCTCCCAAAAGCTGGGAGCAGCACGGGGGGAAGGAAGGGGGTGTGTGTGTGTGTGTGTGTGTGCAGACTGGATAGATCCATAGGGGCCCTCCCTCAACCTGTCAGGGCAGCAGGGTGCCTGAGGCTGTGTCTCCTTGTGCAAAGGGAGAGCCTCCTTGACTCGCGTCACGGGGACGCTCTGGGGGGGCTTTATGTGCCACCGCCCCATTTCCACCCCGCACATGGGGAGCAGGCTAGGAGAAAGGCTTCCCCCATCAAGGGGGATGTCCCATGCCAGGCTGTGACCCCGAGGGTGGGGGAGCCCGTGGCAGCCCCCTTCCCATGGTTTGCCAGACTCAACCCCCACCCCCCCACATGCTACCTGCTGCTGAGAGGCGGGTGTTCAGCATCTCTGACGCCCCAGGACCTGTCCTGTCCCCTGCGTGGTGGCCCTGCCTTGTGCCAGGGCACCTTGCTGGGATGCAGGCAGCTGGGGGCGGGGTGGAAGGAGGCATGCCTGAAGCAGCCCTTTTCAAGGAGAAGGGCAAGTGCCCTCCCTGGGGCTAAAGCCAACCAGGAACACCTGAGGCCACGATTTGGGAAGATCCTGAGAGCCCAGGTGGAGCCCAGGGGGTCTCAGTGGTCTGCAGGTGACCGCTGGTGAGCAGCCCCTGTCTCCTCTAAGGTACAGTGGCAGGGCTGGCTCCCAGCAGGTTCTGAATCCCTGTCCCAGTAAGTCCCAGAAAGCCCCCAAAGCTGGGCTTGAAGGGGAGCTGGGATTCCAGTGTGAGTCGAGGAGTGGCAAGCCGAGTGTCGGACATGTCCCCATCCCACTGGGGACCCATGACCTCCACCAGTCTTGGCCCTATTATGAGAACAGGAAACATCAGGGCCAGACTCTGCACAGAGGAACGAGGTCAGTCTGTGAGGGCTAACCGCAGGATGAGGAAGAGGAGGAGGAAGGCTCCGGAGAGATGGAGAAGGACCCGCATCCACCAGTGGACAGTCCAGCCTGGCTGTGTGGAGAGCCTGGGTGGCTGAGCTGGGATTCAGCCAGCTCTGGGCTGGCCCGTGGCCAGAGTTCTTTACCCTCCCGGTGACCCCTCACCGGCCCCCTTGGAAACCTCCGGAAACTGCGGCTGGGGGGGACACAAAAATATCACCAGGCCCTCGCTGTCCCTGTCCCTTGTGGCAGGAGGGTGGCTGCAGGCTGCAGGGCCGTGCAGGATCAGGCCTGGCTGGAGCTGTGGGGGTTGTTTCCAGCCAGGGGGGTGTTGCTTCAGTGGGATGTCTGCCCCACATCCCAGATTTGCAGAGAGGGACCCGCACTGAGACCCCCTGAGAGCTCAGGTAGGATGCAGAGGGGCTCAGGCAGGGCCCTGGGGGGCTCACCCCCTTTCCCCGCGCTCGGTGAAGTTTGTGGGTCACTGTGACTGGTGCTAAATCTTGGGGTTGTCCCACCAGGAGTTTTATCTGGACAGGGATGCGGTGTCTGGTGGGCTATCGATGGCCACAGCAACTGCTTGAGCTGGCCGGGAGCTGCAGCCCGTCCGTGGGGGGATGCGGTGGGAGCCCCCCAGAACATGGTCCCTGTCATCTGCTGGGCAAGGCAGGGTGCTCGCCAGCCCCTCCCTGCCACGGCTCTGCCCCCGGTTCACCATGTCCCAGCTGATGGGACGATGGGTGGCAGGGTGATCGCCAGTCTGGTGATGGGTGCAGGCAGCGCCCAGCCTGGCACAGCCTGCCTCCGGGACTGGAGCTGGATCCTACAGAGCCCAGTATCCCCATGAACAACCCACAAATCCTGGCAGATAGAGCCCAGGGAGCTGCAGCAGTGCCCTCACATGCTGCTGGGAACTGGGCACCCCTCGATGCCACTCTGTCCCCCCAGTGCCGCCTCCACAACCAGGCAGTGGGACCCCTCGATTCCACCCTCTCCCCCCAGTGCCACCTCCACAACCAGGCTGTGGGACCCCTCGATGCCACCCTGTCCACCCCAGTGCCACCTCCACAACCAGGCGGTGGGACCCCTTGATGCCACCCTGTCCCCCCCAGTGCCGCCTCCACAACCAGGCGGTGGGACCCCTCAATGCCACCCTGTCCCCCCAGTGCCACCTCCACAACCAGGCGGTGGGACCCCTCGATGCCACCCTGTCCACCCCAGTGCCACCTCTACGGGCCCAGGCGAGCGATGCCGGAGGGTGCCCCAGCGGCCGCCCAGGCTGGGCTGGCTGGTACAATGACCCAGTGCTGGGAGCGCTGGGAGGAAGGGGGGGCGAGGGGAGGGGAAGCTCTCGCTGGGTTGCGAGAGCTGCCGAGGAGCCGGGGGAAGCGCACGCACGGCCGCTCCCGCTCTCCCCGCACGCAGCGCCCACCTCCCCCTGCCCTGCCACCCGCACCCACGGCCCGGCCCCCAGCGCCGGGGGCTTCGGGGGGGGGCTGCGGTGGCATCCCCAGGCTGCGGTCCCGCCGGGAGCAGCGGGGGAGCGGGGGGGGGGTCCATGCCAACCGGAGCAGGGCTGACGGTAGGAGGGATGCGCGGGGATGCGAGGGGTACCGGGTGGGGGGGGGTGGGTGGGCTCTGCCCCCTTAGCAATGGGGGGGGTGGGGGCGTGTGTGCCTCTCAGTCCCCGCGCTGTCCGTGCTGTGCGGGGGGTGCCGAGAGCGGCTCCCGCACCACGCGTGGGGCGGTTCTGGGACGGGGCGCTGAGCTCTGGGCTCGGAGGGTCCCGTGCCCACAGTGGGTGGGGGTAGGGGGGGGGTGCCGGGGTGGGTGCCTCCGGGCCCTGTCCTCACCGCATCCCCCCCGGAGCCTCTGCAATGAGCTTGGGGGGAGCAGGAGACCCCCACCGTCCCCACCCCGGGGGGCAGCGGGTCAGCGGAGGGGCACACGGCCGGGGGTCCCGGTGGGTAGGGGGAGGCTGGGGGGCAGCCGCCGGCTCCAGCCCGTCCTCCTGGCACTGATCTGCGGTGGTACCGGACAGGGGGGGGGCTGAGGAGGCAAACGGTGCCCCACCGGCCCCGAGCTGGGGAGTGGGCACAGGTCACGGCATCGCAGGGGGCAGGGGGATGGGGACACACACCTGATGCCCCCAGCCCGCAGGTGCCCGGGGATGGCGCTGCCAGCCCAGCAAGCGCTGCCTGGGGGGATGCTGGGGGCTGAGCGCTCCCCAGTCAGAACTGGAGGGGGAGGGGGGGGTCAGGCCATGGCCGGAGCGGGTTCTTCCCCCACTCCCTGTCGCTTTGCTTCTTCCCCGGTCCTTGGTGTGTCCCAAGGAGGGACAGGAACTCGCCGCTTCCTGTCCCGCACAATTCCCTCCCCGCCCCGCTCCTCCCGGGACATTGTATTTGGAGCCCTGGCCGACTCCCTCCCTCCGCCCCTGCAGCCCCTCGGATCCGGGAATTGCTCTTCTTCCAGCGGAAATCCTGCTTTCCCAGCCAGCGATGGGGCTGGGAGACTGGGGGAGGTGGGGTGACATCCCTCCACCATGGGCATCTCCTTCCAGGGCAAGGGGCAAGGGGACACCCCATGCCATGGGTCACTCCTGCCATGGGTCACCCCCTGGCACGGGGCTGGTTGCTGGCGGGTGGGCTTGTGGGGACAGGTGGGGGTTTTTTTTGGGGGGGGGGGGGGGTGAGTCTTACCTGCTCTGCCTTGGGGTATTGGGGGGGCAGCACTCTGTCACCTCCTGGGACTGGCACAGGAACAATGCCAACCAAGCGCTGGCCATGCCCAGCCAGAGTCCAGCTGGTTTCGGGGGACCAGCAGCCCCCTTTGAACCCCATCCTGGTTGTGGGCAGGCAGGGGAAGGGGCATCCCTGTGGGCATCACCGCTGGGAAGTGCCCGGGCATAGCACTGTGCCACCACCGCCTTGCCAAGGGGCACGGGCCCCTGCGTGACCCAACCAGGGTGGGACAACCCAAAGGGAAATCCACATTTGGGAGATTCTCTTGTGGCTGTCACCCCATCTGCATGTTCCCAGCAGAGGTGGCATCCCATCCTGCCACCCCTGCCAGCGTCCCCTCATTTTGTGGCAATCTGGAGCCGTGGGCTCAGGGGTTGGGTCTCTCCAACTTCAGCAGGACCCTCCTCATCCCTCTTTGTCCCCCCTGTCTTTGGGGAACTTTCTCCCTCTGGAGCCGAGCTGGGGCCAGCTGGGAGCTGCAAGGGACTCATCAGGCACTGGGTGAAATGGCAGGACTGGAGCTCGATCAGGCTCGTGCCCAGGGCCCCAGCTCCGAGTTGCAAGGCTGGACTCAGGACTGGGCGCAGCGGGGAAGGAGCTGGGATATGCCACCATCTGCCACCATGCCAGGCTGAGGAGCGGCTGGTGGACAGGCAGGGTATGTCCTCTCATCCCCTCCCCAGGTCCAGGGATGGGGACACGGCTCGGGGTCCTGCATCCTAATAAGCCACCTAACATGAGGGACCTTCCCCTCCTGTGCTGCAGATGCTTTGTGCCTCAGTTTCACCCCTGGACCCAGGGAGGTCCAGAGCCAGGGGGTGATGGAGGAGCCTGGGCGAGCTCTGGGCTGTGCAGCCATCTCAGTTCCTCTTCCCTGGGGGAGGATATGGCAGGGCAGTCACAGCCCCTGGGATGCAGGGCCACATGCAGAGGACAGGGATGTGACGAGGCATGGCAGGGGGAGCGGGCACGGGGTCCCCAGGGGGCTGCAGACACTGCTCAGCCCCGCTGTGGTTCCTGCCCACCCCGCCTCCAGCCGCCACTGTCCCCAGGGCCTTGATCCTGATAGCCCGGAGGTTCCTCTTGGTGGCTGCAGCACCATCTCTTCCTCCCCCTCCACCCCCATGCTGTGCTCCTGCTGCTTCCTCCTCCCGCTGCGTAGGTGCCACTGGGTTCCTCTGCCAGCTGCCCCTCTACCACCTGCACGTTCCCCCGGGGAGCTGTGCCATGTCCGGGTGCCAGGAACTCACCCTCAGCCCAACACATGCCACCTTGGCTTGTCCCTATGGCACTGGGTTCTCCCCAGCAGCCCCAGTATCTCTCCGTGCGGTTGCATCCCCCCTGGAGCCTGACCATCCACTGATGCTGATCCCCGGAGGGAAAGGGGGGCAGCGGACGGGGGTGGTCTCCGTGGGGCACCTTGGCAGCGGGGGCGACACGCAGGGTGGCACCGATGTGCGCTGGGACGTGGCGCTCTGCCTTGGAGCTGGTGGCAGGGCTGAGGGAGCAGATGGATGGACGGGCAGCCGGGGATGCATCGCCCCCAGCCGTGCCCGGCGGGGTGGGGGCAGTGGTGGGGGTGATGAGTTGGCTGGGTCTGAGCGCAGGGCGGGAGCTGGCAGCTCGGCCGGACTGGTGCCGGTAGGGCCGGTGTGGGAAGGGCTCGGCTGCCATCTGCTCCCAGGCTCCCAGCAGCTCCTTTTTGGGAGAGCCGGGGCCAGACGCCAGCACGCAGCCATCAGGTACGGGGCTGGCTCCATCCCCTCGCTAAGGATGGCACAAAGCGGGGGGTTTCATGTCACCCTGCCCAACTGGATCAGGGGGGTTGGGGTGCCCAGAGAAGGGGAAGCCTGGGTGCAACATGGGCATGGCACGAGCAGCATCCTACCAGCACCAGTGTGGCCAGCAGGAGCAGGGCAGGGATTGTCCCCCTGGACTGGACATGGGGGAGGCTGCCCTCGAATCCTGGGGTCAGGTTTGGGCCCCTCACTCCCAGGACATTGAGGGGCTGGAGCGTGGCCAGAGAAGGGCAATGGAGCTGGGGAAGGGGCTGGAGCAGGAGTCTGGTGAGGAGCAGCTGAGGGACCTGGGCTGGTTCAGCCTGGAGAGAAGGAGGCTGAGGGGAGACCTTCTGGCTCTGACAGCTCCTGACAGGAGGCTGGAGCCAGGGGGGGTTGGGATCTGCTCCCAAGGAACAAGTGACAGGACAAGAAGAACCAGCCTCAAATTGCCCCAGGGGAGGTTTAGGTTGGACCTGAGGAAGAATTTCTTCCTTGCAAGGGTTGTCCAGGGCTGTGCCAGGCTGCCCAGGGCAGTGGGGGAGTCCCCGTGATCCCTGGAGGGGTTTCCAAGCCATGGAGCTGTGGTGCTGAGGGACAGGGGGCAGTGGTGCCCTGGCAGTGCTGGGGGAACGGGTGGACTCGAGGGTCTCAGAGGTCTCCTCCAACCCAAGTGATTCCGTGGTTCTCTGGTATTTTGGGCTTGCAGTTGCCCAGAAGAAGCCCCTCGCCAGCCCAGCCCCTGCCATCAGCTCTGGCAGGACCTGTGGCCACTGCGCTGGGCACAGAAATTCAGCAGAATGGGAAGTTCCCGATGCTGCCGTGGGTCGGGTGATTCGCACCCGGAGGGAACAGGGTTTACGAGAGCTGGGAACGTTCGTCAGCTGAAACAGCTACTAAATGTCAGCAGAAATAAAAACCCCAACCGGGCAAACCCTCTCGAATTTGGCAACGTCTGCAGTGACCGTGGCCTCGCCGCGCTGCTGATGTTGAAAGCGAAGGTGGAAGGGTGAGAGCTGGGCCCTTCCCACCCCCTCCTGAGACACAGGAAAGAGAATCAAAGGCAGTGATGGGCTAAACCCCCCCAGAACGCCTCATCTTCCCCCAGACCTCCATGGATGCCTTCCCCCGCCTCTTGCTCTTGGCGACAGGGTGAGCTCTGCCCTGTGGCCATGGGAGCCTTCGCCTGGAACCGGTTCAAACTGGGCAGACTGGTGCGAGTGGGTGGCCGGCACCCAGAGGAGGTGACAGGGCTGGGGACAGAAATATCTCCGTGACCAGAGAGGTCCTGTTTCCTCCTCCGCTGCCACGACACCTCTGCTGCCGAGCGTGGCCCCGGCCGGAAGACCACGGCCCTGACCGCAGCGGGGCGAGCAGGGCCCTTCCTCCCCCGAGACACCAGTTCCTCTGCTGGGTTTACTGGGACGGGGAGGCTTCGAGGGCTCCTTCCCACCCAGCCTGGCTACCTCTGGCCGTGGGGCAGCCGGGCTGGGGGGGGGGACGCGTCTTCCCGTGAAGGGAAGCGATCGGTGCGGTGAGGTCACGGTGGGAGAAGAAGCTGCTCAAGGAAGTGGTTGCAGCCGTGCAGGGAGCTGCAGCCCTCGGGGGAGCCTTGCAGCCCGTGGCACGGCTCTTGCAGCCCGTAGCGAGGGTGTTTCAGCCCACAGCAGGGGTGTTGCAACCCTTGGAGGGATGTTTCAGCCCAAGGCAGAGGTGTTTCAGCCCTTGGAGGGGTGTTTCAACCCATGGTAGGGGTGTTTCAGCCC
>JANVCC010000120.1:3956747-3978949 GCA_025345505.1 Todiramphus chloris collaris | reverse complement strand
CAGGGGCTTGTGCCCTGTAGGGTTTGGTTCATGGGCAAGGTTTGGTGCACAGGCAGGATTCATGCACGGGCAGGATTTGGTGAACAGACAGAATTTGATGCACAGGCAGGGGTTTGTGCACCGTAGGGTTTGGTTCACGGGCAAGGTTTGGTGCACAGGCAGGATTCGTGCGCAGGCAGGGTTTGATTTGTGGGCAAGGTTTGGTGCACGGGCAGGGTTTGATTTGTGGGCAAGGTTTGGTGCACGGGCAGGGTTTGGCGTGCAGGGACAGGGCTGGTGTGTGGAGCTGTGACACGAAGGTGGATCTGGGCAGGTGCTGGCAGGGTACACATCACCATGGTGAAAACGCCTCTTTCCCTCCCTTGGTGAAGGGGATGGGGACAGGCAGCGTCGGGGACCCCCTCACCGTGCCAAAGCCTACCCCACGCTGGCGTGCAGACGGGCGAGCGCCGATGCAGCCTGGCCTGGCGCGATGCGGGGAGACACTGGGGAGCGGCGAAATGTGGTATTGATCCTCTCCGAGGGAGAAGCGAAGCAGTTCTGGCATCCGCCAGCTCCAACCTCTGCCCTTCCCACCGCTAAACGAGCTCCAGGCAGAGGGAGCAACATCCCATCCCATCCCATCCCATCCCATCCCCACGCCACCGCCACCACCCCCAGGGCCCCGAGCCCCACGCTTCGCTTTTCGCTCTTCGCCTCCTGCTGACTTCAGCTCATCGGCTTGGGCTCGGCGCCTGTTACATTCCTCGCAAAACCTGGGCCTAAAATATCTGGAGGAGGACGGAGCGCCTTGGGCGAGAGAGAGATGAGCTCTTCGGCTGCGGGAAAGAGGGAGGCAGCTCCGCTCCCTGCCGGCTGCCAGGCCCGCTGGCCCCCCGGGAATTTGCCAGGAATAAATCTCACCCGGTGGACCCCGGTGGCTCGGGCTGGGATGGATGTGCCAGAGCAGAAGCAGGGGCAGGAGTGTGGCACCCTGTGCGTTGGCAGATGAGTGGCAGGGGGAGCAGGGTGACAAGAGGAACGGAGTGACAAGGGAGTAGGGGAACAGGGTGACAGGAGGAACAGGGTAGCAGGGAGTGGTTTACACGGGACCAGGGGTAGAAGGGTGGCAGGGAGCAAGTGGCATGGGACCAAGGGGTGGCAGGGAGCAGGGGTGGCAGGGAACGAGTGACATGGGACCAGGGGTGGCAGGGACCAGGGGTGGCAGGGAGCGAGTGACATGGGACCAGGGCTGTCAGGGAGCAGGCTGGCAGGGAGTGGGTGACAGGGGGAGCGTGATGGCAAGGAACAGGGTGACAGGGAGCGGGGTGGCAGGGAGCAAGCTGGGGCTGGGTGGCTGAGGAGGGACAATAAATGCCGAGAGGGAGGTGCTAGGCGGGAGCTGTGTGAGAACCAGTTTGCGAGGTCCAGATTGGCAGCAGATCCTGAACCAGGAGGAGCTGAGCATCCATACGGCCCCTGCCGAGATCAGACGAGACGACAGCGACTCGGTTTGGGGGAAGAAATTGGAGGCGGGGGAAGCTTTTTTGCTGAAATGAAATTTGAACCCCAAAGTGGGAGGGAAGTGGAGGTGGGGGGCACGGCTCTCTCCACATGGTTATTACTGCTGTTTTCCACCCAGCTGAAAGGAGAATGTAGCTTAATATGGACCCGCGGGGAGGAGAAGCGATCGGGAACGGGGATTTGTCAGGAGGGAGCTGGGAAACAGCGAGAGAGACGTAGAGGTGAGAGTGGCCAAGCGCATTGCCCAGGGAGGTGTTTGCAGCCCGGCAGGAGAGGAGGGAGCCGGGCTGGAACAAGGAGCTATTGTTCTTGGCGAGCGGGGGGCCCAGCCTGCGGCCCCCCCAGCCCCACAGAGCTGGCGCGGATGCGGGGAAGGTTTTTCTGGGACCGGTTTTCCCAGCGGATCGCTGGCTGGGGAGTGGGAAGAGCTCTCGCGGCGCTGGGGTGCACCGAAGGGACCGGCCGAAATGCGGAGGAGGGCGAAGGGGCGATGTGCTGGGGTGGGGGGGGTGGAAGGTGAGCTGGGGAGAGGACAGGGACGAGGCAGGGGAGTTGGGGACTGCTGGGTGGGAGCGGCAGAGTCAGGGTTCGGGGGATGGTGTAGGGATGGGGCCGTGCAAGCGGCGGCGGGGCAAAGCCTGGTGTGCCTTGGCTGGCAAGCGCGGCGGCTCCTCCTTGATGCGTCCGTGGGGCTGGGGAGGGTGAACTGGAGGTGTTTCTTCCCTTGTTGGCCTGTGGACCCCTGTCCCTCCATGATCCAGGTCCTGTTGCGATCCCCTCTTGCTGTTAGCATCTCCCCAGGACCCCTCAGCCCATCGCCGCTATCCCAGTGTCTCCCTCACCCCAGCGCCTGCCATCGCTGCCCTCAGCATCTCGCTTTCTGCCCCCAGCATCAGGCACGGAGGCGTTGGCGAGAGCAGCGGCCCCGTCCTGCTGCTGGCATCAGCCACCACGTTGCCACAGCCACCAGCTGTCCCCTGGGCCATGTTGTGCTTGGGGACACCCCAGGGTGCCGGTGAGCAGGAGTGCGGGGGACCAGTGAGGCACAGAGGAGGAGGATGGAGATGATGCACAATCCCTCGGGGTCTGGGGGCTGTGGTTGAGGAGGGGGCAGTGAGGCCAGAACCAGATTTTGCGTGGCTTGGGGTGAAGCTGAGCTTGTCCCAGCCCTCCCCGGGCTCTGGGGGACAGTTTTGCCCCTCCAAGCCCATCTGGAAAATAGAGGAACCCCCCCCTCCCAGTGCAGCACTGGCATTTGCTCCCCATCCCCCCTCCTCTCCCAGTTCCCACCTCTCTGATGCTTCAAACGCAGCGGTGCCCCAAAGGCAGCAGAAGCACCTTGCCAAGTGCACACTAAATATTTGAACACGCATCGGTGGCTTTGGATTCACGGGTGGCTTTGGGTTCGCTGCTGCTCTTGCCTTTCCCCAGCCCCATCCCCAGTGTCTGCCTCTCTGGAGCCCTCAAATTGAGGGGGTACCTGCTGGGGCTTCTCCTCTCCTCCAGGACTGGGGTGTAATACTTGCTGGGCAGCTCTGGCTCCGAGTTATTTGCTCTGCTTCGCCCCAGCCAGCGCGGTGCTCGCCATGGCCGTGCCACCAGGGATGCGTGGCACCGTGTGCGTGTCCCCAGCCCACCCGCCACCAGCCTCAACCACGCGCTGTGGTACCACGGCAGCAGCGCGGCACCCGCCTCCCCATCCTTCAGCCTTCATCCTCCTCTTCCTCATGAGGCTCTGCACCCTGCAGCCGGGCTGTGTGCCCGTTGTGGGGGGGAACAGCATTCCCCTCCCCTCCCCGGCATTCCTCGGGAGTGAAACACAAGAGCTGGCAGGGCACTCCTGCTTTCTCTGGCCTCCGCTCCTCTGGTGCCTGAACAAAGCCCTCTTGCCTCTCCCGGGAACCCGGGGTTTGAAACAGGAGAGGTGGCTGGTGCTGCGTGGCAAGGCCAAATGTCCCTCCCCTGGCCTATTTTGGGATTTTAGGGTGAGTGGGAGACCGAGGCGGGCACCGTCCCCGCGGTCCCCATGGGGAACAGCTCTGGATGGGGTTACCCTGGCATGGTGACTGCAGGGACCATGACCCCCCCCCCCCCCCCCCCCCCCGCCCCCTGCCCCCTGTGGCATCGCCAGCCTGGGTTTTGCATCCCTGACATCTCGCTGCCATCAGATTGCTATGGAAACTGAGCCCTGGAGGACCAGATTCAACCCCAGTTTGGCCCCAGTGTGGTCCCGGTTTGGTCCCAGCTCTGATGCCACATCCATCCAGAGCAATACAGGTCAGCCTATCCAGACTGGTAGATCCAGACCAGCTGTGCCCCTTCACCCCACGATCCGGGATGCTGCATCCCAGAGGGATCATGTGCTTCCGTCCCCAAAGTCCAACACCCCCCTCCTTGCAGAACAAAGCCCCCCCTCCTCTCTCTCTCTCTTTCTCTCTCCCTCCCTCCCTCCCCACCGCCCCCGGTGAAACAGGCCCCTGTCGGAGCGCAGTCCCCGACAGCGAAGGTTATTTTAATGGATGCATTACTTTAAACGAACCCTCCGCCATCTGTTCCACCCCCTAATTACGCATGCAAAAAAAGCCCATCTCACAGCCAGCGCAGGAGAAAGTAAAGATATAAGTGATTTAAATGCATGTATCCGCAGCTCTGCTGGCAGCTGGGCTGGGCTGCGCTCCTCGCCTTCCTCCCGGCTCCTCGCCTTCCTCTCGGCTCCTTGCCTTCCTCCCGGCTGCCTCGGCCAGCTGGGCAAGTTGCAGGCAAGAAGGCAAAGGGTTGGTTCTCCCGAGTCCGGCAGCTGCTGACGCATCCGGAGGGTGAGCGTGCAGCCGGACCATGGGTGCAAGGCAGGGTTTGGAGTTTGGTGGCTCCATCCATCCATCCATCCATCCATCCATCCATCCATCCATCCATCCATCACCCACCCCCGCCGTTGCCTCTCCCCGCCACCCCCCCTGAAGGTTAGCTCTGCCCGCCGGCTGCCAGCCTCAGCGTGGTGGCGGCTGAGCCTTCAAAGCGCGGGGACACGCCACTGTCCCCGGGCTGCCGCGGTGCATGGCGGGGCTTTGGGGGGGGGGGCACCCCCCAGCTTGCCCGGGCTCTTCGCCCTGACGCTGCTTGGTGGTGGCTCACGTGGGCAGGGGGGTCCCGCAGTGCTGGCTCTGCTCCCTGCGTGACTCTTGAGGTCCTTGTCCCCAGGGAGAGAGGCTGGGGGGGGGGCGGAACACGATGACACAGGATTCTGCCCCCCCAGGCTGTGCTGTTTCCCATGTGTTTCCATAAACCATCCCATAATCCAGAGATCCCAGACCCTGTGTGTCCCTGGACGATGTTCAACCCTGGAGGTCTGTGCTTTGGGGATGGAGAGGGTGAGAGCAGTGTGGGGGGGGTTGGAACAAGCTCCGCCCTGGAGAGACAGAGCCTGTAGGTGTTTGAGAAACCTTGTTTTTAAGTCAAGCTCCCGGGCTGGGGAGTCCCAGACAGGGGTGGGGGGCGTGACCATGTACCAGTGGTGGGGGCTGCATCCAGCCACCGTCCCCTGGGTGGCCCCACCACGACTCAAAACTCCGGGGATCCCAGATCCTCAGTGCTCCAGATGATGTTTGACTCCGGGGTTCTGTCCTTGGGGGCTGTGGAGGGTGAGAGACGGGGAGGGGAAAGGTCTGAACAAACCCCCTCACCAGAGAGGCAAAGCCCGTAGGTGTTTGGAAAACCTTGTTTTTAACTCAGGCTCCTGGGTTTGGGGAGTCCCAGCCAAGGATGAGCAGGGTGGCAGTGTGCTGGGGCCATGGTGGGGGCTGCATCCAGCTACCTTCCCCAGGGCTGCCTCAGCGTGACTCAGTTTCCCCCCATCCCCAGCACAAACCCGCTGCTTGGGCTTGGGATGAGTGACTGGTGGTGGCTTTGGGTGACCCAACACGAGACCACGACCACCATAGCAGGGCCAGTGCTTGATGCCAGAGCCAACGGTGGTCCTGGGTGCCAACATCTCCCCCCCACACCCCTCTGACGCCTTTCTCCCTCCGTCTCCCTTTTTCCGTGCCTGACTGCAGCAGATGCGCCAGCTCTGCAGGAAAAGGGAATTAAGTTGGGCTGGAGGAATTTTAAAGATTGCTGCAGGCCTGAGGGTCTTAGATCCCCCCGCGGAGATGGGCAGTCATGCAGAATTAATCCTATCGGCAGCCTGGCTCGGCTTCAGCCGGTGCAGAGCTCCAGGAGAGCGCGAGGGAGCGCGGGGGGCGATGCTGGGGGCGGCTGAACGAGCCCCGGCGCCTCTCGGCGTCGATGGGAAATTAATAATGAAAAATTAAAAACCCCAAAAACCGCTTGCCCTAACCCCCCCCCCCCCCCCCCAACCTCCTGCCAACCATCACCACCCTCCCCGAACCTGGAGGTGGGACTGGTAAGGGGAGGAGGAGGCGGGAGGATTCTGCAAAGCTTAAGGAAAACCTGTTTGCTGTAGCAAGCGGATCTCGGTGGTGGGAGAACGCGCCGGGGTCGCATCCTGCTCTTGCACAACGGTGCCGTGGAACAACCGGGGCTCTGCCCTCTGCCGTGGGAGAGGGGCTGGCAGGGTCTAGGGTGGGGGCACCCCTTTGGTGGTGTCACCCAAACCATCTGCTGACGGGCAGGAGGAGGCTCGGGGTGCCACGGGGGGATGTGGGGGTTGCACCGGCCGCGCGCCATGACCACGGGGGGAACTCCTGGGTGGCATCTGGGAATCCGGTGGCTCTGCCAGCCCCACGGGCAGCCTCGTCCCCGTTGTCCCTCCTGGCCGAGGGGGCTGCGGTGCCAGCGGTGGCCGCGTGACGCCGGGCAGGGTGGCCCGCGAGGGCTCTGCAGCTGCCGCCGAGCCCCCTGCTCCTCTGCTTTATAAATAATGCAGCGCCGAGGCGTGTTTGGCAGCACCAGGCTCACCCGGCAGCCCCGGCGCGGCGGTGGGCGCTTCGGGGGCGAGCAGCGGGTGCCGTCACCCTGTCTGGGTGACATCGAGCCACGCCGTACCCCGGGGGGGAGGCGGGCGAATCCTGGCATCCCCGCAGCCCCCCTCGGTTCCCCACGCCGTCCCCTAGGTGGGCACGGGGGGTGGCGGCGGTGGCGGGTGCCCGCGGTGACCCCACGTGCGGGGACGTCCCCGCGCCTCGTGGCGCTGGCGCCGATGGCGGCGCGCAGCTTGCACGGTTGCCATGGCGATGCGCTGGCGCTAACGAACCCGAGTAAACATTAAGGAAGGAGAGCCCCACGTGGGGTGGGTGGGTGGGAAGGTCGGGGGCCGCGGCACTAGGGCTCGGGGACCCAGGCGTGCTGTGGGACTGGGTGGCAGGGGTGGGTGTGGTGGCATTGTCCGTCTGGCTTAGGGTGCCCCTTGGATGCTTGGGTCCCTTCCAGGCGCTGCATGAGGCTGCGCTTTAATGGTCAGACTGGGAGCTCTGGGTGCTGGGTGAGGTCCCTGGGGGCTCCTGAGCGTCTGGGTCCCCTTCCCAGCTTGGGGGCACCCATGGTGGGAAGGTCTCGACCTCCAAGACGCAGGAGTCCTGTCCTACCTCTACGTGTAGCACACAGCACCGCTACCCAGCACCGGCCACCGGCACCCGCTCCGTGCAGCACCCATGGGTGCAAGCGTGGGGAAGGGGGGGGCCACCACAGCCAGATGCCCTCCAGGGCTGGTGGGGGGCTCGGAGTGTTCCTGGCAGCAGTTGCCACAGGGCCCTGCCGTTGTCACTGCCTGCAGTTGTCACCATGACTCGAGTCCCCACGTCCCTCCCTTTCCTGCGGTCGCACCGGCGCGGGGACCCACACCGCGCTTTGGGTGGGGGTCAGGGTGGGGGGTCAGCCCTCCTCACCAGTGGCCCCACCATGCCCAAGGTTTCCTCCAGCATTTAATGGCACTGCAGCTCATTAATCGGAGGTGCAGGTGCCCCGGGTACCTTCCTCCTCCCGGAGGGCTCTTAATGAGCGGCTGCTAACGAGTGCCTGCGTTCCCCACTCATCTCCCCAGCCCCGGGAAGAGGCTGATTGGCACCCAGGAGCGATGCACAGGCTCTTTACAGGAGCTTTTAGGGGTCGAGTGAGTGACCCCGTGTCTGCTGCCCCTTTGGCGTGGCCTTCGCAGTGTGCGTGAGGGTCTCACGTCACCGTGCTGGAGCCGGGTGGTCTCCACCAGCTTGATGACTTTTGCAGCCTTCGTGGCCCCGTTGTCTTTCTCAGCCGGAGCCCGGGGGCTGGCAGCTCCTGGCTGCAGCCGGCCTGGTTCTGCAGCAGAGCATCGTACCTGGGGAGAGGGCTGAGGGCTGTCACCGGCCTTCTAGGCGTGCGTGGTGGCAACGCCACGTCTCTCCCTGGCGCAGGGCTGCTGTGGGATGTGCGTCACGGGCACCTGGTGCCCTGTGCCTCAGTTTCCCCTCCTGGGGACACAGGGCCCAGGCTGGGGGTAGGCACCGGGGCTGGGCGGGCACATGGGTGGGTTGAGGCTTGTGTTGGTCCCCCCAGCTCTATTTTTGTCCCCGTAGTCACATTGTACAAAGCCAGCGGACCCCTGGGAAGCCCTTCTAGGGTCTGTCTGCACAGGGGGCTCTGAGGAGGGGGTCAGTTGAGGTTCTGTGGCTCCTGTGCACCCCAGAAAACCCCGATGGTAGATGCAGTGCTGTTCTGTGGGTACCCCGGGGGCGGTGTGCTGGGGGCTGCCTGGCTGGGGGGTGGGGGGGAGCCCTTCAGGCTCACCCCCTCCTTGGGGGGCTGCAGGGGGGGAACTGCCCATCCCGCACAGAGCCATCGACCTGCTCCAGGGGCCGGGTCCCCCAGCTCCCCACCAAAGGGAGCCCTAATCCTCCGTGACACGGTGCCCGGCTCTGCGGTGGCTAATTGCAGTGTCCCCAGCTGAGGATTACGCTTTAAAGCGGGGAAGGAGCAGCAGGAGCAGATGAGCTCCCGAGCAACAAAGCTCCTGTTTCCCTGCAAAGCGACTTTTATTAGGGGTATAATTAAAATCTGACAGGAGGGAAAAATCACAGGGACGGTCAGGGTGAGGACTTGGGTGAGGGATGGAGCCACCTGAAAGTCCCCGTGGCCCCCCCCCAAGCATCAGATCCACCAGCCCCCCGGCTCTGACCGCAGCGTTTCTGGCAGGGCAAGAGGCAATGAGGTGCTGGGCTGGAGGAGGAAATCCAAACTCAGCCCCTATGAAAGGGGCTTTGTGTGCCCGGGAAGGAGCAGCTCTCCTCCTCCTCCTTCTCCTCCTCCTCCCCCCCTTGCCTAGGAGCTGTTTTCCCGTCTGGGGGTGGCCTCGATGTGGGTAGTGGAGGGAAACTGAGGCACAGAGCAGCGTGGCAGCCCTGTGGCCTCCTTGCCCTGCTCGGGCTCCCACAGGGGCATTTCTCCACCTGTAGCATCAGCTGGGGCCATGTGCTGCAGGTGAGCTGGTCCCTGGGGACGTGCTGGGCGCCCCCATGGGTGCCCCAACTGGTTCCATCCCTGTCAGGGTCTCTGGGGTGGGTCATCGCTGACAGGGCTGACTGGAGCTCTGGCAATGGGGAAACAGGTATGGGTACAGAGGGACATTTTCCCCTGTCCTCTTCATGCCTCAGTTTCCCTTTCCCCAGCTTGTGAGTGCCGCCACCCATGACAGCGGGACCCCAGATCACCCTGGGTGGGATGTTCAACCCACCCTGGTGACCCCAGCTGCCCCTGCAGACGTGACAGCGGTCCCCTGGGAAGGGGACACATTGGTGGCACCCAGCATTGTGCTCATCCCCGGGCAGAGCCTCACGGGAACGTCCCTTCTGTGCCAGTCGGGTCCAGTTGGAGGGTGGGTGCGGGCAGGGTCCCGTCCCCCCCCCAACAGCTGGGTGCTGGCCCAGTGGCTGCCTTGCCCTGGCCTGGCCTCGGCCCCGCTGGGCGGTGGGGGGCTTGTTCTGCGCCTGGACAGGAAGACGAATGAATTCCATTACGGGATCGCGATTTTATTCCACGTGTCAGAGAGCCTGAGATTAACTTGCTCACCAGGCTGTGACAAACCCAGACACCCGCGTGCTCGCGCTTGGGCGCGGGGGCTTCGCACGCTCACCGGCCACCGAGCTGCCTCGGACCCCGCCATGCCCTCCAGGGTGGGCAGGGCTGTCCCCATTCCCAATGCCACCAGTTGGGAGCCCTCCCGGCACCTAGGAAGGGTGGCAGCGGCCAAGGTGGGGGCCTGGCACTGCCACTTTACTGTGCCCTCTCCTAGAGGACCTTTGGCCACCCAAGGATTCATGTCTTGCAGTCGGGCGAGGGGTGAAGCATCCTCCCAGTACCTGCCAAAAAACCAGTCTGGGAGGGAGGCGGGAAGGGGGGCACTGGGGTTTGGGGGCCTGGCGTGATGACCAGCACTGCGGGCACGACAAGGCCGCTCTCACTGCGCCCCAGCCGAGTGGCTGCCCGCCCTGGGAGAAGGCGTCAGGGCCGGGTACCCACATCAGGACCGTGCGCCCGCATCGGGATCGTGCATCCGCGTCGGGGCTGTGCATCGGCGTGCACGGAGCCAAGCCGTGCGGTGCTGTGCCGAGCCGTGCCGAGCCGTGCTGTGCCGTGCCGGCTGCTCTCCCCTCGCCGCCCCCCCTGCGCAGGCACAGGCAGCTGGCTCTGTTTGCTGGAGGCTTTGCGCATTCCAGTTCGTGGGTCACTCGCCTTCGAAACCTCTCCGGGGACGGAGGCAGTTGGGAGTCGTAACAAACAACCCAAGGGCTCCAGTGACGCCCGCGCCCGGCGCTGTTTGCCAGCACTTTGGGGGGTGAGGGGGAGGGGGCTGGGACATGGGCCCCCCGCTCCCCTGGGGTGCCGGAATGGTGCTGGGAGGTCCCAGTAAAAGAAGTTGGGGAGGGAGGACACGCCAAGCGCGTCTCCCCACAGAACATGGAAGCGATGGCCTTCTGGGGAGTGGCGGGGCACGCAGGAGGGATGCTGCGGTCCCCTCTGCTCGTAGGGTGCCAGGGCTGAGGGGGTAGCGTGGGGTGCGGGCTGCGGGGCACTGGGATCCGTATGGGGGAGGGGTGGGGGAGCCAGCTGGGCACAGGGCGGGCAAGAGGACAGACAATGAGGGCAGTGAGCTTGGGGTGGCCGGGCTGGGGCTTGCTCAGGGCTGGTTAATGTGTCCTGGAATGTGTGTCGGAGCCGTCCCGGGGAGATCAAGGGTCCGGCGAGGCTCGGGGGGCTGCGGGGCCGCATGCCGGGGAGGCTGAGCAGCGCGGGGAAGGTCAGCCTTGGCCAGATGCAGCCACTCCACCCTCCTCCAGTGCCTTGCACATTAATGCAAATGCACTGGCCTGAGTGGTTCATTAGCAGCATGTGGAATGGAATAATGCATCCGCATCCCATTAGCCTAATGAAAAAAAGGGAGCCGGCACCTGGAACAAAGCTGCCGACTCTTGGCTAGTGCTCTGGCTCGGCCATGCTGGGCCGTGGCCCCCCCCCCCCTTTCCCTCCCCATCCCTTCCCTTCCCTCCAGCACCCCTGCTCCCAGCATCCCAGCTCCGCACCGGGGGGACCCCATCCCCGCGCTGCCCCCGCGGCGCGGCGGGGGGCGGTCCCCGGCAGGGAGGGTAGAGAACCGGTCCCAGCATCACCCGGCTGCATCCCGGGCTGGGCGGGGGACCCGGAGCCGGGAGTGCCGCAGAGGCGCTGGCCGGGGTGTCGGTGCCGGGCGAGGAGATGTCCCCGCGTCCCTGGGGCTGGGAGCTCGGAGCCCGAAGGATTAGAGGAAACATTGCCAAACAAACCAGGCTGTGCCGGAACCAATTAGCCTCCAGCAGGCAGAGTTTCAGATGCTGTTATTTCTGCCTCTTCTCTTTTCTCTCCCTCCTTCTGTCCCCCCCTTTTCCCCCCTCCCCGGCCCTCCCCAGCCCCTCCTGCCCGCCCCCAGCATCTCTGCTCTCGCCATTCCTCTCCGTGTCGGAGCTTGTTTTGGGCACTGGCTCTGGAGTGAGTCATGCCGCGCGTAGGGGATTTTAAAAGCTTTCTGCTGTCGCTGGGAAGCCGGTTTGGGCTGCTCCGACGCTGGGGGTGGAGCGCGATGCTTCGCAGACAACCCTCGTCTAGGGAACCCAAAAGGATAAAAACAGCCAAACAGTAAAAAAAAAAAAAAAAAAACAAAAAAAAAAAAAAAAAAAGAGCAATCCCCCCCCACCCCAGTGCCCCAACTCCTTGGGGTCCCACAGGCTCCCCCGTTGCCAGGGCCGGCTCGGTCACCCCAGCCAGCCGTTGAGTCACAGCCGAAACTTTCGAGCCGTTGGAGCTTCCTCCGTCGGGGCCCCTCTGCGAGGAAGTGGGCTGCCGGGGCGTGTGGTCTGCCGGGGCGTCGAGCCTGCCGGGGCATCGAGCCCGGCGGGGCGGTTGCCCGGCTTCGGCGGGTACAGCGCGCAGGCGCAGGCGGCTGGCGCTGGAGGTTGAAGCGTGGGAGATTTTTTTTATTCCCCCCCCCTCCTCCCTCGTCCTCCTCCTCCTCCTCGGCTTCTCTCTCTCTCTTTTTCTCTCTCTCCTTCCCACCTCCGCCGGCCCTGCTGCCAAACCCCGGGGTGGGGGCCCTCCGGCACGACCCTCCCTCCCGCCAGTCCGCAGCTGGCCCTGGTTTCCCCCCCCTTCATCATCCTCCTCCTCCTCCTCCTCCTCCTCGCCTTGAGCTGTGCTGCCGAGGGACTGCAGCTCCCGTGGATCAGGAGGAGATTTAGGTCAAGCGCTCGACTGAGTCGAAACAGCCATCTGTGTGCGGAGGAAACCGGCCACCCAGAGCCCCCAGCGCGGCTGGCCTGGCATCGCCACCGGGTCCCGGCACCGCCGGCACCCTCTGAACGCCCCGGCCAAGCGCCTAGGCTGCCTTTGTCTCCTGCAAGGAGAAAGAAAAAAAACACCCAACGGATAAATAAATGGGGGGAAAATTTCCCCTGCCCACCCCTTCCATCCCCCCCCCGGCTTCGCCGCGGGCATCGCTGCCGAGCGCTGGGAAGTTTGGCACCGAGCGGCCGCGGCATCGCTCCAAGGTCGCCCTGACACACACGGCGGGAAGGTGCGCGCCCGGGGAAGGGAGGCTGGTGCAAACCGGGCTGGAGATGTGGGTGCCGAGGGCCAAAGCTGGTGCAGGCAGGGTGGGAGGTGCAGGCAGGAGGGAGGTGCAGGCAGCAGGGAGGCTCTGGCTGCCTGCCCGGAGCCCGGACTCCTGGGTTCCTGCAGGAACAGGGTGGAGCGGGAGGAGGCCGGGGAGCTGGTGTCATCCCGGCTGTGGCGAGGGGGAAGCGTTTTCCTCCCCGGGAGGGTGGGAGGCTCCACACAGCCCCTTGAGCTGCTCCCCGCCTGCCGCCGTGCCTCAGTTTCCCCAAGTCGAGAATCTTGTAGAGCAACCGGGTGCTGGAAGCGTGACTGGGCACTCCAGTGAGGTGGGGAGCCCCAGATGCCCTTTGGCACCCCACACCAGGGCAGGGGTGCCTGTGGCCCCTCCTGCTCTCCACCTTCCGCCTTCTTCTCGCTTTCTCCATTTCCTTCCGGAGCCTTTTTTTTTTTTTTCCTTTCTTTTTTTTTTTTTTTTGCATTTTCTTTTCGGTTCGCTCGCCGGTGTCTCTGTGGCTGCGCCTGTGCACACGCCCGGGCGCGGGGAGAGGAAATGCCACCGGTGCCGTGGGAGGGTCGGCGTGCACCAGATGGGACTTCCCGCCGTGATCACTTTGGTGCGTCCCAACCGTGAGACGAGTTGTGCCTGGTCTTGGGCCCGAGCCTGGCTGGGCACGGGGATGCTCCCAGGCACCTCACCCTATCCACCGCCCACCCCCTGCTTTGCCCGGGCCCCGCCGGGCCCCTCGGGAACCCATCGTGCTTGGTAAGGAGCTTTGCCCGGCTGCACAGCCAGTTTGTGCAGTAATCCCGCCTTGACCGGGGGGATTACGTGTGGGGAGAGCTGTGGGGGGCTCGGAGTGCCCAGGGGCTGGCAGCCGGCTTGGGGAGGTCAGGGTTTCCCTCGGAGCAGCAGGTTTTGGCCAGGAGGGTGATGGGGGCATCGTGCCAGAGCGGGTCTGGGGACCACTGGCGTTCGCCCGCGGCTCGCTGTCCCTACTGAGCGTCGTGGGGTGGGGGGCTCGTGACCCCGTGCCGAACCGTGCCAGGGCTGGGATGGCACTGAGCATGGCTTCGTGCTTCGCCCGCGTCCCTCGTGACGTGCCGACGTGGCAGCGTGCGGGCACGTGCGGGCAGAGGTGAGGCGGCTGCGAGCGGGGACGTGCCAGCAGCGTGCAGAGGAGGTGTCCCAGATCAGGGACGGGCCCTGAGCAGGGGTCCCATCCTGGCTTCCCCACGGCCCTGGGTCCCCAGGGGGGTTGCTCAAAGGGGCTGGTGGATGCCGGGAGCTCAGCGGTTCTTTATGGTCTCAGAGGGCTCCATTAATTCTTTAAATATCCAGCCTTTCCAGGTGGGTTTTGTTGAAAATTAATTTCCGGAGCTATTTTAATTTTGCTGTATTTAATTTGCTGTTTATTTTAATTAATTAACGTCGGGAAAATCTCTTCTCCCAAGCATCCTGCAGCCGTCTGGGGTGGCTGTGCCGGGGAGGCGACAGAAAGGGGGTGTCATGGGCACGTGGGGCACCAGCAGGGAGGGTGCCCGGCCCCCACGGTGCCCACTCGGCTCTGCTGAGCTTGCGCCAACCTGCCCAGGCAAACAGGCTGTTGGCACCCGCCCGCTCACCAGGATGGGCATGGCGAGGTGGCAAGCTGGGTCTCTTCCCAGCTCCGGGGCTCATGTGAGGGTTTGCTGTTGGTTCCCTGGGCTGGTTGTTGCACCTCCTGCCTGGGAGGTGGCTCAGGTCCATCTTCCTCCTCCTCCTCCCACCGATCTGGGAGTCCAGCAGCTGTGGGGATGCAGCATGTGGTAGGGCGGCCGTGCCAAGCTGTGCCAAGCCGTGCCATGCTGTGCCAAGCGGCGGAGCCGTGGTTTAAAACCCCAACATGGAGCTGTTTTGACCCATGCAGGGGGATGCGGGGCAGAGCTCAGCCTCCCGCTCGCATCCCCTGTGCTCGGTGCTCCAGCCCCAGGGCTGGCCAGACCCCTGCGACGGGGGGGTCCCTGGAGGGGGGTGGGGAAGGAGGGAGATGGGTGAGGTGGAGGGGGGAGGAAGGGATGGAGCCGCCTTCCTCCAGATCAAGGCCTCTGGTCTCTCGCATGTCTAGACGCTGCCACACACACCTAATGTGGTTCTTGGCAGGAGCCGCGGCTGCTCTCTCGAGGTTAATTGCTGCGCGCGGAGCTCTGCAGACAGATAGCCCAGCTCTGCACTTGCCCCCGGGACGCTCGCCTCGCCCAGACCCTGCCTTGGCTGCAGCCCCCCAGTGATGCTCGGACCCCCCCCAGGGATGCTCAGACCCTTCCCCAGTGTAGAGGAGCGGACAGGGGTGGCAGGGAGGGTGATGCCGTGCCCGGGTGGGTGGTTTGGGGTGCAGCACTGAGCAAGGAGGGGTGGGAGTGGGGGGCAGGCAGGGATGGATGGGAGGTGCTGGTGGTGCTTTGCAAGGGGTGATGGTGATCCTGGGGGCTCTGGAGCCGGAGGAGAGGAGTTAACGGCCTCTCCCTCGCTGCCGCCGTCCTCCTGCCTGCTCTTGGCAAGGCGGCTGGGCTAGATAAGGGGAAGCACGGCGGGGGGAGCCGGACAAAGGCAGAGCCTTATTCAGCCTGCGTGGCTGGATCCAGCCTCTGGAACGAGAGCCGGAGAGAAACGTGGTGGGGACTGGGGTGGGAAAAGCCGTTTCGTTCTCTGACCCCAACATCTGGTGGAAGGCAGGGCTGGGGCGGGGGGAATGTCGCGGGTGCTGCAGGGGTGAGCCCTGCGGCTCAGCTGAATCCCGACTCCTTGGAATGGGCTGGGTGAGACCATTGCTCTTGCAAAAGGGCCCAGAGGTCTCTGGGATCTGCAGGGATCTCGGAGCAGCCAGGCACTGGCACCTTCCCGGGAGCACCACACAAACGCTGCCGTAACGCCGCACTCGGAGCCACTGGCACCAGGAGCCCCATACCCGCTTGGCTCCATGTATAGGGACCAGTTTCCCCACGGATTTCCCTCGCTGGGCCCAATGCTGACTCCCGTGTGCCATTGTTGAGGTCGGGTGGCACAGAGCAGGGCTGGGATGTGGTGCATCCCAAGGTGGGAATCCCATCGGGTCACTGGAGAGATCCCCAGAGCACGATATCCCCTTGCCTCACACGTGACCAGTGCTGGCACTGGCATCTGGGCTCAGTCCTGGGGCCGTATGGGGCTGAGCCCCAGCCTTGGGACCTGCCCCACGTGAGATCCCTGGGGAACTGGGTGAAGGTTTCGGTCCAAGCTGCGTTTTGGTTTGGGGTTTCGTTACGTTTTCATGGCAGGGAATTTCCGTTCCTAACCAAAGAACCAGCAAAAACCCAAACCAAAACAACAACAAAAAACAAACCCCCCCAAAAAACAGAAAACCAACCAACAAAACCCAGCGTTGAATTTTTGCCAAAAAAATGGGATGTTTCCATTCTTGTTTTGGCTTTTGGCAGCCCCAAACTGCAGGCAATGGAAGAAAATATCTGTGTGGAAACGCTGCTGGCCTCCTCCGGGCGCTGCGATGGCTGAGCTGGGAGCTCCTGTCCCCGTGGCCCGGCGGCTTTTGCGAGGGGTTTTTTGGGTGCAGAAAGGAGACTTTGGCTGTAAGGAGAAACTTAACAGAGAGCAGGAGAAGCAGCGTGGACCTTCCCCAGCGTGGGGGGCCGGCCATCCCTTCTCCTCCCCGCGCCGCGCTCTTTGCAGAGGACATCGCCATGAGAACGGGAGCGGCGTTTCGCGGGGAGCGTCGACACGAGGCAGGCGAGCGGCTGCAAGGACACGGGTGGCACGCGGAGCTTGCGGGTCCCGCTCGTCCTTGCAGCGGGGTCGCTCTCTCCTCCCCAGCTTGGCAGCGGAACCCGAGTCCGGCTCTGGCGTGTGCCGCGCGACGCCGGTCGCTCTCCCACCGCGCGGAGCATCCCCTCCCCGGCATCGCCCAGCCTCCCCCCCCCCAGCGCCCAGCTTTTGGGGATCCTTTTGTGGGATCACGACGTATCGGGGGTTGGGAGGAGTGGCTGCTGCAGTGCTTCAGTGAGGTTGGGTTTTTTTCCACACACGTCGTGTGTGTGTGTGTGTGTGTGTCCCCCCCTTCCCTCCAATCCATGCTCGGAAGAATTACAGTCGCCCAGGCATCTGTTCTGGCAGAGTCGAGCTAAAGAGCTTGTCCTGGGCTTGGCAAACCAGGCAGCGCAGCCGACAGCTTTTCCAAGGGCAGCCTTGGCGGCTGCGGAGCAGCAGGTTGACATTGCAGGCAGAGGAGCCCTGCGCCGCAGGCACCAGCCCCTCGCCCCTTCGGGTCAGAAGGGGGGGGTCCCGCGGGGAGGATGGGGTGCAGGGTGCTGAGATGGGAACCCCCTCCTCAATAAAGCGGAGTCCTCCAGCAGGTGTGGGTTTGGAGTGGGGAGGAGGGAGGCTGGTGCCAGCGTATCCCAAGCTCCTCATCCTCAGGCAGGGAAGATGGCTTGTGGCACCCTGCACCTGGTGCAGGCCGAGGGAGGGAGGCAGGATCAGTCCCCGAGCAGCCCCATGGGAGCCCTGCAAAGGACCACAACCAGAAAACATCCCCCATGAGCTTTTCCCCGCCCTGTCTGCAACCCAGAGAGGTCCCTCGCTGCCCCAGCGCAGCCTCCCCTGTCATTGCCACCCCCAACGCCTCATGGCCACCCCACGGGTCCCTGGGAGCACCATGGACGGGTACGGTGGTGGCACCAGAAGATGCTAGAGCAGAAGAAGCTCGCCTGCCCCTCGTGCATCCCCAGCCCCGCCATACCCTGATCCTGCCCAGGCCTGCGAGCAGAGCCGTGATGCGGGTAATTAGCAGTAAATCTCTGTGTGCGTCTCCACTCAGCTCACAGGAGCTGGGCTTGGCACGGCTGGCGAGGAGGCGGCCGTTTGAAGGCACCTTTGCAGCCGTCCTCAAGCCCAGTCCCCGGCGGCACGTCACCGTATCGGTGCCGCAGAGCAGCCACGGGCACCGTGCATGGGCCTTATCCGTGCCCCGAGCCGTCAGCGGTGGAGGCAGGGAGAGGGGGGGAGAGCTGCTGGAGCACCGGGCTTGGAGCTGGAGCATGTCAGGCACAGATGGGATCGTTACTGGTGGTAAAAATTATCCAGCCCCTCTTAAAAACCCAGGCGCAGCAACTCGATCCCGCAGGCTCCGGTGGCAGCGATTCCCACCCGTGGCAGCTTCTCCTCCCGCCGTTCCCGGCCATCCCTGGGACGGGATTCAGGGCTGTGGTCATCCTTCGTGTGCCACCACGTCCCCCCCTGCCTGGTGTCCCCCCGCCCCGGCTCTGCTGGAGTGTGGGCTTGCTCCTTCCCCCAGCTCCCCGGGCACCCTGACCTCGTACCCATCCCATGCCCAACGCCTGCGGTGCCAGGCAAAGCCCGTCCCCGCCGGTGCCCCCACCCTCTGATCTGATCCAATCTGATCCTCCCCGTGTGATTTCCTATTCCTTTCTTAATGTGCCCGAGCCTCCTGTTTGCTTTTTTAACTGCAGTAACCACAAGAGGGAAGTTTCGGAGCAGTACGAGCCCAGCTCCAGCGGGAAGGGAGAGCCAAGAGCCGGCACCGCTGCCACCCATCACCGCGGCATCGCCACCGCGGCCTTCGCCGGCACTCTCCGAGGGGCGCTGGCCGTTGTGCTCTCCATCCCCCCCTCTCCTTGCCCCTCATCCCCAGCCCCTTTTTCTCTTCCGAGTGGTGAATTAGAGCCTGGTTCAGCGTCGCCAAAGGGACTCGGGCCCCCCCAGCGCCGATCGATCGCTCTGCTCGCTCCTGCTCGCTTCTGCTCGCTTTTTTTTTTTTTTCCTGTTTGTTTGCAGCCGCTTGAGGGCTCTTGTGATGAATCCAGCCTGGACAGATTTCAAGAACAGCTGAAACGCAGCCCGGGGTGGGGGTGGGAGTGGGAGGGCAGTGGGGCCGGCCAGCACCAGAATGCAAAATGGTGCAGCGGGCAGAGCCGGGATGGCCGGACAAGCTCGCGCCGGGTCCCGCTCGAGGAGCAGAGAGGGATGGGGAGCGACGGCAGCATCACCCCAAAGCTCTGCATCCCGTGGGTTGGCAGCGCGGGGACCCTCCGGGCGTTGTGAGGCTGAGGATTTGGGGGGATGTGTGAGGAGCAGGCTCAGCCCCCGCGCCCGCCTTCTGCCCGCGGCTGCTGCTGGGAGCTGGGCTGAGCTCCAAGCCAGCCCCTAATTGTGCCGCCGAAGAGCTGGTCCCGCTGGCCTGGCGCAATTGGGCTGCGCTGGGGTTCAGGGTCGCATCTGCAAGGGGTTTGGGGGGGCCGTGCCGTGCCAGGTGCCCGTCCATCCCTGAGCAGCCCTGGGAACCAGCTGCCCGGCCTCCCCTCCCTGTAAAATGGTGGCTTTCGTATAAAAAGAGAAATAGGAAACCCTCCCAAAAACCCAAGCACAGGAGAGTGAGCATCTCTCCGCACCCCCAACCCAGGGCCGCCAGCTTTGGGGGGGCAACAGCGGCAAAAATGGGGGGAGGGGGTGCAGAGCAGTCCCAGGGTGGGGGGGGGACAGAAGCAGGAGGAGAAGTGGAGCCTCGGAGGAAATCGTGCCCAGCTGAGGCGGTGCCAATGGGCGAGGCAGCAGCTGCCGAGGCGCTGGGTGCCCAGCTCGGCTGCGGTTTTGCAGCCGCGGCCGCGGAAGAGAGCGGGACGCGCAGGATGCGCGCGGGCGCGTACGAGCGTGCGCGCGGGCGGGCGGGAGGAATAATTAGTTCCTACTATAGCACTTCTCACTCAAAGTGCTTTTTAAAAGCCTCCATTCATTAGTCTTCACGGCTCCCCCGAGGTGTCGTGTCCTGGTTCTCTCCCCACTCTGACTCCCCACCTTCCTTGGAGCGACTGGGGATCCTGAGCTGGGGAAGGAGGGAGGGTGATGCTGTTGGCAGGCGCCTGGTCCTTGTAGAACCCGGGGACGTGGGGTTTTGGGGGCTGTCCCCGCATCCCCCGTCCCAGCGGGGCTGAGGGGGTGTCATGGGCACATGGGCATCATTGGGAAGTTCCCATCAAGGCTGAGCTGTGCTGGGTTCAGAGCGCTGGGGAGTAGAGTGGGATGGTGAGGAAGGGCTATGGGGCTGGTGGGTCCCATCGCTGGCTGTACCCAGGGAGGGTAGTGCCCCTCCCCAGGGTGCCCGGGAGCAGCGTGGCAGTGCCAGTTTCCAAATGACCCAGAATGTGCCGGGCTCCCAGGGGTCACCAGGTGAGAGGATGGAGGATGCTGGAGGGCGCCGGTGCTGCTCAGCCCCCAAACCCAAGCATCGCCGTGGGGCAAGGGGGGCAGGGGGTTGCCTGGGCACATGGCAGGGTGCAGAGGTGGGCAGGCGCTGGCAAAGGGCCTCCTCTGCAAACCCTAACCTTATTTTCCCAGGTCCGACGCCAGTTTCCATGGAAACAGCCGGGAGCAGAAATGGGAACCAGAATCCAGAAATGCGAAGCCTCAAGCTCCCGTTCGCCTTCCTGGATTCGTGCTCCCCGCAGCCCCGGGATGCTGGCTGGGTGCTGGGTGCTGACTGCGGGGCACCCACGCTGCTCCTGCTGTCTTGGGGTGTAGGCCTGGCCCACTCGGGCACCCCCCAGGATTGTGTGGGTGCTCCTGTGTCCTTGCACGTGCAGCACCCATGTATGGTGTAGAGGGGTGCGCGTGGTGTGCCCAGCAGTGCTGTGCCCTAGGCAGGGGGTGCAGGGGACAGGGGGTATAGTGGGTAGGAGGTGACTGCAGGTGGGGTACTGTGGGCAGGGGGTGAGAACAGGCAGAAGGTAACTGCAGGCAGGGGGTACTGTGGGCAGGGGGTAACTGCAGGCAAGGGGATATTGCAGGCAGCACTGTGCACAGGCAAGTTCAGGCAACATCTGCACACATCTGTGTGGCTAATGGTGCACGAGGCTGGGTGGCTGATGTACGTACAGACGCGCTCCTGCACGGACACGTTGGGTGTGGGCACGGTGTGTATCGTTTAGGGTCTGTATGGTCAGTGCTACTGGTGTGTGCTGGGAAGATCCCAGTCCTGCGGTGTTTCCCAGTCTCGTCCTTGCCCTGCCCAGGATGCAGAGGGGACAGGGGACCCCAGCAGCCAGGAGTGGGGCAGCATCAACCATCCCTGCCCACGGGGACTTGAGTGCTGGGTGCTGCTGGTGTGTGGCTGTGTGGGGAGACCCTGCTTGGTCCCTGGGGGCTTGGACCCCACCACACTGCCTGGCCTTCCCAGCCAAAGTGGAGCCTCGTGGGCCATGTTTGCGTCCCACAAAGCGTCCCCGTGCCGTGCCATGTCCAGCCTGCACCTTCCCCGACCTCCTGCACACGTGTTCCTGCCTTGCACACGCGTGTGCAAGCCTTGCCTCACAGTCCCTCGGGTACCCAGCGGCATGTTTTGTTCCTGTGTGATCTTGTAGGAGCCAGCAGCATCCACGGGGCGGGACATCGGTGTCCCCCGGGCACATCCCAGCCAGCGACGGGGATCGCTCAGCACCTTCCCAACACCGCCTGGCCCCGCAGCATCCCCGCCGCTCCTCGCGAGCCCGTTTCACCACATCCTTGGAGCCGCCGATGGCTACCAGATCCCATCCCCATCATCCCTCTCCCTCGTCCCCCATTCCCCTCGCTGCACCCCGGGGGTGACGCCAGCCCCGTCGCGACGCCTTCCCCCCCCCCAGCGTCCCACGGAGCCGTGGGCGCGGGCACCGCCGCCGTTGCGCGCGCGCAGCGTAATACATCATTTACAGACGGACAGGTATTAAGATACATTATGGATAACTCGCGGAGAGAGACGCTATTAATAATACAGACACATACAGAGGGAAGAAAGTGCACACTTGATTTCCATGTTGCTACCAGGAGTTGTGAGGCTGGCTCTGGCTGCCTCTTCCCACACGTGACTGCAACACAGTGGGTAGCTGACAGCCCAGAGAGCCTGGCTTGGGGCCAGGAAAAAGCAGAAAACACAATGTCTGTGCATATCCTCTCTCTTAAAATAACACTCCAACACCGTCTGAGACGAATTAAAATAAGATCAGGAGCGGTCTCGCGAAGAGAGGAAGACGAAGAGGGGAAAGGCAGGCAGGGGGAACGGCCGGGGCTGGGCGGCTTCGGACCCCAGTGAGGAAGGAGCTGGTTTGTTTGGCAGGCTTCGAGTTGAAAATCCCCCCTTCCCTCCTCCCCCCCCCCCCCCCAAAAAAAAACCCCCAAAACCAACCAACCAAAAAAAAAAAACCCCACCAAAAGAGAGAAAAATAAAGGAAAAAGCCAAAATCCCCCGTCGGGGAGGGGAAGGATGGCGCTGGCTGTCCAGCACATGGCTGTCCTTTGGAGGGGAGCCGCGGCAGGGCGGGGGATGCTGCATGATGGAGAGCATCAGGAATTTCCTGCAGCTGAGGAACACACCAAATACCAGAACGCGAGAGAAGCGAGCGGAGGAGAGCAGGGTGCCGGGGAGGGAATGAAGAACGGGGCCGGGGGGGAGGTGGAGGGGTGGGGGGGGAAGGGGAGGGAGGGATGCACAGGGTTTGAAATAACCAGCGAGGGCAGGGGGTAGCAGGGTGGGGGTGGAACCTGGTGCTTTGGGGCTTTTTCCATCTCTTCGGCTTGATTTTTTTTTTTTTTTTTTTTTTTTTTTTTT
>JANVCC010000120.1:3861829-3910413 GCA_025345505.1 Todiramphus chloris collaris | reverse complement strand
CATCCTGTGTGCCCCACTGCATCCCTGGTACCCCGTCCATCCTGTGTGCCCCACTGCATCCCTAGTACCCTGTCATCCTGTGTGCCCCACTGCATCGCTGGTACCCTGTCATCCTGTGTGCCCCACTGTATCCTGGACACCCAATCCATCCTGTGTGCCTCACCACATCCTGGGCACCCCGTCCATCCTGTGTGCTACACTGCATCCCTGGTACCCTGTCCATCCCATGTGCCCCACTGTATCCTGGACACCCTGTCCATCCCATGTGCCTCACCACATCCTGGCACCCCATCCACCTCATGTGCCCCACTGTATCCCCAGTACCCCCTACATTCCATACAATCTGGGTACCCCCTGTGCATCCCAGGCACCCTGAGCACCCCAGCCATCCCATGTGCCCCATTTCATCCCATGTGGTCCATGCAGCCTGGGTACCCTCTGCACCCTGAGCAACCCATGTGCCCCATGCATCCCCCACACCCTGGACACCTCGTGTGTCCTCTGCATCCCGGGCACCCTGTGCAGCCTGTTCATAACATGCGCCCCATTGCACTTCGGGTGCACCCATCCCCATGGGCATCCTACGTGCCCCACACATCCTGGGGCACATCAAGCTGCCCCAAGCAGCTTGGTCATCCCATACACCCCTCACACTCAAATTGTTGCCAGGGTGTTGTGGTCCATGGGAATCAGGGATGCGGGAGAAGCCCGGTGCATGTTTCCAGAGCATCCTCACAGCTCCAGTACCAACAGATCCAGATCCTTTCCCACAGGGCACAGGGGTGCAGCAGGAGCTGCCCTGGCCTCGTGCCACTCTGGGGGGGCTCCTTGGCTGTTTTATGAGGCTCTGGGTGAGTGGGATGGTGGGACCAGGACAGGGGCAGTCAGATGAGGAAGGGACACCCCATTCTCCCCAGCCCAGGGTGGGTGGCTCCAGAGAGCTGCCTGGCTGCCATCCCCAGGGGAGGACGTGGCTGTGGCCTTGTGCGAGGCTGGGGTGGCACATGGGCTGTGATGAGCTGCCACCTCCTCCCTCCCCCTGAGGATGTCCGCTCCTCCATCCCTGGGTCATGCAGAGGAAGGATGAGGCTGGATCTGCTGGATCCCACCTCATTTTTGGCAGAAGCAAAGCCCAGGCTGAGGGAAGTGGGGTTGGGATGAAGCCAGAGGGGACAGTGATTTATGCCAGGGTCTGTCTGTTGGGCTGTCAGGGGTTTGGATGTGACTGGAGCCCAGGTGGGAGGCAGGAGCAGGCCAGCTGCCCTTCCCTGTCCCCCTGGAGTATCATTTACCTCCAGGAAAATGCAGGGAGGCACCTGGCAGGCGAGAGCATCCCTCTTGCAGAGAAACAAGTGTCAGGGGGTACCGTGGAGAGGGGAGGGGGTTGGATCCTGCAATTTAGCAGGTATTATTTGGCAGCTATAAACAGAGCCTCTCACACAGCCGGGGAGAGATAAAGGTTGCAGTGCAGATACAGATTAGGTGGTTCCCTTGAGGCTGTGACACCTTGAGATAGAAGCAGATCTTCTTCAAGGGAACGGTTCCTTGGCAGCCTGGAAAACCTGGAGCCGAGAGGCCTCCAGCAGCACCTCGGCCCTCGCCTTGCACCTGCAGCAGGGGACAAGGGGGTGCTGGGTGAGAGCATCGCACCCAAGCTGGCCACGCCTGGTGGGGAATGGTGTGAAAGGGGCGAGAAATGGCTGTTTGCAAGAGGTTTACGTGCCCGTCTCACCCAGGAGGAGCCAAAGGAGATGATGGTGGGGGTGGTGGAGAGACCCCAAGTTGTGAAGAGAACCCAAGTTGTGAAGAGACCCCAAAGGCTGTGCCCCGGGGCACGAGTGGCGGGCAAACCAGGCAGGCACGGCACATACCCCTGGGGCTGCCCCAGTTGGAGCCACCAGCTCTGCCCGTGGGCGATGCCCGTGGCCGGGGTGCCCTCCTTGGCTGCCGCCACAGCTCCCGGCAGCGCTGCCATGGATTTGTTTGTTTCCCTTGGGGAATTTGTTGGCTTCCCGTGGGGAGCGAGGGTGATTTCCACCCTGCAGGCGGGTTTCAAGCAGCAGCACATCAAGCCCTGGAGAGACAGATGGGTGCCCGCGCCCAGTGCCCTTCGTCCTGCCCCCGCCCGCTCCCTCTTCCCCCTTCCGTAGGTGCCAACAAACCCGGCGCTCCAGGCGGGTGAGGAGGCAGGGGAGGGAAGGTTTGATAGCCAGGTGCACAGGCAGAAACGCCGCGTGTTGCCTGCTGCTGATTTCTGATCGAGTCTTTGCTCTCGCAGTCTCCGAGGGGGCCATCGCCATCGCCCCGGCTCCCAGCCAAGAGGATGCCGCCGAGGTCACGTTGGTGTCACCCAGAGGGATCTGCCCCCGTGTCCCCCTCCTCCATCCCCGTGCACCCGTTGCCAGCCCGGTTTGGTAACCCAGGCTCGGTTAAGCCGTGACTCTGCTCCCCACCTCGTTGGGCCACGGGAAAAACCCAGACCCGGGCCAAAATCAGCAGCGCCCAGCTGCTCCCAGCGGCCATCGCCCCTGCACGGCCCCGTGGCCCCCCGCTCCAGGGACCCCCCCTCCGTGGTTCAAGGGCTGGAGGTGGATGGGGGGGGGTGTCTGAGGACCCCTCACCCTCATTCAGGGGCTGGAAGGGGCTGGGGGTCTGGGGACCACCCACCGTGATTTGGGGGCTGGAGGCAGATGGGGGGCGGGGGATCCCTCCCCCCCCCCCCCCCCCTGGCCCCGCGGCCCCCCCCCCCGTCAGTGACACCCCCGCTCCCCCAGGTGGAACTTTCCTCGCAGGGCGTGAGACCATAGAGGCGAAGGGCAACACCAAAGCCGAGCTCTCCTCGGGGGGAGAGGGGGGTGTGAGAGGAAGAGTCAGAGCCCTCTTTTCTCCAAAGCCATTGGATGTACGTGGAGCGCTGGCCTTCACAGACTCAGACACACATCTTTCAAATGTCCTGGCTCTGCGTGGTTGTCGTGGTTCTCCCCCCTGCCTCTGGAATCTGTCCCGAAACCTCCCAGGGCTCCCCCCTCCTGTGTCCTCTAATGGTACGTTCCGCCCTGTTTACTCTCTTTGCGCGGCCGCCTTGGGTGGGGCTCTTCTCCTGCTCCAGTTTTGTACGCAAGTGGCGTAGAGCGGCTTTGATAGACAGCCGGGCTCGGCCAATAGCGTGGCAGCGCCTGTGACAGGCTAGCCAATGGCGCTGCGGACCGGCGGCTGGGAGGAGGCGGGGCGAGGTTCAGTCAGGGCAGGGAGGGGGAGCTGTGGAATGGCGGACGGCCGGGCTGGCCCGCCCTGGTGGTAACGAGCCGAGGGGCCCGGAGGGCACAGCCGCCAAGAGGGGTGAGTACGAGAGAGGCGAACGGAGACTCCCCGGCCTTCCCGGGCCGCCTCTGCCCGGGGGAGAGAGGCGGAGGCGCTGGGGTGGGCCGCTAGGCCCTTGCCAAATAGTGAGCTGTGGGGCTGAGCCGGGCACTGTTTCCTGCCACATAGTGAGTCCCCGTGCCATGGGCCCCGGTGCCCCCGGGCCGGGGGGGTTGGAACGGGCCTGGCCCCGGCCTGGGGACGGGGAGAAGGAAATGGCTGCATCCCTGGGCTGACACTTGCCCAGCCCCTCCCAGGAGTTCCATTCACAGCCCTTGGCAGCAGGGGCTGGGGTGTAGTGGGGGACAGGCCTGCCCGGGGGGGTGGGCAGAGCCTTGGCCCGGGCTGCTGGGCTCTCCCGAGGCCTGGCCGGTGTCTGCTGTCCCGAAGCCGTTACAGAGGTCTGGCTTAGCGAGGGATGGCTTGGGGAAGGTGGGGAGAAAGGAGGGTGGTGGGGAGAAAGGTGGGTGCTGGGGGGGCTTCTCTAAGGGAGAGGAAGAGGGGGCGGGGTGTCCCTCCCAGGGGGTGTCCCTTCCTTTCCAGGCTGGCTGCGGCTTTTGCAGTCTGGGTTTGGCATCAATGCTTGTGCAAACGTGTGTACAAAGTCTGTCTATCTGGTTGCGAGCTGGCTGCCTGTGTTGCTGCAAGTTCTGGTGATTGCGCTCATACGAAAGCAACTTCTCCCTCTTGGCTGTCTTCCTGCCCCACGAGTGGGTACACCCTTCGGTGTGTCTGGCTGCAGTTTAAGGATGTGTGTAAGCCCCTTGACTATTAGCTGTGGGCAAACAAAATGTAGAGCTACTTGGAACGGGACTGTGTGGGTGCTGTAGCGTGCTCTGGAGAACGCTTGCCCCAAATTAAATCCCTGGGTGCACTCTGAGAGGAAGCTTTGGAGGGTGTAACAGGATACAGTCAGGTAGTTCGGTCAAATGCACTGACCTGCTGGTGACCTCAGACTATATTTCTTCCAGAGATGAAGTTGTCAGGGAATGTCCTTGGGGTTGTACCTCACCAGCACTTAGGTTTGTGTTGGAGTTACTCCTTTGGGATACAAATAGTTTATGTCCTTTGGAGAAAGGTAAGAGATCGCAGCTCCTCCCAGTTAGTTATTATTTGACCTCAAGGACCTTCCCGTGGTAGGATTTTTCTTTTTGCCTGCCAAAAGTTCCCCATTTGGCATTACTCTTTTACTTTTAGTAGTAGCAGCAGTAGAATTGGGCATCTCTACATAGATGAGAGTGCCAGTGGGACTGGCGTGATGTGGAATGCCACGAGCAGACCTGTTCAGTAATCCACTAGAAACCACTGGAAGTCAAAGTCTTTCAGCACTGCAGATGCTGGTGGATGTGAAATTGTTTTAATAATGGTAAAAAAACCCCAACTTCTATTAAGCAGAGTGGCTGCAGCCAGGCTGACAGTTGCAGGAGGCCTCTGTGACCCTCACACTTGTGTGTCCTTCCCAAAGCCTTGTGAGATGGAAGAGTTGAAGGCGAGGGCTGAGGAGCCGGTGGGACGCATGCGCCTGCCCTTCCCTGGGACAGAGCTGGTGCAGAATGGTGCTTTTGTGGGCAGTGCTGAAGTTTGTGTGCTTGGGTCACGTGGGGAAGGGCAGCAGTTAGGTTTTTCCACCCTTTTTAAACATCTGCTGGACCTGCTACTAAAACGTGGCAGGAATTGCAGCAGCTACTGACCTTGAGAGGGGTTTTGTCACAGAAACTGATAGAGGGTCGAACCCAAAACTTGGTTAAAAGCAAACCAAAGCTTCCATCTGCCCGCTGAACACCCAGGCAGCTTGTTGATAGAGTGACTTTGCAAATCCACTTGCACTCATGGCCCAGGAAGTGGGGTGGAGCAGGCCAGGTGCTCCAATCCTCTGCATTTTGGGTTGTTTTTAAAGGGTTGTGCTTAAAAATGTGAAGTTTGAGCTTGGCCTGAGCTTTAAAGACCCACCTGACTCTGATCTTTGGGCAAGCTGCTGTTGGCAGTGCTGTCTCTGGGTGGGTTGGTGACCATGAGGATCAAACCCAAGACTTTATCCTCCAAAGCATTGGTTTCTGCTGGGTTAAATGCCTCATTCTCTTGGGGATGAGGAGCAGCTCCTGGCATTGCCCAGCTGAGGGAAGGTCAAGCCTTGCTGGACTCACTGAGTGTGCATTGTGAGAGGAGAAAATTCCAGGGCTGAGCTGAATGTCAACTTTGCCCTAAACTACGTATTTTCACTGCTTTTAAAAAGAAACGTGACATTTTCTGAGCTGTCTGCTACCAAATTCAAACAGTAAATACCCCCAATTCCAATTTTTTTTCTGATAACCCCCTCCTTTTGATGGCTGCTGCCTGTCAGACTCTTCACAGCTGTGAAGATAAAGCCTTTCCAAGCTCTCTGCTGCTGATCAGGTTTTGCCCAGCTGCCACAGGGTGACATGAGCAAGACCCTGGCTTCCTTTCCCTGATCCCCACGCCCCTGTCCCATCAAAACCCAGCAGTTTGGTGCCACTGCCCGGTCTCGGGCTGCTCACCCCTCTTGTTTCTCACTTCAGCTTCTCTCCGGGCTACATTCCTAACAACTCTGGTTTTACAGAACTATGCTGGGGAGTGAGAAGGCTGCAGGGGGCGGGGGGGGGGGGAAGAAACCACCAAAACAAAACCAAAAAGGAGGAAATAGGGTGTGTTTCTGGCTGCTTTATTTTGTCTGTGTCCCATCTGAAGTGGGGGGATGAAGCTACTGAAGAAAGGTAGAGGCCGGAGCTGCGGCCGTCGTGTCTTTAGAGAGATCACTACTGGGGTCTGAAGCAGTGAGTTAGTGGTAGAGCTCTTTTCAGTGGAATATCAAACTGGTTTCCCTCGGAACAACGTGACGCGCTGAACAGAAATGGTGCATTTTTAAGCTATGGCTCAGGAGGTATCTGTGAGCAGTGATTCATTACCAAGAACACAACCTTTATGATAACTACCAACCCAGTTTCTCTGCATGCTTTGAATGCATCTCATTCTTCAGGGCTGGTCTAGGAAAAGTTGATTTCATTCACAAAGCTTAGATAATGGTGCAGTGTGGGTGGAGGGGTTAAAAATCCAGCGATTGCCTCATCCCCATCTAGTTTCAGCAGCAGTTCCATCTCCTGGTCTCTTTATTATTATTTTTTTGTGATGATAGAAGAACAGAGAAGGTTGTCAGGGTTAATATTGCCACAAAACCAGGTTCGTTTTCTTTGGCAGGTTCTAAAAAGGAAGATTTCAACAAGTCTAAGAGTCGGCTTTAATCCTGCTAGATAGTTTCTCTCTGTGGGCTTTCTGGGCTCCAATGTTTAGCAACTTGAAGGGTTCTGGTTTATCTCTGGTAGCTTTGATGATAATATTTAGCCCTTGCTCAGTCAGCCGAGCAAAATACGTCGCTGCAGAGCAGGAAAAGGATTGAAGAGCAATTGTGTTTGGGTGTAAAGTTCCTGCTGTCCCCATTATGGAATGGGACACCAGTACCAAAGCTGCTGCTGGGGTTTAACCCAAGCAGAAGAGGCCACCACCTGACAGCTCAGTGCTGGTCCTGCTCCTTTAGGTAGCTTCTAAAATAACACTGTGCAAAATGCAAAGGAGGCAGAAAAAGCAAGCAAACTGTAACTCTTTCCCCGGGCTGTCTTACTCCTGTTTGTGGCAACGTTCCGATGGGATCTGTAGCAAGAAATTGTGTATCTGAGCATTTAGTCTGTGCAAGGATAAATAGCGGTGAGCTCGGGCCCCGAGTTGCTGCAGACTCACATTTATTTAAATCCTTTAGGTATTTATAACCACGGGATTTAAAAAAAGGCATGTGGCAGTGGCTTCTGGGTAGGAAGCAAATGACTGCTCAGAACAGAACCACCCCGGTGACATTTACTTCCTTTATAGTTTTGCAACTCGTGTGTAGTAAAGACTCGGTCTGTTTTTCTTTTTGAGGAGGGGGGAGGCTGCTGGTGCTGCAAAGGGGTGCTCCCCCCCACCCCCCCAGAGGTTTTCAGCTTCAGGCCTGATTCTGCCTTATATAAGATGAGTTTTTTTCCCATCTGGAGGTCTAGAGGATTTGTGTTTTCCTGCCTGGGAGGAGGGAAGATCCTCTCCCTGAAGAACTGAAACATGACCTTCCAGGTTATTTTGCTGAGCGGGCAGCACGGCGGCAGCGCGGAGCCTCGGCCACGGTCTCCATCCCGAGCTGGAAATACTTCCTCTAGATCCTTCCTCAATTCTTGAAATCACCCTAAAGCTCTGGTATTGCGGTGCTGCTGGGGAGGGGGGGGGGGGAGCACTGACAGCTCAAGGATGAGGCTGATGGGGGCTTTGGTGGAGAAAATTTCCAGCACCAGGAATTTCAACTGGTCTCTCATTAAACAGAGCCAGTGGTGACCTGCCCTTTGGCACCTTCTGTGCCATCTCCTCATAGAGAGCAGCATCACAGCCCTGTTTTGGGGAGAAGTGGTGGTTTAAAGGACACTGTGATGCCAAGAGAGGAAGAAGGGAGGTGGCAGCAGTGGAGTGTATGTTGTCACAGAATGACTCCGGTTGGAAAAGCCCCTTGGGATCATCGTGTCCAACCATCAGCCCTGCTCTACAAGTTCACCCCTAGACCACATCCCCCAACACCACATCCAAGTGATGCTGAAACACATCCAGGGATGGGGACTCACCCCCCTCCCTGGGCAGCCCATTCCAATATTTCACTACCCTTCCCATGAAGAATTTTTTCCTAGTGTCTAAACCTACCTTTTTTCAGCTTGAGGCCGTTCCCTCTGGTTCTGTCCCTAATTACCTGAGAGAAGAGCCCAGCACCAGCCTCTCTACAGTGTCCTTTCAGGGAGCTGTAGAGAGTGCTGAGGTCTCCCCTCAGCCTCCTCTTCCTCAAACTAAATAGGCCCAGCTCCTTCAAATGCTCCTTATATGATCTATAAGTCAAGGGCTTAAATCTCTGCTTGGCAGGCTGTGGCTGCACCACTGCTTCAGAGGAGCTGCTGCACCAAGGCCACCGGTGACCTGGTGTCCTGGAGGTGTCAGTGATTCTCCTGCGGTGCTGTTGGAAGCTATGAGAATGGGATGGACAGCATGCAAAGAGCTGTCCACTAAAAAGAATTCCTTCTTGACTGCTGCCCCAAATCAAACCTTAACCCATGAGTTTATTTGGTTTCTGCTGGAAGAGCTTGCTAAGAACTGAGCTGCTCCGGTGTTGTCTGATGCAGCTGGAGAACCTCCTCCTCGGAGGGGCTTGTTGCATTTGAATGAAGATGCGTTCAGCTGAGCAGCTTCTTTATGAAGCAAAGGCACACACAGATTTGAGTTCAAAATCTGGTCGTAAAGTGAAGGGAATCAAGAGAAGCAGCTTTTCACCTGGTGTACGATGAACAGGGGCCACGCTGCTGAGCGTTTCGTGGGTGCTGTCAATTTAGACTAGCTCAGAAACTGATGAGCAGGAAGCAAATTCCATCAAGGACAACTAAATGCTAGTGGTTGTTTCTGCCTGGTCCTGGGGTGCAGTGAGGAGCAGGACAGCGGAGAGAACTCTGGCTCTGTGCTCACCATCTTCTCAGGCTCTTTTCTTTATGCATCTGGTATCTGGGCACCGATGGACTGGTTTATCTGGAGGCTGGATGACCCAGCGTGGTTAATTTGGCATCCTGAGGCTTAAGGTTTCGTGTCTTGTTTGTTCGCTGACGTTGCTGGTGACGTTCCAGAGCAACCTGCCTCTCCTGAGCCTCCCTTTCTCTCCGCTCATAAAACTGGGCTAATGACTCTGACCTTTTGTTTGGAAAGCAAAAGGAAAAGGATCAACAAGATACTGGGGCTTATTTACAATCGTCACTGAAATGATAAGCAATGCCACTCTGCGGTACTTCAAAAAGGCTTCGCTTATAAGATGCTGGAAATCCCTAGAGAGAGAGAGAAAATGTTTGAGATGGGAGAAGGAGGAGGGGGAATGTTCGTCCCCATCCTCATCTGGTGAGCAGGGTCTCCTGTGAGGCCTGGAGGGACTGTCTGCAGCCAGCCCCCTCCCCAGAGGGGTTATTTCAGATGGCCACTGGCTCTTTTTTTTGGCATCCCAGCCCCATGGGCCGGTGTCAGCAAGGGCTCAGGAGCCCCTTCTGCACAAACCGTTCGCTTTGCGAGGCACTTTGCTGACCTATTGTATTACTGCTAATAAGATTGAATGCGGCTTTAATTTCTCATTTCCTCTTTCACTGGATGCCCTTTTCCTACTACTTAGAGTCTTACTTCAAGCAAAAAAGTCTCTTTCTGTGGCTGAAAGAACGAAGGAGGCTTTGCTTTCAGGCGGCTGCGCGCTGGAGGGCTTGAAGTGGCATTCAGCACAGGCTATCAGCCACAATATCTGCTGTATTGGTTCATGCATGGAGTGCAAAAAATGGGATTTAATTGGGAGGGAGGGGGAATGAGCGGCCCTGGCTGAATAGATGGGTGAAAGTTCCCCGACCACCCCTTAGCCCAGCAAATAGTTGGTTGAGTGCTTGCCAGAGCGGAAGCGAGTTCCCTTTCAGGCACCCTGCTTTTGTGCACACACTCTGCTGGGTTTGGCCTTGCAGCTGCAGGGGAGGAAAAAAAAAATCACAAAAAAAAAAAACCCCAACCCCACAACAACCAACAAACCACCGACCAAACCGGGTGAGATAGAACCGTGTCCACACCCAGATCCTGTTCTTTCAATACCAGCAGCTGCTGGGCTGATCCTTTGCTGGAGGAAAGCACGGGGCTGTAAACACAGCTTATGGAAAACCTTTACCTTCTGTCTGGGGCAGCGTGAAATAACTGTCTGCTTCCATTTTGGAGGGTAAATTAAAACTGTGTCATTAATTTTGACCAAATAGCCTTTCGGTCGCTGTTGAGAATTCAAGGAGGTTACATCTAGGGGTCTGGCTCCACGGGAGAGGTTTCCAGAAAGCAGCTTCTTCTAGACCTTGTGGAGAGCTTTGGTAGGAGACTCGCATCTTTCGCATCCCTGGTACGCTCTGATCTCTCTGCCCACCCCAAAAATAGATGGGCTCAGGAAAGAGAGGCTTTCAAACTCTTGCAGATAGTTTTGGATGGTCCAGCGCCTGGAGTTTGCGCTGTAGATTACATAAGGTGAGATCACTGCTGGGCTCAAAACATGCAAAATGGAAATTACAGCTTAAAAAAAAATAGCAAGCTTCTCTTTCTGTCCCAAGGAGATTACGCAGGCATCTGTCACCACGGCCAAGCTGAAACTTGACCCTGCTCTGTCAGCCCAAGGGGGCCGATGGAAACAGCGGGGCCTTGCTGAAGCCTGCCTGGAAGGTTGTTGGGGCCCTCTGGCTGTGCTGGTGGAGACAGGGAGGCCAAGGCTTGTCATGCTGCTGAGCAAAACCAGAAGACTGCTCCTCGCAGCTTCCTGCAGCTCGCCCGCCAAGGGCGGCCGGCAGCCCGGGCCCCCCCCCATCACCCGCGGGAAAAGCAGAGCCAGGGTTTCTGTGGGGCTGCGGAAGAAAGGGGGTCCCTCCAGATGTGGGGTGCCCTCCCTCAGCCCTGCTTTCCCTTCCCACCCTTGGATTAGGATCGGGCGTTGGCGCGGGAAGGGAGAACTGCCCCGAAACCCCCAGATACCCGGGGGCTTTTGGGGGTGTGGGGTCTGCCTGTTGTCCCGAGTCCATGGCAGCACCCATCTTGCTGGACTCCTGACATCAAAACAGCATTTCCAAGGGCTTCACGTGGCATCATGTGTATCTTTCTTTCCTTTTCCCCATGCATTATTTTGACTTTAAGACGCCATTCATAAACCATTTTAATTTAGATGCTCAAGGCCATTCTCGTGTGGGGGGTTTTTTTTGTGACAAATCCCAGCAGATAGAACCCTTCTGGAAAATATCAGGGAGTCAGTGTCTTTTTTTTCCTCGTGTCAAAGGTTAACTTAAAATATTAATGCTGCAAAGATTCATTTAAGATATTAAAACTATTCAGGCAAGAATACATGTACATATTGTAATTACTTCCTTTTTCTTACAATTAAAGTAATTGGATTATATTTAATGAGCTATTTACATTTAATAATTAAGAAAAGACTTATCTTTCCAGTATTCCCCAAGTGCAGCAGAAGGGTGGGGGCACTCAGAGCTGTGATATAATTATCTAGGCGTGAGTTGAAACCGAAAGAGCAGTTGAGCTGTATAGAAAACACTTGGAACTGGTTTGTTCCTACTCTTTTCATTAAGCAAAATAGTGCAGCGTGTGTTAAAGGAGGGGAGCTGCAAAGGAGAAGGGAGTTTATCCGCTGAAAAGAGAGGTTAAAATCCATTCAGACTTGAGGAATAAGGAATTTAGGAAAAAAAACCCCAAACCCAACAAAACCCCGAAGCCACCACACCCTCTCCTTCCGTAGGCTGCCCTAGGATGAAAGTGTGCACCCGGTGTGTGGGGGGAGCCGGGCTCTGCATGGAGCCCTTTCATGGAATCACAGAATGCTAGGGGTTGGAAGGGACCTAGAAAGATTGAGTCCAACCCCCTGGCAGAGCAGGATCCCCTAGATGGAGTCACACAGGAAGGTGTCCAGGCAGGGTTTGAACGCCTCCAGAGCAGGAGACTCCACAGCCCCCCTGGGCATCCTGCTCCAGGCTCCGTCAACCACACTGAGAAAAAGTTTTTCCTCATGTTTACCCTAAACCTCTTGTCTTCCAACTCACTCCCATTGCCTCCTGTCCTAACATTGGGTGACACTGAGAAGAGCCTGGCTCCATCCTCCTGACACTTGCCCATAACATATTGATAGACATGAATGAGGTCCCCCCCTCAGTCTCCTCTTCTCCAGGCTAAAGAGCCCCAGCTCCCTCAGGCTCTCCTCACAAGGGAGATGCTCCACTCCCTTCATCATCTTGGTGGCCCTGCGCTGGACTCTCTCCAGTAGCTCCCTATCCTTCTTGAACTGGGGTACCCAGAACTGGACACAGTATCCCAGGTGGGGCCTCTACATTGGTAGAAGCTTTTTGGTGCTCCCAGGCACGAGCCTTTCCCCTGGCTGGAGGAGGGAGGAAGGGAACCCTGCTCTCCCAGCGATTCCTTGGTGGGATTTGCTTCAGCCGTTTGCAGAAACCAGCCCCTGGTTCTGCGTGGGTGTCCCCATGGCCACAGTGTCAGGGTCCGGTACCGCCCCGGGGGAAGGTGTTGGGAACGGAGCTGCTGCTGTTGCTGCCACCCAATGTGTCCAGAGAAGGGCCACCAGGATGGTCAGAGGGCTGGAGCACCTCTGCTATGGGGACAGACTGGGAGAGTTGGGGTTGTTCAGCCTGGAGAAGAGAAGGCTCTGGGGAGACCTTCTTGTGGCCTCCCAGTATCTGAAGGGGGCTACAGGAAAGCTGGGGAGGGGCTTTTTAGGCTGTGGGGCAGTGACAGGACTGGAGGGAATGGATTAAAACTAGAGATGGGTCGATTCAGGTTGGACAGTAGGAAGAATTTCTTCCCCAGGAGGGTGGTGAGACACTGGCCCAAGCTGCCCAGAGAGGTGGTGGAAGCCCCATCCTTGGCAGTGTTGAAGCCCAGGCTGGCTGGGGCTGTGAGCAACCTGCTCTAGTGGGAGGTGTCCCTGCCCATGGCAGGGGGGTTGGAACTGGGTGAGCTTTAAGGTCCCTTCCAACCCTGTCCATTCGATGATTCTATGACTCTTCTAGTCAAGGCCTGTGGAGAATGGTTACGGAATCACAGAATGTTAAGGGTTGGAAGGGACCTTGAAAGATCATCTAGTCCGAACCCCCTGCCAGAGCGGGACCGCTTAAAGCAGGTCACACAGGAACGTCTCAGTGCTGTTATAGACTTAGAGTTTTGGCATCTCCAGCAGTGAGGGCAGCAGTGGAGGGAGGGGATCCTGCCCCTCTGCTCTGCTTTGGTGAGACCCCCCTGCCCCCCTTAAGGTGCTGGGCCTAGCTCTGGAACCAGGTGGGGTCAGGCTCTGCTCCCAGTGAACAAGTGACAGGACAAGAGGAACCAGCCTCAAGCTGCCCCAGGGGAGGTTTAGGTTGGAGCTGAGGAACAATTTCTTCCCCTCCAGGGCTGTCCCAGGCTGCCCAGGGCAGGGGTGGAGTCCCCGTGATCCCTGGAGGGGTTTCCAAGCTGTGGTGCTGAGGGACAAGGATCAGTGGTGACCCCAGTGCTGGGGGAACGGGTGGAGACCCTGATCCGAAAGTTCTCTTCCAACCCAAAGGATGCTCCGTTCTCTACGTGAGCACGCCAGAGCTACCTGTTGATTGAAGCTTTACTGCTCTGTATTGTCGCCAACCTTGTATCCTTGCCAAAATTATCCGTGGGTTTAACAGATTCTGCTCCCTTTGCTGCTCCTGTTTCCTAGGAAGCAACAAAGCCTGAGCTTTTCTGGCGCTGAAGGAGCCCTGCCTCTCTCCTGATGTATATCCTCACGGCAAAGACCTTGAAACCTTTCTGTTTCGGAGCTTTAATTCCTGTTTTAATCAATAGTTCTGTATTCTGAGAATCAAATCCCTGTGACAGCTCTCTTTAATTGAGCTAAACTGCCTTTCTCTTGTCACATCTCTTCTAGAGTTTTATTCAAATGCATTTTTTTTCCGCCTGTATCCTAGTCAGGCAGTGATAGGAACACCAAGTGACCCTCTTTGTTTAACTTGTTTTGCAGCTAAATGAATAGAAACATTAATTAGGGCAATGGTGTGGGGTTTAGGAATAAAACAAAACCCCACCCCGAAGTCGAGGTCAAACTACTGCTGGTATTTGCACTCCAGCAGAAGGCAGGAGGATCTGTCTGTTCCCCCTTAGTGCCACCCCCATCCTTCCACCCCCAGCTCAATTCCTGCCAGCAGCTCCGAGCGAGTCCTTCTCCAGGAGAGCAGCCTGGCATTTAATCCAGCAAGATCATCTTTGGCAAAGCTGATAACAAAAGTTGAAAAGGAAGAGCCAAATTTTCAGTCACACCTGTGCAATCCCCTTGAGGGCAGTAAATGATGATGATAATGCATGAGCCAGACAAAAAAAAAAACCTAAACAACTCAGAAAATGGCTTTTGGAGCCTCTTTTGCATTTTTCAGAGCCAGAAGACTTGGGGGGTGGGGGGAAGCAGTGGAGGGGAGGGGAAAAAAGGAGTGTTTTTGCTGCAGTAGCTGAGCAGGCTGGTTGGTTGCTGTCTCCAGAACTCCATGCCGTGCTCTCCGATGCTGCGTCGCAACCGGGGCCGACGCTTCCTGGCCTTGGAACATCGCTGTGCAAATGCCCGGCGCGGCTCTCGTCGAGATGCCTCTGTTTGTAAGGCCTGGTGCGGTTCCCCAGCTGGGGACAGAAGTGGATTATTCGCCTACGGAGGGAGTTTGGTGTGGTTGGTTGGAAGCTTGGGCTGCTGAAGGCCCCGTGGGTTCAGTAAATCCCTCGGGAAAGCACATTGGGCAGCAGTGGGTGAAAATGCAGCCTGAGCTTTCCATCTCCCCAGCTGCTTGGGTATAGAATCATCAAATGGACAGGGTTGGAAGGGACCTTAAAGCTCATCCAGTTCCAGCCCCCCTGCCATGGCAGGGACACCTCCCACTAGAGCAGGTTGCTCACAGCCCCAGCCAGCCTGGGCTTCAACACTGCCAAGGATGGGGCTTCCACCACCTCTCTGGGCAACCTGGGCCAGTGTCTCACCACCCTCCTGGGGAAGAAATTCTTCCTACTGTCCAACCTGAATCGACCTCTCTCTAGTTTTAATCCATCCCCTCCAGTCCTATCACTGCCCCACAGCCTAAAAAGTCCCTCCCCAGCTTTCTTGTAGCCCCTTCGGATACTGGGAGGCCACAAGAAGGTCTCCCCGGAACCTTCTCTTCTCCAGGCTGAACAACCCCAACTCTCCCAGTCTGTCCCCATAGCAGAGGTGCTCCAGCCCCCTGACCATCCTGGTGGCCCTTCTCTGGACACGTTCCAGCACATCCATAGCCTTCCTGTCACAGGGGCTCCAGAACTGGACACAGTGCTCCAGGTGAGGTCTCACCAGAGTGGAGCAGAGGGGGAGAATCCCCTCCCTCAATCTGCTGGCCACGCTTCTCTTGATGCAGCCCAGGACACGATTGGCCCTCTGGGCTGTGAGACTGGGGTGATGTTCTTTCCCTGCTGCCCCTTGGGCTTTTATCCTGCATCTCCCTCCTGGCTGCTGGGAGGAGAGCAGCCCCCTGTGAAAGGAAGCAGCCCTGCAGCTGCCCTTCGCTGCCGTCTCCTCTTCAGCTGCTGCCAGCCTGGGCTCTTAATGACAGATGAGCCCGTGCTGCCTTTGGTTGGGTTGGGTTTTTTTTTTTTTGGGAATGAATCCTCGTTACAGCTGGCGGGATGGAGCAGTTTGGGGCATCACATGGTGGTTTGCTCTATAATTTCCCTCCCCGTTGCTGGGATGCAGCGCTGATTGCTGGGGCTCTCTCTGAGAGTGGAACTGGAGCATTTCTGATTGCTGCAGCCCACTTCTCTGTGGCTGCATTGTGAGCTTGGATATAGCCCTGAGCACTCAGCAGATCCTTCTGCTGAGGGTTGGGGTTTTTTTTATTTTATTTTTGGTTTGTTTTTTTTTTTCCCCAGTTCTCCGTGTCTGTGTGTGGCTGCTGCTTCCCTTTCTGCTAGTCTTTTGGGGTTACATAAAAGCCAGTCCCTTTCTGGCCATTACAGCTACATGGGGGAGTAGTTACTGCTGAGAGAAGCTTGAAATTTGAAGCAGAGTTGTCACAGACATTAGAAAGAACAGTCAGTCTGCGTTGGCAAGCTACTGAGTTAAGTCTCATTTCATACTGATGGGAATTTCAGATCTGATTATCTCCTTTCTCCCTCATTCCCAAACCTGCTGGTGTGGCTAATCCCCCAACGGGTACTCGGAAAGGCTGCTCTCCAAGGCTCTTAGCTGAAGGCTTGGTCTCCTTGACTGTGCCACTTGTTTGTGGCCAGGCAGAGGATTTTGTAAGCCCTGCTGAGGACAGGGTGGTTGGACACCCCAATGCTTGAGAAAATCAACCCTATTTCCCTCTCCCTTCTCCATCCAAACCCACGCTCTGTCCTCCTTAGGTGCTTTGCGCTACACCAGACACTCCGACAGATGAGCTCACTGCTGGGGTCCGGGTTTATTTGCAGATGGTCCCTGATCTAAGAGCTTGCGTGTCACATCGAGTGGGGAATTACCCAGGTGACTCCCAGTAACGCTATGCTAACTGGTCAAATACCAGTGAGCAAGCACCTTGCCAGCTCTTCCCTCCAACTCGGCCGTTCTTTACGGCTCTTTGTGTGCATCGCGGACGGACGGCTCACCTCGTAGCCCTGCCTCCTCCTCGGCCCTGCCGTGCTGACTCCTCTCTCTGCCTGCCCTACACACCCAACACCCAGGCTGGTTCCTCTCTCCTCGCACAGCGCTCTTTTCTCGGCTCCAAGCTGCTTGTTAAGGAGTCTTTGCTCCCAGTTGCTGTTTTCGCTCGACGGAACTCGCGTTGCAAAGCAAATGCTCCATCCTAAACCGCCCCTGTGTTGCTCCTCAGTACTTGCAGTCAAAGTCTGCCTCCTTTATTGTTCCTAACAATTGTCCAATTTTACTGTGCCAGCCCTATTTATTAAAAATAGTCAATAAGACGCAGCTCTGTGAGAGGGGTTTATAGACTGGCAGCTCTGGTTTGAAACGAGCCAATTGTACTTGATGCTAATCCAGGACTGGGATTCCTGAGCGATCTGCTACAGCAGGGCTCCCGGGGAGAGCGGTCGATGACTTGCTGATAACAAATCTGAGAGCAGCAAGCTTATCTCAAATTTACCCCAGGCTTTGCTCAAAGTCGCTGGATTGGGAAAGGCAAAAATTGCAAGTTGCTTTTATTCTTTTCTTCCCCCTCCACCCCATTTTTGAGCCTGGGTTGTGCCACTTGGTCCCCAGCACCCCAAGAGTGTTTACGGGTATAATTGCCAAGTCAGAATCTGCTTATAAACCAGCGAGCGAGACGCTGGAGGTGAGAGGTTGTCGGTCGGTAGCCACGAGAGGAAATGCTACACACGGATCCTGCTTCCTTGGAGGAATCGGAGGTGTCCGAGCCCACGACCGGTGCAGTGACCAAGGGCGATGCCGAGCAAAAGCCGGGTGAATCCAGGAAAAGAGGTGCCAGTTGTGGCTGGAAGCTCGATAGGAATGTGGGAGCGGTGAACTCTCAGCTTCCAGGGCTTTTGTCGTGCTCAGCAAACTTTCCCTAGGCCGGTGCGGGCCGGGGCTCAGCTGCGCGTGCGCAAACAGTTTGGGAGAGGGGAAATTATGAGGAATTCTGGCAATGCCCGGGTGGAGGTGGGGCAGCGAGGGGAAAAGAGCTGCAGGGGGAAGCTGAGCTTTTCGGATGCTTTGGCTTTTAGTCACTGCCGTCGTAACCAGGCTTGGAGCCTTCTTTGAATCAAGCCGTGGCTTGGAGACTCGGGAGGAAATGCTTGCTGGGAGCAGGTAGAGAGGTTGACTGGGAAAGAAAGAAGTAAAAAATCATTTGTTCCTGTAACAAAAGCCTGCACTTCTTGTCTTGAAGAAGGTGTGAAGCGTGGCTGTTGGGAGGATGAGTGTTTTGGCCTTCGATGGGTGCAGCAGTGCTTGTGGATTTGGCACAAGAGCAGCTTCAGCGTTGGCTTACAGCTCTCCCAACCAGTGGGGCTCTGCAAAAGATCACTTGATGTAGCACTGGGCTTCAGTTTTTTTGCCTTTTCCCCCCCTCATATCCATTAGAAATCTGTTGCAGGCAGATTTCTGTTTCTTGGAGGTAGTTTCCTTGTAACATACTTGATCTCCTTTCCTGTTCCAGCAGGGTTGGGGCAGGTCCTCTGCCCATGATGTGCTGTTCTTGCAGCTTCTTGAGTATTCACCTTGAATCTTGGGTTTGGTTTTGGGCCCCTCACTCCCAGAAGGACATTGAGGGGCTGGAGCATGGCCAGAGAACAGCAGCAAAGCTGGGGAAGGGGCTGGAGCACAAGTCTAGTGAGGAGCAGCTGAGGGACCTGGGCTTGTTCAAGCAAAGGAGGCTGAGGGGAGACCTTCTGGCTCTGGCAGCTCCTGACAGGAGGGTGGGTCGGGCTCTGCTCCCAAGGAATGAGCAACAGCAGGACAAGAGGAACCAGCCTCAAGCTGCCCCAGGGGAGGTTTAGGTTGGAGCTGAGGAACAATTTCTTCCCCTCCAGGGCTATCCCAGGCTGCCCAGGGCAGTGGTGGAGTCCCCATGATCCCTGGAGGGGTTTCCAAGCCGTGGAGCTGTGGTGCTGAGGGACAGGGGGCAGTGGTGCCCTGGCAGTGCTGGGGGAACGGGTGGACTCCCTGATCCAAAAGGTCTCTGCCAACCAAAAGGCCTTCTTAAAACCACCGTACACACACCCCAAACTCTACGATGGAAACAAATCTCATCTTCAACATCAGGAAGCGAGTGGAAGCACTTTGCCCAAAAGATGTTTGTCCTCACGATTCCTTTCACTCTGCTCAGAATGGTGGGATTTGGCTGCAGCCTGTGGCCCGCAGTGGGTCGGTGACAGTGAGTAATGCCTGCTGACCAGGCTGCCTGGCCAGGTTGGCAAACTGCTGTGCCCTCCTGGCCCGACCACCGAAAGGAGAGCGGTTCTGGATGGCCTTTTGCTGGTCGTGTGCTGTCAGTCAGCTTCTTAACCATTCCCTTTAAAGAATAAAAGCGATCGTCTCCCGGAAAGCTTTTTTAGCTCTGTCCTGCCCTTGTTCTATTTCCCGTCTCTCTTCCCTGCCCCCAGCTCTCTGCCTTGTGCTGTGTTTTGCTTCCTCCTCCTCCCTCCGCTCTCACACCTTGTCCCCTCCCCACACGTGATTCTTCGGCCCCTCCTAGCTCCTGCTTTCCAAATACACTGCTTATTTTCCAGTCCAAACGATTAATCTTTGTCCCACCTACTCAAGAGGCATGAAGCTTTTCCAGGAGCCCATTAGCTGATATCTCTCTACCTACCCTCCAAAGCCTCCCAGGGACAAACGAGGTCTAAGAGCAGAGCGGGGCCCTCGGCCGCCCTTTTCGCTACCGTTGGCACCGGGCTCTGGTTGGAGGTCCCACATTTCCTATCCGCCCGCCTCCGCCCTACGAAAACATCTGAAACCTTGAAGCTCCTTGTCCTTCCGCTCAGAGGAGAGGAAATTCTGCCCTGGAACGCCTCCTCTCCCAGAGGCTGCTGGCAGAGCGGGAGGGTGGTTGTCCACAGCCCATCCTGTCCTCCCTGCCTCGCTTCTCTCTGCCTTTCCCTGGGGTTAATCTCTTCTTTTAAGCATTTTGTTGTCTCCTGGCTGCTTTTCGGAGCGGCAGCGGGGCCGTGCCCGTCGCCTTGGGAAGGAGGAGTGCTGCTGTACGCTCTGGGAGGACGAGGAAGGCCGAGGATGAGGAGGGCGGTGGCAGCAATCACGAGGGCAACGCTCGATTCTGCAGCGAGTGTGGCTGGCAGGATAATCCAGGCTGTAGAGGGGTTTTCTTAGCCCTTTGCACTAGTGCAAATCTCTGCTGCACGAGGGCTCTACCATGGTTCTTTTTCTGAAAAAGAAAAAAGCAACTTTGACCGCTACTCCTTGTTTTCTGTTTCAGAAGGTGCTTGGAAACCCCTCCAGGGATCACGGGGACTCCACCACTGCCCTGGGCAGCCTGGGCCAGGGCTTTGTATCCCAAGCCTTTGTTTATTTGTGGGTATTTGAGGCGCTGCTCCGTTTTCTGCCCTGTTCTCCCCATCCTCGCAGAGCTCAGCGCTACCTGCATCTCTCCACCCAGGCACACCTCTCATTTTTCAGGGCCATTTGTCACGTTTTACCCACATACTCTCCCATCTCTTTCCCCCTTCCAGGCTTATTCTTTCTTTCCCCCTCTTGCTGTTTTCCTCTCCGTCCCGCTCCTTGGAAGGTTTCCAGCCGGCTTTGCTGGATGGGGGCTGTGTCCACCCTGGCTCTGCAGATCCCACCGCGTTCGCTCCCCGGCCGAGCCCTGGGGACGCCCGGGCGAGAAGCTGGATGCAGGCAGCCTGCAAATGCTGCCTTGTTTACGAGAGCTGCTCGGTGCTTCAGACTGCAGTCTGGGGGGAGCTGGCAAAGTTTGGCTGGCGTAAAGCGCTAAAGCTGACAAAAGATTGTAGGGCTTAGGTTGCGATCGATAAAACACGGGGTATTTAGAAGCGAAGGTCAGAGTCCTTCCTTAGTTCAGCCTGCTCTTGAAATATCCCGGCAGTTCCCGGTGGCTGCTGCAGTGCTCAGACACGGGGAAGAACAACAGGAGCTTCAGCCCTTGGAGAGGCTCTGCTGCTGCGATTGATTCGGACGCAGCTCTCGCTCCCCCTTCGAGGTCCCTTCGAGGTCTCGCTCCCCTCGTCTCTAAGGGGTAGGGTTTGGGGGAGCCTTGGCTGGCACGGGGGCCGAGCGGGCAAAATCCCCTCGCGGTCGAAGCATCGCAAAATGGCAACCTGCATCTGCTCGGCCGGGAGAGATCCCTGCGCTGCTACTCTTCAACTCCTCTGCCTTAATGGGTCAAATTTAGCAATTCAAAATCTGGCTCGTGAGGTAATTAGGAGGGATAATGCCCACTTCTTCCTCTTAACACCCTGATAGAAAAGCATCCAGGAAGGACTCCTGGACCTCAAAGATAAGCTGCCAGCTGCCACAGAGACTATCAAAGGGTGGCTCAAAGTCAAGAGCAAACAGCTGATTTTTTATGGTTCTTGGGTTTTTGCTGGTGGTGACAGGAAGCCATGTTCCCCAAGCTGTTCGCTTCCTGTTTTATTTTTACACCCAGCCCAAGCAGCTCAGCATGCCTATCACATGGGAGCTGCCTGCTTCTCTTGGGTTCTTCCTCAGCTGACCTAGAAAAGTGATTCTTTCCCCTTCTAAATTAATCAAGGAGTCGGGAAGTGTTTGCTTTCACTTCGCCTTAAAAGATTTCAGGTGCGTATCGCGCTCCTTGCTCAGTTTACCCAAGTTTCTTCCTCTCTCTTGGAGCTGGGCAGTCTGAGAGGAGCTCTTTTCTCCCTTCCATGTTTCAGCCTCTTAGCGAAGGAGATTTTTATTAGTTCAAGACATTGACCTGCACATAAAAGCGTTTTCTGTTCAAAGCATAACTTCCGGACATTTATGTTTTGTTTTTCTTTTTTTTTTTTGCCTTGATTTTCTTTTTCTTTTTGTTGTTGTTTTATTTTCAAAGAGCTGGAAGTTTGTCCTGACTGTGGGACAATCAATCTCGCCTTCTCTCGGAGCAGGCTCTGATTAAAGCTCCCTCCGTGTTCAACTGCTGTAGCAAGAGAACAATGGTCCAGTGTAAACCTGGGCCCCGGGGGATTTCCCGAGGGAAGAGGGGTGCAGCCTGCAGGATAAGGAACAGTCACCAGAAAGTTTCCTGGTCAGCTGCGAGCCCTTCCTGTTGTTTCAGGAGAGTCTTGTGTTGCTCTGGGAGAGGCACCGTGAGCGCTTTGGGGTGCTGGAAAAAAGATGTTTTGCCGCTTTATTTGTTTTGAAAAACAATCTCCCTTCTTCATCTTCTGGGTTTAAGCGAGGGGGAAACATTTCAGAAGAGCTTGTGAGGGTCGCCAAAGCGGGAGGCAGGAGCCCACTCCGAGGATGGGGAGGCAGGGGAGGACCGACGGCCGCGGCGATGCCGGCAGCACCTTGCGCGTGGGCGAAGACGGGTAGCTTTCCATCTCTGCCTCTCTACCTGAGCTGGCGGGGCTTCGGCTGTCGCTGCGAGCCGCAGAACAGCAGGATCTTTATTTCTGATGAAACCAGTTCTATAAGGGTGGGGAAGAGGGGGTTGGAAAGAAGGCTTATAAATAAAGCCATTTGAGAGCAGGAAAAACGAACACCATGGCTCTGGTGTGCCTGGAATTTGCGGTTGAGTAATCCTTTCCTGTTTCTTTTTTGGGTTGTTTTTCATCTTTCAGAACAGTGCCTGAAGCAGGTCCACCATGCCGTTAGTAACGAGGAACATTGAGCCAAGGCACCTGTGCCGTCAGACGTTGCCTAGCGTTCGAAGCGAGCTGGAATGCATGACCAACATCACCCTGGCAAATGTCATTCGACAGCTGGGCAGCCTGAGTGAGTACCACGGCGAGCCTGCGCGTTGCCCTCAGGAGTCGCTCGTGCTCTTTATTTAGCTCCCTTTCCACTCTCGTGTTCCTATTTCTCCCCCATCTGCCTTCCCTGGGTAATGCTAAAATGTTTTCCTAAAGAAATCCGATGCTAATTTCATATCCCTGGTCCCACCGCTTTCCTATGGAAGGGAGAATAGGGAAGGGGGGGGGATGTGTGTGTGCGCGCGTTTGCGTGCGCGCGTGCGAGAGGCTGCAGCGAAACTGCAGATGGAAGGATGGAGCGCAACTCAGGCTTGTAAAATGGGAGCAGCCGGGATCTGGTGTCAGAGAACGTGCCTCTAATTGCACGCAGCACTAAATGGAGCTTGGCTGGGTGGAATCTGCCCTGCGTCGGTAGTCGGCTTTTTTAATGCAAGGTAATTAAAGCGCGCGCGCGGAAGCCGCCTCTTCGCTCCCGCTCTTTGTCGCCTTGCAAGACCCAAAGGCCCCGGTCGGAGCCGAGCTTTGCCTCTGGAGTTGCACTGGGGCTGCTCTCTCAAACAGCATCGTTGGCCGTGGCCACGCCGGGCTCAGCTCTCCAGTGGGCTGACCGGTAAAGGCTGGAGGGAAAATGGGAACCGTGTAAGAAACAAAGAGTTAATTGTGGTCTCTCCGGGATGGCTCCTTACTCTGCTGAAATGCTCTGGATTCTCATTAGCCACCTCTGCCCTTGAAGCAAGACTTTGATAATCAGATTAATACATTGTTTAGCTTCTCCGTGGTGTCTGCAAAGCCCCTTGTCTTCCACCGTAGCGTGAACGTGGCAGGGAAAGTTTGGACGCAGTCTCTTTCCAGCAGTGAAAAATGTGGCTGTGGCTGAAATCTGGGCCTGTGTTTGCTGCCAGTTGGTAGCACGTTCTGTTGGGCTGTAGAAATGTCACTGCGCAGGCAAGAGCGGGCTCTCTGCTCACGTTCAACTGGCCCTTGTTGTTCATTTGTTAGGTCCTGTAGCCAAGATGGTCGTGGAGTGTGAGTAAAATCCCTCTCGTGCGTGTGAAACGGTGAGGAAGGCGGCAGCAAAGCTGCTGAGCTGAGCTGCCGAGCAAGCTAATCCCGGTCCGGAGGCACGCAGTGGGTTAGTGTGACAGAGCCACGGTCAGATCCTTCACGTTTACACCTCCTTCGCTCAGCTCTTCTCTTCTGCCTCATTGGTGAGGGTGAAGCTCTGGAAGCCGAGCTGCAGCCCGGTTTCTTGCCGGGGAAGGTGCCCCGGGAGCCTGGCTGGCGATGCGGGGAGGGACGCGCGCGCTGCCGGCCCAGCGGCCTGGGTACCTCCAGGAGAGAGCTGGAGGGAAAACTCCGGAGAGGCGGCTCCCACCGATGCTCCCGCCTTGGTCTGCGAGAGGGGAACGAGGCAGGCGGGGAGGAACTGCTGAGCACTGTGTCTCGCTGAGCAGTGTCTCTCAGCAGCTTCCCCAGGGTCAGCAGAATGGAAAATGAAGCGGTATTTAGACTACCTGCTGCAGAAGGCTCGCACCCAAATGACCAAATCCTGCCTCCCCCCCCTCCCACTTTGCTGCTCTTCTGAAAAATAAATCCGCTCCTTCCTCATACGTTGACTATCGCGGGGACGTAAAGCAGGTTCACTAGGCTGTGACAGCCCTGTCAAGTGAATAATCAGCCAAGCCTGGCGCACCACAGTCTCTTTACAAAGATGCAAACATAAATCTTGTCAAACTTTCATATTCCAGTGAGTTTACCCTTCGTTACTATCACAGCTGGTAGCACTTTGTGGAAGTCGACTGCGCCTTTCTCTGTGATTTTTACAGAATCTATGAGCTAAAGATGGAAAGACCTATTAAATCATGCCGTCTGTCTTCCTGCCAGTGCATGACAAAGATAATTCTGATTGTAAGCTGCACTTTTGCAGTCAAAGTAACTAAACCAAAAAATTAATCTCTTGCCTTACCCCGTCTCAAAAGTGTAACAGGAAACACGAAAGGGTCTGAGGCGCTGGATGGTAGCTCTGTACTGGGGAGTTTGTGGACCATCCGGGGTCAAGACCCGTATATACAATGCTCTTTATATGTTATTTTACCCTTCAAACATGCTCCTCAGCATTGCAAACCAAAGATTTTCTTTTTTCCCTAGTGCTTGTTGCAGTTCCTTGTGAAACTCCAAAATTATTTCCAGTTCTCGTGAAAGCAGAAACCAAATTATGACTCTTTAAAATGACAAAAAACCCTGTTGCTGGGAGGTGTCAAATCATCCCCCAGATGAACATCCAACCCCTGTGTTCAACTGGGAGAGCTGGTCTTGTACCAGGGAGTCCCTCTGTACTGGCTACCTGGCTGTAGCAAGAGCTCTACCGGGCCCTTAGGTCTCCAGAAATAAAATCCCTCTCCTGAGTTTGAGGAAAGCTTGCTGGTGGAGCACACGTTGTCTGGGAGAGTGGGAGGAGGAGGTCGGTTGAAATGAACGCCCGGCGTTTGCTTTCTGCAAACACTCCAAGCTGGCATTGCCTCCAGAGGGGTGGAGGAGGTTCATTTTTAACCCGGCTGGTTCCCCGTGCCTGGCAGCACGAGGAGAACTGCACGAGAGGATCGACGAGGAGTTGGTACGTCACTTGAGATAGCTGAAGGTATTTGTGCAGCTGGGCTTTGGGGGATGCCTGGTGGAAGGTCTTTCTGATGTGAGTCATTGCAGACAAACCAGATTTTCCCCAATCCCTGTTAAAGTTAGACTCCCAGCTGGTTATCCTTTCCTGAATGTCGGAGAGGATCTTGAGGAGTAACAGATTCCAGAACAAACTGTTGACCATATGACGATGCACTTCAAAACCAGACTGCTTATTGGGAGCAGCCTTGTACTCAACAGCCGTGGCTGGAAATGTTTCCCATCAGTGGGAACTCCACGGGCCTGTGTCTGCTCCCAGTGCCAAGTCTGTTCTGCTCAGCGCTGTCCTCAGCGAGGTGGTTCGAGCTCCTCGCCTTGGGCTGTGCCTGAGAGCTGGACAAAGAGAGCACTCACTGGAAGGTCTTGGGTTTCTTCCAGTTCTCCCATCTCTGCTACCTGTGGTCATCTCTCGTCGCACGCGGGGATTTTACACTCTGGAGGACAGGGGGCATCTCTTTTGTTACCTTTGTAAGCGGTGCAGTGAGCTCTCGATCCGAGCCCCTGGACGCTGTTGCAGCCCAGACTGCGACGGATGATGTTTGTCAGAGCAGCCCACTGGGCAAGCCAAGCTGTTAGAGAGAGAACATCCCCGCTGGAGAAGTTCCCCTTTGGTTTTAAGTTAGAATAAACGTGAATGCATCAATTTTTCAGACACTGCCACCTGAAGGAACAAAAGGGTCAGTGCTTTCGTCTGTGGTTAAAGCTTGGGCTTTAGGATCAAGGACTGGGGCTGCTCTCTAGTTCCAGAAAGCTTTGAGCTTGTAAATATGTGCCAGTTACCCTGGAGGCAGGTCTGCTGGAAACTGGGAGCCTTTGAGATTCTCCAGAGCAATAAAAATCTAACTGTGCTTGCTCGTCTAATAAACAGAACAGCAGAGAATCTTAAAGGCCCTACAGACCCAGCCAGATCCAGCCCAGCGTAGCGTTGTCAGCCCTCTTTATTCCTCTGCTTTAATAACGGCTTGAAAGTGTGTCTCGATTGTCTCTTGATTGCTTGAAGATCCCTTGGAAGTGTCAGGTTTTGGGGGAACAGAACGTTTTCCTCCTGGATGTTAAACTCAACCCTGACAGACTTGAGAAGCAGCTTGATTCATCCTTTCTTTGCTTTCTCCTTCCTTCAAGAAAACGAGCTGGGAGGCCGAATGTGATCTCCTGAGGGTAATGTGGCCACTTTAATATTCCAGGTAAATTTGCAGAAGACATATTTGGAGAGTTGTTTACTCAAGCCAACACCTTTGCCTCCCGGATGAGCGTTCTGGTCGAGAGAGTTGACCGCTTGCAAGTCAAAGTCACTCAGCTGGATCCCAAAGAGGAAGAAGGTAATGGAGGGGAGCGTGGTGAAGGTTCTCAGCGCGGTTGGTTCACGGCCGTAACACAAGCCTGGGTGCTGGAACAGCTTCTCTGGGGCTAAGAGGGACCATGTCCTCTCCTCCATGCTGCTCGTGTGGGCTTTCTGGCCCAGGCTGGATTTGCTCAGTAGTCAGTCTCCGTGTGGAAACTCGCTTTTCAGCAGTTGGGTAGCACTGCACTTCCTGAGGCTTGGTCACAGGGGTTCAAAACCACCTCGGGAACTCTCAAGAGAGCCGCATCTGTACAGCAGCAGCGGGTCTTGGCACGGCACGATCCGAGCTTTGCTGGCTTTCCCAGGAGATCTGTGGGAAAAGGAACCCGACCTTAAGAAGTGCTAAGCGTGCCAAGAGCTCCAACCGAAATCAGATGTTTGCTACTTGATCTTCAGTGTCACTGCTCTGGGTCAAGCTGTTCTTCGCTTGCTCTCTCCTCTTTCTTACAGTCTCTCTGCAAGGCATTAACACCAGGAAGGCCTTCAAAAGCTCCACTACTCAGGACCAGAAGCTCTTCGACAGAGATTCCCTCCCCGTGCCTGTCCTTGAAACCTATAGGACCTGCAACACTCCTCCACCTCTCAACATTCTCTCACTGTACAGGTATGGCAGACATACCTTTGTGGCCCCTCGTTGCCGTGCAGAGGAGCACCTCATCCTCCCAACCTGCCGAGGAGGTCCCATCCCATCCCATCCCATCCCATCCCATCCCATCCCATCCCATCTCATCCTCTCTTGAAGCAGCCGTTTCCAATGAGAAATTGAGTTGCTAAACCGAGACCCACCAGGAAATCTCCATCCCTTGGATTAGGTGAAACTTTGCTTTTGGGGCCCCACGGATGAGCGTAGCTAGAAAATGATACATTTGGTTACCTGCTGTCGCTTTTGTGACCGCCGTGGGGCAAGGCTTGGCCGGCGCTGCGTAAACACGCTCGGTGTTGTGCAGATGATGCATTTTTCTTGTGCTTCTCTGTAGCCCTGTGGCTCCTTTCCAGAAAGCCACGGCGCAAACCGCAGAGCATACATCTGTAAATGGCTCTCGCCCAGGTGGGTCCAGCAGGCTCCTGTAGATCTGGAGATGCTTTCTCTGCCTTTCCTGGGCCTGGTCTGAGCTATCTGATGTGACCTTACGCTGACTGTAGAACCGGTTCTCCTGCTCTGATTTCATCTTGTAAGGTAGTAGGAGTAAAGGGGGTCAGAATACAGAGACTTAGCCCACACCCATAAATATCTTTTGAACAGGTAAAAAGTAATTACAGATAGCTGGAGGCAGCTGTCTTCTGCCAGACGCGGCTGCACTGCAAAGCAGGAGGAGAGTGTGTGTGTGACTGTGCTCGCTCATGAGTTTCAAGGACGCTGCTGCTCTGATTTAGGGTTCCTGAGCTGGAGAAGGTGGCTTGTTTGGGGTTTTTTTTTCCACGCCAAAACCACTATGCAAACAAGTGGGAGTTGGAATGAGAGACCTGCTGCTCTCCTGGTGATTGTTTGGGGCAGTTGAGCTCTTCGGGTGCTGAGTGATGGATGAAGAGTGTTTGTGAGGGCAGAAGCGATGGCAGGGGGAAGAGCTGGGATGGGTGAGGCTCTGGGTCTGCTGCTGGTTCTGGAATGGGGGGGATAGAGGGGAGAGCAGAGTGCTTGACCTTCTCCCTGCAGAATTTTAGCTCTCATCTGGGGTTGTGTTCTGCATTTTCTTTGGGCTTCAAAACAAACGCGTGACTTTGGTCCTGGTTTGTGTATTTCCCCCCCTCCCCTCCTCCCCGTTCTAGGGATGATGGCAAAGAGGCGCTTAAATTCTACACGGATCCTTCCTATTTCTTTGACCTTTGGAGGGAGAAAATGCTTCAGGACACCAAGGATATTATGAAAGAGAAGCGGAAACACAGGGTAAGGAGATGGGAGATCTCTGCCAACAGGGACATGCCAGGCAAGAGCGGGAGGAGGGAAGTGTTAATAGAGCCTGCACTCCAAAGCTGCTCTCCAGAATTCAGGTTCACTCCCTTAAACTCTTTAGGGATCAATTCAGTGAAGTTTTTATCTGCCTTCCTCTCGTCCTTGTTAATTAAAAATAAGAAAACAAAGATGCCCTTAATCTGTTTTGTCAAATGCCACCGTCTTTGAACGGTTACAGTGGCTTCATTTGTAGTCCACACAGTGGACTGGTGCAGTTGGCGGGGGGGAGGTTTTCTCGGAGTCTTCCCTGTGCCCCTGATGTTGCAGAGGGGTCTGCTTGGTGTTGAAGCAGCACAGACCCCACCACCCCAGCACCACGCTGTCCTGAGTGGTGGAATAAATTCTACTGTGGAAGAATAAAGGAAGGAGAAAACGTTCCTGCAGGAGTGCAAAGCCAGGCCCTGGTCTTGATGAGGGGCAAGTGGGAGGCTCAGCAAAACCATTGAAGCTGAAATCGCCAGGTGGAGTTCCTGGTTTGGTTGCCTGAAACTTAAACCATAAAAAGGTTCAATTTGAATGTACTTGATTTGGCTTGTCAGCAACTGGAATATTAAATCTCAATCCAGATCGTGGCTTTTCAAGCAAAAAAACAAAGGAGAGATTACGGGCACGTTAGAATGCAGAGTGTGAGGCCAGCCCAAGCCCAGTTCTTTGTGCGCCGGTGTCCGTACTGCCCCCCAAAGCTCTCAGCACCAGCGAGGCGATGGTGAGACTGCAGTCTTGACCCAGAGGCCAAAAACCGAATTGATGTGGGAAACTGAGCTTTTGCTCTGCCCTCGGGGTGGTCATGGCAGGGAGTAAGGATGGCATCGTGTCTGGGCTGCACTGGGGAAATCTGATGGCGTCTTCTTTTATTTTATTATTATTTTTTTTTAATGCTGTCTGTGCTCCAGCTTCTCTGTGTGGGAGATCTTCGGAGCTTGCAGCAATCGGGGAAAGTAAATTAAAAAATCCTGGTCCTCTTTGAGAACGTGTCTTTGTGAAACTGCGACAGGGCCGGTCTGTCCCTCCCTATTCCCAGCGAGTTGAAAGCGAAATAAGGTTTCCGTTTGATTCCTCCTCCCTTAGAAAGAGAAAAAGGAGAATCCAAACCGAGGAAACGTGAATCCGCGGAAAATCAAAACCCGGAAAGAAGAGTGGGAGAAGCTGAAAATGGGACAAGAATTTGTCGAGTCAAAGGACAAACACGGTCCTGCTGGGTAAGCAAGTCTGGGGCTCTCTGGCAGCTCCCCGGCGAGGGGGAGCGGGCGGGCGTCGATTGTGATGCAGTTCACCCTGCTCTGCAGCTCCTCCAGCCCTGCCGCGCGGCGCCGATCGATGCCGCCGCTAATCAGATTCTCCCAAGTAAATCCGTCTGCTGATTTCAAATTTGCTAAATAAATCAGGGGAGCTGCAACGGTTCGAACAAGGTGGCAGGAACAGCCTCGGCAGCCAGTCTGCTCTCGCCTGCCTGTCTTGTGGGCACGGAAGTGTTGAGAGGTTTGGCTCCCGACCCCATCGCGATGCCCTTCCCGTCGCCACCAGCCTTCCGGGCCCTACGCCGAGCAGCCGGGTGCCATCCCGGTGGCATTGTGCGAGTGCTTTGTTACATTTCACACCCTCCTCTTGAAGCGGGGGCTGTCCCCGTCCAAGTATTGCAAGCTACAGATCTCTCTTCAGCGCTTCTGGCTTGGGAATTCATTTAACTTTTGACACCAGCGAGGCTGGAAGCAGACCGAGTTCCCCACAATGCACTGCTCGCTTGCTCGCTCCTCGCAGCTTCCTTTCATATAAGAAAAAAATCTCTCTTTAAATCACACTCGCCAGCTAAAAATAAAACTTGCTTTTAGTTTAATAGGAGAGCAGGTTTGGTTTCTAACAGAGGACTTGAGCGGCACAACAGCACCGTTCTCCTGCTCCTCTCTTTGCTCCTGGAAGCGTGTTCGTGCATTTGAATCCGCTTGAGGTCCAGAGTCCCCAAGAACGAGGTGGTTCCACCACCCCACAGGGAAATGAGCTCGTTGGAAGTTGACTGTGAGGGTGGCCTCTTCCTGCAGTACTGTTTCTGCTCTGGATGGTTGCTTTTAAAGACATCGTTCTTGGGTTCTTTGTGATCTTCTATTCTCAGGTTGATTATTTTTTGGCATCTTTAAGTCCCTCTTCTTTTTCTGCCACTGATGATACCAATGTAATTGGGAGTCCTTCAAGTCCAAACTGGTCAAAACACACTCGTATATATAATCAAATGTTAAGAATGTTTCAGTGGTGCCCAGTGACAGGACAAGGGGCAGTGGGCACAAACTGGAAGCCAGGAGGTTCCACCTGAGCAGGAGCAACTTCTTTGGTGTGAGGGTGTGGGAGGCTGTGCCAGGCTGCCCAGAGAGGCTGTGGAGTCTCCTTCTCTGGAGAGATTCCCACCCCGGCTGGACCCTGCGCTGCTGGGCCCCTGCTCTGAGTGCCCCTGCTGGATGGAGCAGGGGGGTGGCTCCAGAGCTGCCTTTCAGCCCCTACCATGCTGGGTTTCTGCATTTTTTTACTTTCTTGTTCATTGAAATGTATAGAATCATATATACATTGCATATACTTATCCTCTTCTGGTCTGTGCTAGCAGTAAACAAACATGGGAGCATCTGGGCAAATTCTAGCCAAAGAATTATGCAGAGCAATCTTAATACAGTTGCCCATGGTCTTCCACACAGGATGCTTAGAGAAAAAGAGACTTTTTTAAAATATTATTATTATTTTTTCTTTTAAAATGTTGCTTTAAGGTTCAGTTTTGTCCATCCTGTTGTGGTGGCTGATAAGGTCCCACCTAAAAGCAAGTCCTACCATGCTGGGAAAAGCCATTCCTGCTAGACCACCTCACCTCTGTATCTTAACAGGTTGAATCATAGCCTGGCCAGGGCTGGAAGGGATCTCCCAAGGTCATCTAGTGCAGCCCCCCTGCAGTGAGCAGGACACCCTCTACTAGACCAGGCTGCTCAGAGCCTTGTCCAACCTCACCTGGAATATCTCCAGGGATGGGGCCTCAACCACCTCCCTGGGGAGCCTGTTCTACCACCCTCAATGTGAAGAACTTCTTCCTGATACCCAATCTAAATCTACTCTTCTCTCATTTAATCCCATTACCCCTCGTCCTTTCACTCCAGGCCCTCGTGACCAGCCCCTCTCCAGCCTTCTGTAGGCCCCTTCAGGTACTGGAAGGTCACTGGTAGGTCTCCCTGGAGCCTTCTCCTCCAGGCTGAACAACCCCAGCTCCCTCAGCCTGTCTTCGTAGGAGAGGATCTGCTTGATCCATCTTCTCGGTCCCTGTCGCTGCCGTTCGGCGCGTGAGCTGCTGCACGGTTGTTTGGCATAACCCTTCCAGCAGGCAAAGCTCTTGTGAGCGTAGGCGGGGGGTGGATAAAAAGAGCTTTAGACCTTGCCTTGAACTCTTGACACAAAACATCTCCTCTCGCCGTCGCTCAGGTACCCTTCCAACGCGGTGTATCAGAACGGCAGCATCGGCTCCAACGAAAGCATGGACGGGAGCTGCTACCCGCCGCCGCCGCAGCCCGACTCCATTGTGCCACCACCTCCTTCCTTCCCAGATGACAGCCTGCCTCCACCCCCGGCGGAATTGAGGTAAGCCTACGGGATCCCTTCTGTCACCGAGGAGTGGGAGGTGGTGTAAAAAGATGACAGGAGACAGGCTGAGATAGTTCAGCAAAACTTCCTCGCGGGTGTTGTACGGGAAGCAGAACGCTCCTGTCTGGAAGTGCAGCTGCAGGTGGGGAGGGGCACGGGCAGCGCTCCGTAAAATCCCAACCACTGGCATTGATCTCGTACCGAAGAGGAGAATGAGCTCTGGGTGGGAGCTACAGCAGGTTTATTTTGCTTTCTAGACAAACTTGTCATAGAATTGTTTGGGTTGGAAGAGACCTTTAATATCATGGAGTCCAACCCAGCACTGCCAGGGTACCACTGCCCCCTGGCCCTCAGCACCACAGCTCCACGGCTTGGAAACCCCTCCAGGGGTCACGGGGACTCCACTCCTGCCCTGGGCAGCCTGGCACAGCCCTGGACAACCCTGGAGGGGAAGAAATTGTTCCTCAGCTCCAACCTAAACCTCCCCTGGGGCAACTTGAGGCCGGTTCCTCTTGTCCTGTCACTTGTTCCTTGGGAGCAGAGCCCAACCCCACCTGGCTCCAACCCCCTGTCAGGGAGGCATTGAGAGCCAGAAGGTCTCCCCTCAGCCTCCTTTACTTGAACAAGCCCAGCTCCCTCAGCTGTTCCTCACTAGACTTGTGCTCCAGCCCCTTCCCCAGCTCCATGGCTGTTCTCTGGACACACTTGAGGCCCTCAGTGGTCTGGTTCCCCTGCAGGGGTTTTCCAGAGCATGTAGATACGCGTTTCTGGTAGAGCTTTGCAAAGACCAGCTTCTTTCACATCTTTTTTTGTTACCGTTCGCCCTACGATCTTTGACAAATCCGTGACCTGGGTGCTGAAGATGTCAGTTTAGTAAATTTATAGGACTTGAACACACCAGCTGACTTCCCAGAGACTTTAGTGGAAGTTCAGGGCAGCAGCTTTGTATCGGATGAAATGATGACTTCCAGCCACCTCTGGAAATGAGAATTATGGTCCAGCAGCGACTCGAGATACAAAAGGTGAAACAAGAGAGTGGGTTTTGGGGCTTTTTTAAGGCAGAAAAACAGAGTCAAGAGTAACAGGAGGAAGTGTCTGATAGACAGGACTGCCTTAGCTTGTCTCCAGCTTATCCAAAGGCAACAACACTGCAGAAAAAGCTCTTCTGATGTGTCAGAGAGACCAAGCACCCCGCTCTGCAGCGTGTTCCTCTAGGGCAGAGCAGAAACGAGCTTTCAGATGAAGCTTACACTGCCTTGCGCAGCTGCTCAGATCTTTGCTTAGCCACTGAGAAATCCCCTCTCTGGTTTGGTTTTGGTGGTTGTTTTTAAGGAACCCTGGGAGCTGGGTTTGATCTCCAGTAGTCTGTCATGGATCAGTGTTGTGCACTGCTTAAAAACTCTGATGTTTTTGTGCCAAATGCAGCTTATTTTTCTGTTTCACCGTGGAAGGTGGTGTCAGTTTAGGGCTTCCTTTTACACGTACATCGGGTATTGCAGTATCTTCCGGGCAGTAGTGTTCTCTGGTCCAGCACAGCCTCCATAAACGGGAGATTAGTCACTCAAGAATCAGCGTTTTCCTTCAAAGCACGTTGGGTTTCCATGTCTTCCTCTTCACTCCCCACGGCGAACGATGAGACATGGCTGCCACGCTCCGGCTCCGAGCCGCGGAATCCGGTGAAGAGATCTGTTCCTAGCAGGTGTTCAAAGCATATGCTTTCTTGGCACACCCACCAGTCCATGTGCCGATTTATCCCGGGAGAGACATCCCCGCTTGGCCTGTCGGGAGCCTGACCTCGGCGCGGTGGGGCGCTGGCTCGCGTTGCTGCAGGGAGCTCTCGAGCAGAGAGGCTGCTCTGAGCTCAGACGCGATGCCCGGCCTCTGGCGAAGAGGTGAGATCGCTCCTGTTCTTGTCAGCCTGGGAGATGGGATGGATGATGGCGTTTCTGCCCATCTCCAGAATCTTTCCTTTGTTCTCATGGCCAAGGCCAAAAGAAACAGCGCGAGGGAAGTCGAATCAAGGAGTGAAGTCTTGTGGAAACAGCGCAGAAAGCTGGAACTTGGAGTTTCGTCTAGACTGCAGCAAACACCCATGACTCATTAACGCTGAGATTCTACAGTCTAATGGCCTTCTCTCTCTCTCTCTTCTCTCCTCTTCCTACAGCTATCCTGTAGACAACCAGAGAGGTTCTGGTTCTGGAGGGACCAAACGATCCAGCCTGGTTAGCCCCAGCCACCCACCACCGGCTCCTCCCATCGGATCCCCCTCAGCGGCCAGGCCGGGCTTCGCTCCCCCTCCGGCACCGCCTCCCCCCCCACCACTGGTGGGAACCGCCCTGCCTCCACCGCCTCCCGCGGGCTTCCCATCCCCGGGAACCCCGCCACCACCCTCACCCCCTTCTTTCCCTCCTCACCCCGAGTTTGCTGCCCCACCGCCTCCTCCTCCGGCCGGGGAATACAGCAGCGTGCTCCCCCCTCCGCTGCCGCAGCCGGGCGGGGGGATGGTGCCACCTCCTCCGCCACCGCCACCACCTCCTGGGCCACCGCCTCTGTCTTCCGGTGGCCTGGATGGTCCCCCACCCCCTCCTCCACCCTCAGACACCTCCGCCTCCAAGGCCAAATCCTCCCTGCCTGCGGTTAGCGATGCCAGGAGCGATCTGCTGTCAGCTATTCGTCAAGGTGAGGTTTGGTTTCAATACCAACTTTCTCCTTCGCCTCTGGAAAACCCTCAGTGTCCAGGTACAAGCCCCTGGGAGCTGTCTCGTGAGCACTGCTGTGACTGCATCGCTCCCCGAGTCCTGTTCCTTGCGGTCCCTCCTCCTCTCCCCACCCTGAGAACAACCTCACAGGTTTTATGCCTCCTCCTGCACCTTTGAAGATGGTGGGGCTGGAGTTGGTGTGGGCCAGGTTTGTGAGTGGGTGGAACAGCAGAGGGGTGACCCCTCTGAGGAGCACAGAAACGATTCATAGAATCACAGACTGGTTTGGGTGGGAAGGGGCCTTTAATATCATCTGGTCCAGCCCCCTGCAGGGAGCAGGGCCATCTGCAGCTAGAGCAGGGTGCTCAGAGCCCCGGGCAACCTCCCCTGCAATGGTGCCAGGGATGGGGCAGCCACCACCTCTCTGGGCAGCCTGGCACAGGCTCTCCCCACCTTCAGCATCACCAATCTCTCCCTTCTCTCCAGTCTAAACCTCCCTCTTTTAGTTTAAATCCATCCCCCCTTGTCCTGTCCCAACAGGCCCTGCTCAAAACTCTGTCCCCATCTTCCTGACAGGCTCCTTTAAGCACTGAAAGGCCCCAAGAAGGTCTCCCCAGAGCCTTCTCCAGGCTGAACACCCCCAACTCTCCCAGCCTTTCTTCCCTTCCCAGTCCACCTGCCCGCCCAGCCTGTCTGGGCTGTCACTCACCATCAGTGTCATCCCACAGCGTGTCCAGCACTCCCTGGCAGAGGAACAGGCTGCCTCGCTCAGAGGATTGTGTCAAAGGGATGGCTGCTTGGGAGATTGCAGTGTGACCAAAGCCGGCGCGTGATCCCCTCCGTTGCCTTCTTCCCAACAGGCTTCCAGCTCCGCAAGGTGGAGGAGCAGCGGGAACAGGAGAAGAGGGACGTTGTGGGCAACGATGTGGCAACGATCCTGTCGCGCCGCATCGCCGTGGAGTACAGCGACTCCGAGGACGACTCTTCCGAGTTCGATGAGGACGAATGGTCGGATTAACCACGGTCCCATCCCCTTCCTCCCCTTCTCTCCCGGGTTAACATCACCTTAAAGAATCAGGTGGCCAAACCTTCCACCACTTCCTTTTTTTTCAGCCCGTAACCAAAGATGTGCCAAGGGGTTTCAGACAAACCGGCAGCCCTCTCTCCCCTCTCCCTCCCTCTCCAGCTTTGGCAGGACTTTGTGCTCTGCCTTTCCAAACGGTCTCCTCCAGGACGCCGAAGACGTGGTGTCGGGATTTAGCTGCAGGGGGGGTGTAACGGTTGCTTATTTAAGAGAGTTAAAACCTCCAGATTCTCGGTGCCACCAGGCAGAGCACATCTAAACCCTCCATCCTGAGGGATTTTCAAAGTAAAGATGGATGATCCTGTTGCGGCCGCGCGGCCTTTCCGATGAAGGACGTTTTCAGCTAGTTTCCTCGTTGCAACAGCAGACGGTTGATCTGATGGCTCTTCATTTCCAGTGAATACTGGGGAGTGCTGCAAGAAAATGGGCTTTAAATGTCAGTTCTCTGCTGCATCCCGCTGTCAAATAATCAGGTTTTGGCAGTGGTGCCCAATTCTTTCCCCTCTGACCCCCTTAAGTATTATTTCCAGACTGCCCCGCGTGGGTTGCGCTCCCTGGCTCTAGGCCTGGGCAGCGCCGTGGGTGCAATGCGAGGGATGACTTAGTACTTTTATTACTATTTGATTTGAAAAGCTGCCTTTACCTTCCTCAAATCTCCTGAACTGCTTCTCCAAGGAGACTTGCACACGAAGGGCTGCAAAGCCCGGGCTGGATGGTGGCTTCCAGCTTCTGGGAGAGCCGAGCCGCTGCCCCGCCGAGATACATCTGTGTGGTCAGCGTTGAGCGGTGGCGAAACTCTTCTTTGCTGCTTCCTCCAGCTCATGCTGAGAGGGGGTTTAAAAAGGCAAGGCAAGCCAAAAAAAACCCACAAACCAACAACAAAAAAACACAAACAAAAAAAAAGAAGTGCCTAGGGCAGGGAGATGATGCAGGGAGGGGTTCTCTGAACCCCGGGTGCTTGGAGCTTCTCTGGCCTGGTTGGGGCAATGCTGCAGTCGGTTTGAAGACGTGCTTTTTCTAGCAGGGTGACTTAATTCTTGCACAGGGACTTGAAGTAGCAGAAAATGCTGGTGTTACCTTTGCTTCCTCCTGCCTTCTGCCTAAGGAGGGGGCTTTGTGTGCCTAAAAACATCTTGTGTGTGAACCGAGTTGCCCATCGGTTACATCAGACCTTACCCACGTCGTTTCTCATCCTTTTGTACCTCTAATTCATGAGATAATTTTCAGAGAAGGTTGGTTTCTTCTCCTCACTAACCCTACAGCTTCCCAGGCCGCTCACTACAGATACAGGACTGGCAGGGGGAGGGGGTGGCCAACTTGAACTGGCTGCCCCAGGTTCCCTTGCTGGTTTATGTCACCTTATGTCAAATGTAAGCCTATCTTGGAAATCTGGGAGCATATCCCCCACGCCACAGCTGTGGAGTTCCACTTGGACCCGACTCCCTCGGGCAGGGTCACGCACGACAAGCGATTCCAAACCCTCCTGGAGCCCCGTGAACCCTGCGGTTGTGGGGTGGGCCCGAAGACCAACTCTCCAAGTTCTTTGCCTTTCCTCTTGTAGAGTATTTTGCCAGCCCGTGCCTGTTGTTCTCCTCCTCCTTGCCTCATTTAATGATGTTGCTGATACCTGGAAGGCCAGGCCCAGCCCGAGGCTGCCAGCTTGCTGAAAATCCTTCTTGGGGTTTGATTGATGGCTTCGGTTTGTGCCATGGAGTTCTTACTGATTTTTTTTTCTTGTGTGTGTGTGCGTGCGCATTTTTAATCTCGGCCAGAGCAGATGATGGCCTGGAGGATGGGCTTTGCTGGGTGCGGATCAAGCTGGGATCCAGTGCGACCCTGAGAGGTTTACTGGCCCCCACCACCCCACTGGATTGTGTCCGTGGATCAGCTGCTAGGCAGGATGTGAAGGGCGTAGGCTTGAGGCATCCCGACGGGCCGGGAACATCTGAGCCGAGCTAGTTCCAGGTTCTGGAAGAGGGAACAAACCCCTCGAGTGCCAGTGCAGTGGAGGGACTTGGAAATGCAAACTGATTATGGCTGCGAGCTGGGGAAGGGGGGTGCTGGAGGAGAACCACTGCTGCTTGTTTTTCTGCTCTTTCTGTAAGCGTCCTCCTCCGGCTTCTCTCGGAGACAGGTTCCTGGGGAAAATGGACCTTTCAGCTAACCCGGGCTGACAGCGTTATCACGCAGGGAGGCGAGGAGCTCGCAAATGCCAAACCTGGGTTAATTTGAAATTGCCTTAACCAGACTTGGCCCCCGTTGGGAAAGGGGAGCCGAGTGTTCCTGTCGCCTGAAATACAGCCAAAGTGCCATATTCTCGGTGACCCAGATGGATGGTCCGTCGGGCAGGGCCCTGCCTCGGGGCGCCTGTTGCTCGAGGATGCCGAGCGGGCGACGCGATGTGGCCGCCGGCCGAGGGAGGATGGCAACGGGAGGGACGCGGCTTTGTCCCTGCAAGCCTGGTGTAACCACCCTCTGCTTCCACCAACCCCCGTCCCTGGCTGAGAATCGGATCTGCCGCCTCCTAGGCAGGAGGGTTGCGGGCAGGTAGGGAAGGTGGCAGGGTTAGTTTTTGCTTTGGGATGAGCCCAGCGTGGAGGTGGCCGACAAAGCAGCTGGTGCGAAGCGACCCTCTCTTGAGCATCGTCGCGAAATCGCAACGCGCAGGGGCCACCAAGCGAGCTTAATATTTCTTAAACCAGTAGGGGAAGAGGAGGGGTGCCAAAAACAACCTTTGCGAGGCAGAGCAGCTGTGCTGCAACTGCAGAGCTGCCGCCCCACGGAGACCGGGGGCCCGTCGCCGGCCTCCCCTGCCTGCCATCTTTGTCATTCTGTCTTAACTTCCTCCTTCCTCCCCTCGACTCCGGCTCCAGTGGCACGGCGGGCGAACCTCAAGCATTTCACCAAGCCAAAAACAACCTCTGGCAGCTGGGGGGGGTCTCCCGGGGAGGAGAAACCACCCCCCCAACCCCAATCTTTCCATTTCATCCCAACCCGCGTCCATACGGGGAAGCGGAACCCGCGCGGCCCTTTCTCCCGACCCGCGAGCCGTTGGCTTGTGGCAGGCAAGTTTGGGCAGGTCTCCTCTGCCCTCCCCTCGCCGGCACCGCGCTGCTGGTTAAACATTCTCCCGGTGTCCTCGCCCGCAGTGCTTGGCTGCCGCTCTCCCCCGCCAACCCCCCCTTCCCACGCTCGCTCGCAGGGAAAAGCCTCGGCCTGGCTCCCGGGGCTCAGCCTGGAGCCTTCAGCCGCAGTCGATGACCTTCACTGCGTTCTCCTCTCCTCCTTATCAGACCCAGAGCACCAGACCAGATCGAGGGAAGGGGCTCCTGCAGGTCCCAGCTGGGAGACTGTGCAGAGTGGCGTTGCAGGGGAAGGGTATATTCTTATTTTGGGGTTGGTTTTGGGGTTTTTTTTTTTTCCAGTCCTGAACTTATTTAACGTGCCTCTGTGGGAAGTACCTGCCCTTGCTGGGCTCTGGTGGGGAGCTGGCGGGCAGGGCCTGGCACGGGGCAGAGGTAGCTGCCCTGGGGCAGGTTTCCTTGCTGTTGGATTTCGGGGGTTGCTTTTTTTTCCCTCTGCCTTTTTAAACAAAGCCTTGAAGTGGGAAGTGGATCCGGTTGTTTTTATTACTGTATTAACATTCATTTTAATTCATTTCAGAAACTAACCCGTTTTTCTTCCTGATTTACCACGTCATAGACTTAGATGAGCTGTAACCCTCCTGAAGTGCCTTATTTTTCCTACTTGATATAAATATATTTATATAAGAGTAATTATTCCACTTGTATCTTTAGGGGTTCATTGCTGAGCAGAAGATGTGATGGGAGGAGGGATGGGAAGTGCCCTGGAAGGACCCACCAGGCCAAGGGAGGGGCTCAGCTGGGTGATGTTTGACAGATAACTCTCAGGAGGTTCCTCCAGACCAAAGGAGTTTCAGCTCTGAAACTCTGCAAAAAACCAAACAAACAAAAACAACCCAACCTCATGAGCGAAATACTGTAGAGTCCTTTGGTTTTCCCTACCCCTGCAAAACAAAACACTTGCTGGCCAGGCTCTGCTGCGGGGGGAGCAGAGCCCAGCCCCGAAGACTCGCTGCCTTTCCCGTGTAACGTCCACGGAGCTTTTCCCTGCTGCTTTATTGGGTGGTTTTTTTGGTTATAATCAGCTCAGTAACCCCTGGATGAAGATTTCCCCAATTGCAAATTTTTTATGTAATGTATGTGTTAAAAAACAAAAAAAAAGAAAGAATCATTTTTTGATCTTTTTTTAAAACTTGATAAAACCTTTCTATCCAATCCTGCCTGCCTCTGTTCCTCCGGGCGCGTGGCGGGGAGCTGTGGTGTGCTCCTGAGCACGGGGAGAGGACCTGGCCCTGGGTGACCGCTCTGTGTCCCTTCCCCTGCCCGGGAGGCTCTGGGCCACACCTCGGGCATCTCGCTGGGGTGGCATTCGGGGACCGTTTGGTCTTTTGAAGGCTCCTGGGCTGCGTCTCCTCCTCGGGTGCCTGGGCAGAAGGCTGACAAAAACCATCTCTCACAACCTCCATCAGCTCGGGAGCCTCTTCCAGTCCCAGCACGGGGGGAGGGTTACCGAGGGGGGGCGGTTGGTGCTGCCTGCACCGGGTGGGTAACGACGCCAAGGAGCCCCCGGCCTCCCGCGCGCTCCCTGCCATACGAAATGAGCCCGGGCTCCATCTTGCCGGAGCGGAGCCGCTGCAGCTGGGCTGCCAGGGAGCTGCTGCCGCCTCTTCTTGGGTTGGGTTTTGGTTTTTGTTTGCTGCCTCCGTTTTCAGCTGCTCAAAAGTCCCTTCTGCGGTTAATCCGCCCGGCCCCAGCCGCGGCAGCGATGGCTCCTGGCCCTGCTCTCAGGTGCCTTGTCTGTGCTTTGGTACGTGAGACTGGAGGGCTGTGGGGGGGGGATTTTTATGGATTGGGGTTTTTTTTTTCCTTGCTGGTCGATGGAGAGCGACAAAAGGATCCGTCCCTGCTGCTCCTTGTCCCTGCTTTTACTGTGAGCTTTGCTCTGCCAAATTCCCTTGGCTTCTAGGAGACGCCCGTGCGCTCGCTCGGCAGCGCTTGGTGCCTTTCTTGGCTGACAATAGTCCCTGGCTGCAAAACCTCATTAGATTAATTGGCCTTGCCAGCTTCTGAACAAGCAAGCCCTTTAGTCGTGCTGGGGCGTGGAGGGCAGGGGAAGGAGGGATCTCTTGGGCTTCCACGCTCCCCAGTGCTGCGTGTCCTGGCTCTTGGCTCCATCTCGGATCTGGGAGGAGCGCCTTGGCTCCCTTGCCAGGATGGGTGCGGCCGTGGCCGGGGCTAACTTGGTGCCTCTGCCTTTTTTTTAGGGTGCACAGCAGCACGTAACCCTGTGCTTTTGGGGTTCCAACCCTTGAAAGTCATCTCTAAGAATTAAGGGGACTGAGGGGGATCTTGGTGGTGGGCGTCGTGCTGGTTTAACCCCCCAAGAGGCAGCTCCTGCTCTTGGGCGCAGGGAGACGCAGCCCAGCAGCGGGACGAGGTGTGTGCTGGTGCTCTCGGCTCCTTCCAGGAGCAGCGGGTTCCTACGGAGGAGCTGCTGCAGCTGGGGCAGAGCCTCTCGGGCTCGGCCGTGCCCGGCTTTGATGTGTTTGCCCGTCTGTCCCCTCCGCGGGGCTCGGCACCGGCTCACAGCTGGCCCAGCTCCGGCTTCGCAGGAGCCCCCTGTCTCCAAAGACCTATTTAATTTTCTCCTTCAAGGTGGTGTTAGCAACACCCAGAAGATGCTGGCTGCTGCCGTGGACGAGTGGGCTGCGTGTCCTTTCCACCACTGACGTCAGCTTCTCTCCCTTAATTCCCCCTCTGGGACCGAAGCGAGTGCAGGCGCTGCCAGCTCCGATCAGCGTTAACAGCCTGCTCTCCCAGTGTGTGGCACAGCTCCGCCGTGCCAATGTCACCCCCGACGCGCGCTGCCAAGCAGCCGGGGCTGGTGGGAGAGCACAACCCTCTTCCAACTCCCCGGGAAGGGCCCGCTGCCAGCAGAGAGTCCCCATTTCTTGCACGTAGGTGTGCTGAGATGGCAGCTCAGCCCCTGTAGAAATGGCTGACTCCTTCTTTCTCACTCTCTGCCTTTTTTTTTTCCCTTTTTTTTTTCCCCCCCTTTGCCTTTTTTCCCTTTCCCTTTTTTCCCTTTTTTTTTTTTTCCCCCCCCCCCCCCCCCCCCCTTCTTTCCCCCCCTCCCTCCTCCCTGCCTTTGCTGTTGCCTACGCGGTTGTGTGGGGAAGGCAATCGGGCTCCTGTGCTGCGGATGGCTTTATCTGTAACTCTTCCATCTGCTCACAGCAGCTCACAAATAACCACGGGGTGCCAGAGGAATTATGTATTTGGAGCTCAAGTTTCTGCAGGCTGGCAGGGCAGCAGCTCTGCGCTGGGCTCAGCCGCTCCCGCAAAGGCCAGCGCCTGTTCGGGGAGGGCTTGGGGGCAGCCGGTGCGGAGCTGGGGCTGCGGCCAGGGCCAAATGACTCTTCCCAGCCCCAGCTCCAGGCCAGGGCGAGTTAGACAAAGCCCCAGCCTTGAGCCAACGTGAGATCCTGTTCCTCCGCGAGCTGCTGGTGGGGCACAGAGGGTGCTGCCAGACCTGGGTCCCTACACCCCGACCGGGCGGGCGAGAGCTCCTGGCATGAAGCCACCTCAGATTTGGCCGCCGGGATCAATCGGGGGGCCGGAGCCCAACCCGCTCTCCACGCCGCTGTCTCCCACCCAGAGTGGCATTTTCAGACAGGCTCTTCTCCCCTGGGAGGTGCCAGTTGATGCCTCCCAGAAGCCACAGCTCCCGCGGTGCCCGAGGACGCTGCTCCACAGCCTGAGCCGCGCTGGGAAATGCCTCCCGCTGCCTTCGGCATTTGGTAAAACGCTTACGAGCGAGGCCCCGTTTTCTTCATTTCCTGCCTGCTCCTGCTTCCAAGGAAACAAAATTCCCCAAGCCAGGGCTGAGGTTTCTCAGTTAAATGGAACCCAGGCCACTAATCAGAGCTTCTCAGACCTCCCCACGGCCCGATGGCCTCAGCCTGGCTGCTGGACGGGGCGCAGGGGACATGTAGGGGCACACCAGTACAGAACTGGGAGCAGAGACGCATCCCTGGGACGCGGTGTAGGCGATGGGCAGCTCTCAGCTCTGCCCCAGGCAGGTCAGTCGGTGTTCAGGGTGCTGGCGGGAGGATTTTGGGGTGGTGGTGGCCTCCCTCCACCCCCCGTACTGGCACAGCCCCCCCCACCCCGCTTTTGGTACCCGGGCGAGGGGAGGGAGGGCTCAACCCTGGCAGGGAGCAGCCCTGGCTCTGTCGGGGTTGCTGCCACTGCTCGTGCCTGGTGTCCCTGCCCCTGGCAAGGTGGCAAAGGGCAGGTGCTCGGAGCCGTAGCCGAGCCCCGCTGCTGCCAACGGGACAGGGGCTGCCTGGGGCTGAGAACTGGAGCAAAACCTGCCTGGAACCCCCCTGCCCTCCCAGCAGCACGGGCAGAGTTTGGAGGCAAGAGGCTGCCCGTGGCTTACAGCATCTGCTGGGAGCTGTGGTGCTGGGCAGGGGCCGTGTGGGGAAAGCCGGACCTGCCAGATGTGCTGGCACAGCTGGGGTGAGGGCGTGCCCACGCCTTAATCCTGCTCACAGCCTCTTAGCTCGTATTTTAACTCCAAAGAGGGGCCCTGGGTCCCCCCCCCCCCCCCCCCCGAGCCTCTCCCGCACATCAGCAGCGCGGGGGTGGCTGTTTGGCACCCGGGCGCTTTCTCAGCTGCCTTGGACTATTTTTTTATCCCTCCGCTTTCCGCATCTCCTCCGAAAAAGGGAGCGGGCTGGGCCCTGCCGCGGGCTCTTTTTCCCCCAGCTCCGGAGGCCTGAAGCAACTGGGAACGTCTCCGAATTCACTGGGTGCTGTGCTGGGGGAGCAACCGGCACCACAGCAGGGTCGGGGTCCCGGCTTCCTTCAGCCATCCTGGCAGGAGGGAATCGGATACAGGTAGGAGCCGAAGGGAAGGTCGCAGCTGGGAAGTGGCCCACGGGGCAACCAAGCGCTGAGTGGTGGGCACCGCGGTGTCTGGTGGCAGCCGGGGGGCCGGGCTGCAAGGGGGGATGTTTTGGGGGGACCCGTGGTGGTGGTGGGTACAAGGGCTCAGTGTGGCCTCCAGCTCCGAGGGCTCCCCAGATTGCCAGCTAGGGGGGGAGCTGGGCACAGGTAGCCCCTTGTCCTGCCGTGGTGTGAGGTGGCTGCATCGTGGTGGCTTTTGGTGCCGAGCTGTCGCTGTGGGCTCACGCCAGCTCCCGAGCCCTGAGAATCCCTCCCCAGATGAATTTGGGAAGCCCACCATAGAATCAGAATCCTTTTGGTTGGCAGAGACCTTCCAGATCAGAGAGTCCACCCGTTCCCCCAGCAGTGCCAGGGCACCACTGACCCCTGTCTCTTGGGAACCCCTCCAGGGGTCACGGGGACTCCACCATCAGCCCCAGCACAGCCCTGTGCCCACCCCAGCGCTGGCAATGGTGGGTGGCAGCCTGATGGGGGGTCCCGGCAGATCTACAGGGTGCTGCTTTGGTGCCACGTGCTTGCAGACCCCGGTGTGTGGCCCTGTCCCAGGGGAGGTGGCAGGGAGCAGGAGGGACCCGCCGGGGTTTGCCCAGCGTGGAGAAGCAAAGGGGCTGCGGGTGCTGCCTCTGAAGACATCAGCAGGGGAAGCACGAGGGAGAGAAAAGCTGGTTAAGCTGCCGTGCAATGTTGACGGAAGAACAACCAGGTATAAGCCACCCATGAAGAAAGCAGGGCTGGGAATTACAGGATTTGGCGCTGCCAGGGGAGGAGGGCTCGGGAATTATCCCCTGGCTGAGGGATGGAGGGTCCTCGCCTCAGCCCTAGGGCACGCCGGGCATCTCCAAGCCCTGAGCTTTGCTCCTTTCCCCCCGGCTCAGCCTCAGTGGGGACAAAGGGAGCCCCAAATTCCCCCACCCCAGCCCCTAGAGAGCAGACAGTGGTCTGTGGGTCCTTCAGCCTCGCCCCAACCCCCTGTGCCGCTTGCTGCCACATCCCCTTCCCAGCCCTTCCCAGCCCTTCCCATCCCTCAGCTCTGCTGAGAAGCGGAAGAAAAGCTTTTATTTCCTTCACAATAAACAGAACGGACCCCCTGGGCTGCCAGCAGGTCCCTGAGCCCAAGGTGAAGTCAAGCCTCGGGGGATGTGGGGGGTGGCACTCATCCTGCAACGCCCAGCACCGCAGCACCCAGCTGAGCACTGGCTGCCCTTCAGCCCTGGGCTCTGCCACATCCCGACGTGTCTGCGGATGCACAAATGCCTGTAAGAAACCTGCTGCTCCCTGGCCGGGGTGGGCACGGGGGCACCGAGGGCTCTCGGGGCTCAGAGCCCTGCTCCCGGAGGGGATGAGCTGCCCTAATTAGCTTTGCCATCGTTAACTCTGCCTTCCCTGGGACCAGGGATGCCAGCAGCGTCAGCAGCAACCACGGGCAGCCCAGCCCCTAGTTGAGTGGGGCAGGTCCATCCAGGGGGCCTGGGCAGAGCCCCCAGCCCCCCTGTGCCACCAGAATAGGGGCTGGGGTGCAGCAGCTGCCCCCACCCTCACCAGGAGAGGGGCTGGGATGCAGGTGATCTTGCTGGGAAGGATGCAGCCCCTCTTGCCTGCTGGACCAGCTGTGAGGATGAAGATGAGGATGAGGATGGCCAGGACCTTCAGTGCCGCTCCCCCTGGGGCTGGCTTCTGCTAACTGGATGTGATGGGTGGGGGGAAGAGCTGTCACTTGGGATTTCTGTACTGGGCGCAGGCAAATGGAGTGGGGGGGAAGTCCCTGCTTGGACTCAGGACAATGGTGTGGGGACCTCGACCTGCTCCCCCCACCCCTGAGAGGCCCCGTCCCAAGCCATCCCCTCCCCAGCACCAAACAACCACACCTCGTATCACAAATTACTTTTATTTCCCCCCTCCCACGCACCTCATGGTTGTAAACAAGAAGCAGTTTCCCCCCCCCCACCACCCTGCAGCACCCCAAAGAGGGGCCCCCATCCCAAGGGGCCTCTTCAAATCCATCTCCCCCCCCCCCAAGAAAAAAAAATGTGCAAAAAAAATAGGCTTTTGCGGGGGGAGGGGGAGCAGAACTGGGTGCTGAGGGGGGGAGGGGGCAGCACCCAGGGCACCCCAAAGCTGCCGGGTTTGGGGGTGTAGAGCCGCCGGCAGCACCCGAAGGCAGCGAGCACTAGAGGGCAGTAAGGGCCAGCGCTGGGGAAGCTTTAAAATCATGTTAAAAAGTAATTAAAAAATAATAAATAAATGGCTGGCTGGCTGGGAGAAGCAGCAGGGGGGGGTTGAGACCCTCCTTCTCCAGCAAGCAAGTGTCCCCCCCCATTCCCCAAATGTATAAAATATATATTTTAACTGTCTGAGGTAAATAACGAGGCTGTAAAACAAAACAAAAGGGGAGCAACTGTCCCTGGTGTTGCCCCCTCCCTTAAAAAAATAAAGCATCATAAATAGTTTTAAAGAAAATATGAGGATCTCCTCCCTCTCTCTTTCTTGCTCATGCATAAATATAGATTATATTATGACTAAAAAATATGTTTTTCTCTCCTGGAAATTCAAAAAAAGTGGAAAAATAGAAAAAGAGAAGAGGTTGTGCCTGAAAGGACAGGGCTGGGAAGAGCTGCTGGGTTCTGAGAGCTCCCGTCACGCGTCTCTGGGAATTAAAAGGGGGAAAAAAAAAAAGAAAAGAAAATAAAGAAAAGAAAAAAGGAGAAAGAAGAAAGAAAAATCTCCCCAGCTGCACTCGGTAGGCGAAAGGAGCGGAGGGAGGCTGGGGAGGGGGTGACACGTCAGACGTCACTGGGGGAGCGGGAGCGGAAGGGCACGGTGGAGGAGAAGCACCCGCAGCACACGGTCCACAGCACTTTCTGGATCTCCTGGTTCCTGAAGGCGTAAATGACGGGGTTGATCATGGAGTTGTAGGTGGCAGGGAGGAGGGTGACGTAGGTGTAGAGGGCCGGGTAGGTGTAATCCCCCAGGAGACAGTAGACGGCGAAAGGCAACCAGCACGAGGCGAAGGTACCCAGGATGATGGCCAAGGTGGCAATGCCTTTTCGGGTGGTGACGTAGTGGGAACTGGCCAGGAAATGTCTCTGGACGGCGATCTGGTGGGCGTGCCGGCAGATGATCTTACAGATCTGCACGTAGAGCTGGAGCATCACTGCAAAGACCATGAAGAAGGAGACGGAGAGGATGATGAGGTGGTTCTTTGTCAGGGGCTTGACGATGCTACAGATGGAGGGCTCCTTCAGGCAGTTCCAGCCCATGATGGGCAGGAGCCCATAGCAGATGGAGGCTCCCCAGGTGAGGATCAACATGATGTAAGTCCTGGTGACTGTCCTCTCTGAGTAGTAGGTCAAGGCATTGTAGAGGGACAGGTAGCGGTCGATGGTGATGGTCAGCAAGCTGCTGACACTGGCCGTGAAGGAGGTGACCAGGAGCCCCACTGTGAAGAGGCTCACTGCCTCTGATGGGATGAAGTAGACGAAGGCAAAATGCAGGATCAACCCCAAACCGGCCAGGAGGTCGGCCGTGGCCAAGCTGCCGATGAGGAGGTACATAGGAGCCCGGAAGGCTGGCGTGTAGAAGATGACCACCACCACAATGGCATTCTCGCAGGAGATAATGGTCCCAGAGATGCAGAGGACAACGTCCCACGGGTTCAAGGTGAGGGGTTGCACCATAGACTCCAGGTCCAAGGAGGTGCCGATGCCATTCTTGTCTGGGAACCGACCTTGGTGGCCTTCGCTGGAGTTGGGGGACCCTTCCTCCATCATGCTGGCGGAGGCTGACCTGCAAGAGCAGCTCCCTCAGCACCTGCTGCCCACTGCAGGGACCCACCCGAGCTGTCCCCGTGTCCCCCCTGCCAGTGACAGTCCTGCCTCCCTCCCAAAAGCTGAAGGGAGCAGAGTGGTGTGTACTGGGGGGTGCTCCCCATTTGCTCCGAGGGGATTTGTTCTGGACAAGGGATTTTGGTTTTAATTCTTTTGTAAGCAAAGAAAAACAACAATGGGAATAAAAGGGGGGACGACAACGTGGGACACCCTGGCTCAGCCCACTCCTCTCTGCGTGAGCTTCTGGGGTTGGTGCACAGCTTGAGTTTGGTGGAGAAATTGGATAAATATAGAGGGCAGGAGAAATCCAGGGAGGCAAGACCAGCCCTGTCCAGCCCCTCAACGCCCCCTCCAAGGCCTTCGGGGCAGAACTGATGGGATCCCAAGCAGCAGGTGCAGGGGGGGCCCTGCTCCCCGAGGCCCAGCACTCCCAGCAAGGAGAGGCACCCTCCTGCCCCCACCATTCATCCCCCAACTGGGGGGATCTCCCCTTGCCTTGGGGGACCACCCGGGCAGGTAGAACAGTCCCATAGCGCTGCTCAAGCCGGCTCAGCCCCCCGCCCCCCCCTCAGCAATGTCTGTCATCCCTTCTCCAGTGCCCGTGTCCCCTCCTGGGTGTCCGTGACCCCTCCCCGGTTTCCGTATCTGTGTCCGTTTGTCCCCTCCCCAGTGTCCATGCCCTCCCCCCCCGGGTGTCCGTGTCGTCGTCCCACCCCCCCAGTATCTGCGTGTTCCCCCCGGTGTTCGTGCCCCCCTCCCTGGTGTCCGTGCCCCCCCACACCCCCCGTGTCCGTGCCCCCCTCCCCGATCTGTGTCCCTCCTCACCGTGTCCGTGCCCCCCTCCTGCGATGTCCACGTGTGTCCTCCCCGATGTCCATGCCCCCCATCGATGTCCATGCCCCCCATCGATGTCCATGCACCCCCACGATGTCCGTGCCCCCCATCGATGTCCGTGCCCCCCCCGGGTGTCCGTGCCAACCCCCCCCCCCCCC
>JANVCC010000120.1:3787109-3855158 GCA_025345505.1 Todiramphus chloris collaris | reverse complement strand
TTGCTTGTGCAATGGCTTGTCTGCCTGTGCAATGGCTTGTCTGCCTGAATGTTGGCTTGTCTGCCTGTGCAGTGGCTTGTCTGCCTGCCCGGTGGCTAGCCTGCCTGCACCATGGCTGGTTTGCCCGTGGCTAGCCTGCCTGCACTGTGACTTGCCCCGCTTCCCCTTTCTCTCTCCCCTTTCGCAACCCGCCCTTTGCAACTGATGCCCGGCCGGGGGGGGCAGGATCCGGCCGGGGGGGGGGTCCCTCTCGTCCCGTCCCGTCCCGTTCCGTTCCGTTCCGTTCCGTCCCGGGGGGGTGCGGGCGGGGCCGCCGGTGACTCAGGGCCGGGCCGGGCGGAAGCAGCTCCCGGTGCCCGGGGCGGAGCGAAGCCCGGTGCGGGGCAGCTCCGGTGGGGAGCGGCCCGGGAGCGAACCCGGAGAGCGGGGCGGACCCTCCCGGTAGGAGCCGGCTCGGTAGGGAGCTCTCCGGGGAGGGGCAAGGGGGCAGCCCGGTGCGGGGCACAGGCTCTCCCGGGGGTAATCCGGGCAGACTGCGGGCTCTCCCGGGGCGGGGGGAATAGGGCACCGGGGTGCAGGGCAAGGGCTCTCCCGGTACGGAACGGGGCAGCCCGGTGCAGGTCACCCCAGTGCTGGGTACGGGCTCTCCCCGTAATTAGGGCAGCCCGGTTCTCGGTCAGGACTCTCCCGGTAAGGACGAGGTTGCTCGGTGCAGGGCACGGACTCTGCCACTCAGGAACGGAGCAGCCCGGTGCAGGGGATGGGGTCTCCCGGTGCCCAGTGTGACCCCCCCGCCGCGGACCAGCTCACCCCAGCCACGGAGGTGCCCGGACCTCCCCGAATCGCCGGGAGCTGCTGGCAGGACCCGCTGGCAGTGGCGGGCACGACGGGTCAGCCGGTGTGCGGGACACGGGGCCGGGCGAGCGGGCGGCGGGCGCTGAGCATCGTCTGCGTGCTGGGCCAAGAACCGCCCGCCTGCCCCGCGCTGCGCAGCCTGCGCCAGGCCTGTCGGCACCTGCGGGCACGCCTGGACACCCTGCCCTTCAGCACCCTGGCACTGGGTCACACCCGTGCCCTCGACCGTTTCTACAACGCAGGTGAGGATGCGACGTGGCCCCGGTGTGGGGTTTCCGTCCCCTTCCTTTTCCTGCCTGGTTATTCCCAACCCGCTCCACGGGCAGCATCTTCAGCGCTGGGTTTCTACCGCCTTCTTTTTCAACACCTCGTATCCCCAGCCTGCTTCACCAGCGGCATCCTCACCGTGTGGTTTCCATCACCCTCCTTTTCCTGTCTGGTTATTCCCGAGCCACTCCACCGGTGTGGAGTTTTCATCACCTTCCTTTTCCCCTGGTTATCCCCGACTCGCTCTGCCAGTGGCATCCCTGGGGTGGAATTGCTACCACCCTCCTTTTCCTGCTGCTCTGCCTGATTATCCCGGGAATGAATATGTGGGCCGTGAGGTTCCCTGCACCGCTCACTCTGCCGGCTGTGCTCTCGGGTGGTTGGCTGTTTGCTTTTCTGCCTTCCTCCTGTTTACCATCCAAGGTGGTTGGACATTTGCCAGCACGTTGAACATGCAGGGGTCACTGTGGAAGAGGATGGCTTTTTTTTGGTGGAGGGTTTGCTCAGGGTCCAACACCTCTGACAACAGAGGCTGCGATGGCCAGGACCACCCCCTCTTAGGGGCTGTGGATCCCCAAACCCAGGGGGTGACTGGTTCCCCTGTCCCGTGAACTGGGAGTTTGGCGTTGGTCCCCTGAGCGTCCCCACCATCCTGCCTGCAGATGTGGCTGTGGTGGAGCTGAGGGACTCCATCTGCCAACCCTCCCTCTTCTACCATCTGGGCGTCCGTGAGAGCTTCAACATGTCCCACAATGTCCTGCTGTGCTGCCAGACCGACCTGCCCTCCCTCCAGGCACTGCAGGTCAGTGGGGAGGGGGACAGCCCCTGGGTGCTTCTGCTCCACGGTGGGAATAACCCCAAGTCCCTGGAGCATCCAGGCTGGGAAGAGGAGAATCTCCATCCAAGCCTGGCCAAGTTCCCACAGTCACATCCTACCCTGGCAGAGGTCTCCCTTCACCAGGGTGGGCTGAGGAAGGGGTGACTGGGGACCCCGGTGAACCCTGGAGCCGAGTGTGGGGTGCTGGGTGCTTCCAACTGCCTGGGAATTCAGGAAAGGGTGCTTTTCCCCAGGGAAAGCTGATTCCTTGGAAGTGAAACCTTTGGCACAGGAGCTGGTGGGAGGGACTTTTGCCGCCTGGGGGAAAAGTGCAGCTGGGAGCCCAATCAAATTGTCCCCAGATGTTACCCTGACCCAGGGGAGCTCCAGTTCAGGGACTCCTGCGCCTGCAATCAGCTGATTTCTTTTGCTGGGAACTCTCATGAAATCCCTCCTCCTTCCCTCTCTCTCCAGGAGGACATCTGCCAGAAGAACTCGGTGCGTCTCTTCCCCCCACGCCTGCTGCCACAGTGCTGGGGGGGCTTTGAGCTCCTCTCTATCCCCCTGAGCTGCCTCTCCCCAGCCTCACTGGGTGGGGAGTGCAGACAGGGAGTGAGATCTCTCCCCAGATCTTAGCTGGGGGAGGTTTCACTCCCTCAGAGCAAGCACCAGGAGCAGCAGCACGGAGAGGTTTACCTGATTTTGAAAGAACCAAGACTGTTCACTCTGGAGCATAATGATGGCAGAGAAAAAGTGGGCTTGTCTTGCTGATGACTTCCAGAAAGTGGTGGTGTTGGTGTGGCCTGTATGGTCCAGGGAGAGGGGGCTGGTCCAGGACATGAGTAGAGGAGTTCTCAGCTTGGCTGGCACAGCTGCTCACCCGTTCCCCCCCCTCCCTCAGGACCTCTGCAGCAGCTACACCTTCATCCCCTACACGGTCACTGCCCAGAACAAGGTCGTCTGCTGTGACACAGGGGCCGTGAAGTGTCTGACGGAGCTTTTCCAGCCCAGCTCTGAGACAGAGGCAGGCGTCACCCCGCTGGCAGGCCGGCTTGTCCAGCTGCTGGAGGGGATCCCTACCGACTCCTGGTACCGCTGCCCACCCCCCTCCCGGCTGCAGGCAAACCCTCGCCCCCGTGGGCTGGCAGGGCTTGGCAGAGAATCGCCACCCCCCCAAACACCCCCACGTCTCTGCCCCTCACCCCCAGCGGGTATTTTCGGGAGAAGATCCGTCGGGATATCCGGAGGGCACGGGAGATGTACCGAGGGGAGAAGCTGAGCCAGGAGCTGGCCCGTATCCAGCAGCGCCTGGACAGCGTGGAGCTGCTCAGCCTGGACATCGTGGTGAACCTGCTCCTCTCCTACCGCGATGTGCAGGTGAGGGAGGGGTCCTGGGGAGGTCCCCGAGGGCCATATCATGGTCCATATCCCCAGGGACCCAACTGTATCCCAGGAGGATGCTCCTCAGCCTGCCCTTGCTCGGAGGACCTTGTAACCCCCAGGGTTTGGCTGGTGTGGGGGGAGCATCACCCTGCAGAGCCAGGGATGGGCAGCCTGGGGGCCACCAACTCAGCACCGCTGCTGTCCCCGCAGGATTACGATGCCATCGTCTCGCTGGTGGAGACCCTCCAGGCTCTGCCAACCTGCACCGTGGCCGAGCAGCCCAACGTCCGCTTCCACTACGCCTTTGCCCTCAGCCAGTGAGTGGGGACGGGCTGGGGGGCACAGAGCCGCAGTTGGGGGGATCAGGGGACCAAGGGGCCACGCTGGTGATGCCACCCCCCCAAACGCCGGTCGCGTGTGCGCAGGAGGAACCGTGCCGGGGACCGGGAGAAGGCCCTGTCGGTGCTGCTGCCCGTGGTGGGGAGTGGGGAGGGGGCTGTGCCCGACCTCCTCTGCTTGTGCGGGCGCATCTACAAGGACGTGTTCATCAGCTCTGGCCTCACCGACACCGAGGCGAGGGACCGGGCTCTCTACTGGTGAGACTGGGGACAGAGCTGGGAGCCACCTGCCTGACCATGCCCCCCCTGTCCGAGGGGTTTTCAGAGGCTCTGGGGGGTTTCGGGGACTTGGGAAGGTTTGCAGGGGTTTGGGGCTGGGGGCGAGGTGGTGTTGCAAGGGTTCTGAAGAACTTTGCAGGAGCTCTGAAGGGGTTTGCAGGGGCCCTGGGGGGTTTGCAGGGGCCTTGGGGGGTCTGCAGGGGCCTTGGGGGGGATGTTGCAGGGTCTCGGGGGGAGATCTATGGTCTCTTGGGGGACTTGCAGGGTCTCCGGGGTGCTTGCAGGGACTCCAAGGGGCTTGCAAAGGCTCTGGGGGGGGGGTTTGCAGGGGCTCTGGGGGGGTTTCCATGCAGCACAGACCCACATTCAACCCCCTCCAGCAGCAACACCGAGGTGGGTGATGCTGATTCCTTCAGGGCTTTGATTTTTTATTACTTCTTTTGGTGTTGTGGTTTGGGTTTTTGTCTGGTTTGCAAGTGCTGCCCAGTCAGGGGGCAGCTCCAGGACCCCACGCTTGGCCAGGCAGGGGGGTGGCAGCAGCCATGCCCCCTACGTGGCATCTCTGCCCAGGTATAAAAAAGCTTTTGAGGTGGAGCCGAACCTCCACGCCGGCATCAACGCTGCCGTCCTCCTCGTAGCTGCCGGACACCAGTTCAAAACCTCCACGCAGCTCCAACAAATCGGTGGGTGCCCAAGCCCCGGTCGGGACCAAGGACCTGCTGGGAATGGGAACCCCTCAGGGCACCCCTGGGGTAGCCGTGCCCGGGTGTGGGGCTGCTGGCAGAGGGGTGACGGGCTCCTCGCTGCCCGTGCTCAGGGGTGAAGCTGAGCTGCATGCAAGGTCGCAAGGGCAGCCCCGGGGAACTGCGCTACTACTGGGATGTGGGGTTTTGCCTCGGAGCCGGCATCTTGGCCAACGACCTCAGCAAAGTCATCCAAGCTTCTGAGAAGCTCTACAAGCTCAACGCACCAGGCTGGTATGGCACGGCGTGGGCATGTGCCCACCGGGGCAAGACTGGGTCTCCAGACCCCAGTGTCTGTGCCCCAAGGGGGGAGTTTAGGGGGTGCTGGGGACATCTGTCTCCTCTCTCTCACCCCTCCCCATCTCCACAGGTACCTGGTCTCGGTCATGGAGACCTTCCTGCTCTACAAACATTTCCAGAGGAGCCCACAGGTCCCCTCCGCCCGGCAGGAGCTGGCTGATTTCTGGCTGGGCTTCCTCCTGGAAACGTGCCAGCCCTTCACTGCCGCCTCAAACTGCTCGGTGAGGGGCTTCACCGAGCCTGGACACCCCCAGACACCCCGGGGCTTCACCCTCCTGCCTGGACACCCCCAGACACCCCTGGGAAGCACCCAGTGGTCCAGGCTCACGGGTGGTTTGGGGAGGCACCGAGCAGCCCACTGGTGCCAATCCGGGTGGGAGGGTGGGGGTGCAGGGATGTGAACTGGGGACTTGGCAGTGGGGGGGGGGGGGGTCTCACCCTGCAGCCTCCCACTGCTGCAGGTCCTGGTTCTGGAGCTCAGCAAGGTCCTGCAGCCGGCCCGGCTGGCACTGCGCAGTGGCACGGAGGAGCCCACCCTGACGCTCACCCTTGTCTGCCCCATGGAGGAGGTAGAGATGGGGCTGGAGGAGTTCGGGAGGGGGGTACCAACAACCCCCTCTTCACTTACCCCTTCTGCAGAAAGTGCCATCGAGCTGGACCTTCGCATCCGCAGCCATCCGGGGCGTCAGGTCAGCGTGTCCCCAGTCCCCTCGCTGGCAGGACCGAGGATGCCCCCCCTGTGCCCATAGCCCCTCAGCCCCCCCTGCCATGGGTAACCCCTCTACCCCAGCGCTGATGGGGTGAGGGGGTCCCCTCCCTCCAGCATCTGCAAGTGTGATGAACGGGGGTGCTTCCTCTACGTGATGCACGCAGAGGAGGATTTCCAGCTCTACTTCCCCTCCCAGCAGCATTGCCAGTGGTGAGCGGGGAGGGGTGGTGGGCATAGGGACCCCCACGTTGCTTCTGGGGGCATGAGGGACCCCCAGACACAGCTCCAGTGAGCAGGGAGGGTTGGGAGCATCCTTTTCTTCCCCACCTTAATTTCGAGGGAAAGGGGTGTCCTACGGACCCAGTCCCTGCAGCTGGATCCCCCAAAGCGGGGTGGCACAGACTGGCAGGGTACGGACTGGGAGGGGGAGCAAGAGTCCCTTTGTGCCTGGGGAGGGGGGTGAGGGGGGCCGGTGGCCGGGTCCCCAGCACTCTCACTGGGGACTCTGGACCACCATCCTCCTGCCCGCAGGTTCTGCGACCAGATCCAGTCCCTCCTGGCCGAGCAGGCAGCGGGTGCTGAGGAGGTGCCCAGCCCCACGCAGCCCGTCCTGGAGGTGAGATGGGTGACACTGGGTGACACGGGGTGACACGGGGTGCCAGGTGGCATGGGCTACCACCCAACACCTCTGCCCACAGTACACCTACGAGTACTCGGCGGCAGGCGAGCGGGTGGTCCTGGGCAGGGGGACGTACGGGGTGGTCTACGCCGGGCGCTGCCTCAGCACCCAAGTGCGCATCGCTATCAAGGAGATCCCGGAGCGGAACAGCCGGTGGGTGCCACACCGAGGGGGACCTGGGGGTCCCCGGGCAGCCCCCTCACCTCAGTGTCCCACCTCCCAGGTACTCGCAGCCCTTGCACGAGGAGATCGCTTTGCACAAGCACCTGCGGCACAGGAACATCGTGCGGTACCTGGGCTCCCTCAGCCAGGACGGCTTCATCAAGATCTTCATGGAGGAGGTGCCAGGAGGTGGGCAGCGCTGGGGAGAGGGGATTTGGGGGCCAAAGGGGGACACGTGGCCATACGTGTGGCCTAATCGGGGGGGGGGGGACGGCCCCTCTCTGTGCCCCATCTCCAGGGAGCCTCTCATCCCTGCTGCGCTCCAAGTGGGGACCCTTGAAGGACAATGAGGCCACCATCATCTTCTACACCCGTCAGATCCTCGACGGGCTCAGCTACCTCCACGATAACCACATCGTGCACCGTGACATCAAGGTGATGGGTGCCACCCATCCTGGGGGCACAAGGCCTGATCCCACCCCCGTCTCAAGGGGCACTGAGGAGCCAGGAGCTGCAAAGTCCCTGGGGTGACATCCAGGAGATTTTTTTGTGTCTTGGTTTTATCTTGGGGGTACCCTTCTCGTGCCAGGGAGACAATGTCCTCATCAACACGTACAGTGGGGTGCTGAAGATCTCTGACTTTGGTACCTCCAAGCGACTGGCGGGCATCAGCCCCAGTGCTGAGACCTTCACGGGTAAGGGGGCTGAGGCTGGGTTCCCCCAGCTTGGGGGTGGTGATTGCTGAGGACCAGGCGGTGATGGGGTCTGTGTCCTTGCACACAGTATGGGGAGGAGGAGAACCCACCCCATGGGGAGTTTGGGTGATGAATCCAGGCTCCTCTCACCCCTTCCTCATCTTCTCCCCAGGCACCCTGCAGTACATGGCCCCCGAAATCATTGACCAGGGGCCGTGGGGCTATGGGAAGCCAGCAGATATCTGGTCCTTGGGCTGCACCATCATCGAGATGGCCACGGGCAAGCCCCCCTTCCACGAGCTGGGCAGCCCACAGGCTGCCATGTTCAAGGTACCCATGAGGTGGGGATGGGGATGGAGATGGAGATGGAGATGGGGATGGAGATGGAGATGGGGATGGAGATGGAGATGGAGATGGAGATGGAGATGGAGATGGAGATGGGGATGGAGATGGAGATCCCCAGCCCTGAAATTGCCCCTCCTTGGGGTGGCTGGTGCCTCCACAGCCCCACAAGTGCCTCCCCTCCAGGTGGGCATGTTCAAGATGCACCCGGAGGTACCCGAGTCCATGTCGGACAAAGCCAAGAGGTTCATCCTGCGCTGCTTCCAGGCCGAGCCGGCCGAGCGGGCGACAGCCACAGAGCTGCTGCAAGATCCCTTCCTCACCAGTGCCAGGAGCGCCCGGAGCCGGCCCGTGCCCCTGGCAGGGGGTGAGCCTGGGGGGGCAGGAAGGGGGTGGGGGGATGTGTCTGGTGTGAGCTGCTAAATAACTATCTCCTTTGTCTCCCTGGCAGGCGATCCCCCCCAGTCTGGGCAGCAGGATGGGGCTGTGGAGGGCAGTGATGGGAGCAGGGGGTGTTCCTCAGCCAGGCAGGATGCCTCGGTGCAGGGCACAGCGGGCAGCCCCCTGCTCCGGTGCCACCCCGGAGAGGCAGGTTCCAGCCACAGCGAGTCGAGGTAGGACAGCCCAGGCATGGGGTGATGGAGGCACCCTGTGTGGAGGGGTTGGTTTTCTGCCTCCTGTGGCACCCACTCCCTGCCATGTCCCACCACTTCACCCCGTGATGCCCCCTCATCGTGCCAGGGCATCACACCCCTCCCCATTACAGCCTGGGGGGCTTGCTGGAGGTCCCCCGTGCCCTCTGCCGAGCCCAACGGCTGTGCCCACCCCAAAGCCACACTCCTAACTGCCTAAGGGTGGGGGGGAGGTTGGCAGTGCCAGCCCTGCCTGCCTCCCCCCAGTGCTGCCCAGGCTTCAACCAGCTCTGACCGCAGCCTGCGCTCATCCTCCCCCGAGGAGAGCGGGTACCAGGGGTTCCTCCTGCGCAAGCACAGCAAGCGCCGGGCCACGCTGCTCCGCGTCCTCACCACCGAGGCACCGGCCCTCATCGCTGCCCTGGAGGAGAGCCAGGTGGGTGCTGGGTGCCCAGGGTGGGCAGAGTGGCTGGGAACAGGGTGGGCTCAGTGGCAGCCCCCTGAACATCTCTTTTGCCCACCCAGAGCAGAGCGGGTGCGAGGTTGAGCTCGGAGCACCTCGCCCAGCTGCTGAGCTGCTTGCGGGGCTACATCCAGTGCCCCAGCCAGCACCAGATGTGCCAGGACCTCCTGGCACTGCAAGGCCAGCTGCAGGCGGAGGGGCTGAGCCTCCCCCACCTCCGGGCTCCCCTCTTTGGCTTCCAGGAAGCGGTGAGTGCCCAGGGTGGAGTGGGAGGGTGCTGAGTGGGTGATACCTCGGTGTGGACAATGCCCTGGCACAGTGATGACCTGGTGTGGGTGATGCCCTGGCACAGAGATGTCCTGCTGTGGGCAATGCCCTGGCACAGCAACGCTCTGGAACAGTTCTGCCCCTTCCAGGTGAGGCGGGTGCTGCGCCAGCACCACATCAAACCCCACTGGATGTTTGCACTGGATGATGCTGTAAGTCAGGCAGTGCAGGCGGCTTTCACTGTGCTGGTGAGAGGTGGGTGGCACTGGGGGGCGGTTGGGATGTGGACACAGGGCCCAGCTCCCTGTTTTGTCCCCGGTGCTCTGGGATCTGAGGCCATCGGGCACCTCTCTGTGCCCACCACTACCTCTGCCCCTGCAGACCTAGGACTGAAGGCTGGCTGCCTAGGGGGAGATGGCACCAGGGACACGAGTGACCAGGATGATGCTGTGCCACAGAGGCTGTCCATGCCCAGCAGCCAAACACCACAGGACAGCACCAGTTTGGGACTCGGGACTGGCCCCAGCACCTGGGTGGACTCCCTGCCCTCCCCTTGGGCATCCTCAGACCTGGTGGCGCAGCTCTGCCACCTCCGCGTGGAGACGAGCAGGTAGAGCTTTGCCAGTCCTTCTGCCTCCATCTCCCTGGGTGCCAGTCCATGCCCCCTCAGGTGCCAGTCCATGCCCCCCTCCCCCCCAGGCTGCTCCAGGAGCTGGCTGAGAAGGAGCAGAAGTGGCAGTGGCTGATGCAACAGGCACTTCAGTCCAGGGCCAATGACACCGAGGTCCCCAGCCAGCACCAGCACCAGCTCAGCAGGGAGACCCTGCGCTCGCCCCTGAGCCCTGAGCCCCTCCAGGGTCAGGCTGACCCCCTCCTCCTCGAGTGGCTGCGGCAGCGTGGCACAGACGCGGCCACCACGGCCACGGTGAGACCCACGTGGCACATGGATCTATGTGGACAGGGGGGGGTTGGGCAGGGTGATCTGGGCAACCCCACTGCCAGCATTGCCCCCCAACATTCCCCTGCCACCTCCCGCAGCTCCTCGCCCATGGCTTCACCCTGCAGGACCTGCTGGGCTGTGCCACTCGTGACGACCTCTTCTACGTGGGCATCAGGTACCCGTAGCCCGCGTTGTCCCTCCTGGCCTGGCCAGCGTGGGGATCGTGGGGTGGCAGCACGGGGGGGGGGACAGGAGGCAGCTTGGGCCCGTCTCTGCAGCAGCCCCCACCCCGTGTCCCAGCAGGCGTGGGCCAGGGTATCGCCTCTGGGCAGCCATCCTGGAGCATCGCCAGACCCTCGCCCAGCGGGAAGGGGAGGGAACCCCCAGCCCAAGCCTGGACAGGGGGGACCCGGCCACCGAAGCCCCGGGGCTGCCACCACAGGGGCTGGCAGGACGGTGACGGAGGTGCCAGCCCCACACCGGAGGGAGAAGTCAGGGTACGGTGCCCCCAGCAATAAACATCCGCCGAATGTGTCCTCCGGTGCCACTTCATTGCTGCCAAAAGGGTGCGGGGGGCACAGCCCCCAGCCCCACGCAGTGATACTCTGGGCACAGCTCCAGCCCCTGCCCCAGGTCCCACAGTCCCTCTGGCACCGCGTGGTCCCCGGGTTGGGGGGGGGGGGGGGGGGGGAGAGCTATGCCCGGGGGACAAGGTTGGTGCGGAGGGGCAGCAGCGCTTCCACCCACTGCCCGGGCTGCTGCAGCAGGCGTCCCCACACCCCCTGCTCCTCCGCCGTGGAGTCCATCCAGCCCACGGGCAGCCCGTAGCTGCTCCCTGCAGAGAGACCACCGTCCATCAACCCCCCCAGCCTGGCCATGCTGCCCTGCAAAGCCACGGCGGGGGGGCACCCCGTGGTGCCCAGGTCCCCCTCCCCTCCCCATCACCTGTGCCCAGGCTGAGCCGGATGCCACCCAGCTGGCGCTTGGCGAAGGCTTCGTGGTGCCAGAGGGTGAACTCGGCACACGCCTCGGCCAGGTCCTTGGCCTGGAAACCATCGTACACCATGGTGTGGTTGAAGAGGGGGTTGAGGCTCCGCTTCACCACCCGCGTCTTCTGCCGGCTCGCTTTGCTGTCATCTGGCAGCACGTAGCTGGGAGGGGGACACCGGGGTGAGGTGGGGACACACACACACACATAACCCCCCCCCAGCCTCTCTGGGTGCCCCCCTGGGTGCCCACCCCCTCTCTCCCACCCCCCCCCCCCATCTCTTTACCACTGCACGAAGGCGTCCACGGTGCCACTCTGCAGGGGGATGAGGCTCTGAGCATCCTTCACCCAGATGTGCAGCTCACCCGTGGGGGGCAGCCCCGCGCCTGCGGGTGAGAGGGGTCAGCACCCCACCTTGTCCCCAAGGACAAGAGGGGCTGGACCCAGAGGAGCAGGCGGGCAAGAGGAGGGTGCCCAGGGTGCCCGTTTCACCCTTTCCCTTGTGTGCCACCTCGCAGCCCAGCCCCACAGACCCAGCTCCTCACCAGGTGCCCGTGGGCACCTCTCACCTTCCGAGCCAGCGGGGATGAACTTCAGTGCCAAGTTGAGGTTGCCCCGGCTGGCGAGGCCATCTGAAGAGATGGGCATCTGGGGAGGATGGGAGGGGTTTAGGGGGGGCTGTGGGTGGCTGGGAGTGGGCTGGGGTGGGCCTGGGACTCACCCGGGGCTGGAGGCTGAACCACTCAGGGCTCGTGTTGGCCCAATCCCAGGCACCCAGCGCAATCTCCACCTCCCCCAGGAAGAGGTTCCTGCCCAGGCTGTCGTGGTGCCACACCGAGAGGTTCAGGGTCCGGCCCTGCAGGTCCCGCTTCTCCAGTTTGTACTGGTGGGGATGGAACACAGACAGGGTGAGGTGACCCACTCCCATCCATCCTCCCTTCAACCAAGAGGACCACCCCCCCCCTTCCCAAACCTAGGGTTAGAAACCTTGAGGGTCTCATTGAAGATGGGATCCAAGCTCCTCTTCCGCACTGTGGTCTTGCGCTTGCTGCGGTTGGACTTATCCGGCAGCAGGTAGGTCTTGATGTACCTGGGACCAAAGCAGTGAAGAGGATGTAACGGGAACCACCACCCTGGGCATCACCTGGGCATCGCCGGGGCACTCACGGGTCCGATCGCTGCTTCTTGGCCTCGGCCAGCTCGCGGCACCGCAGCACGTGGACCTGCAGCTCCTTCTTGGCCGGGTCGTAGCGCAGGGAGAACTGGACACAGCCCCGCACGGCCACGCTGCCCAGCTCACCCTCGCTGTACAGGCTCATCAGGCTGCCGCTCAGCTGCTGGGCGGTGGGACAGGGTCAGGGGGGGGGCTGGGGATGTGACATCCCTCCCCCCGACCCCAACAACCCCCCCCCCAGCCCCGTACCGTGGAGGAGCTGAGGCTGGACACGGAGGAGCTGGTGGTCAGCAGGCTCGGGGGTGCGTGGCCGTTCTGTGGGGACACCCGGCCCAGGGAGCCCTGATCCGTCTCGGGGGTCCCTGGCCTCTGGAAATGCAAAGCAAAGAGGGGTCAGCATCAGCTCGCCCCCCTCCCCACCCCCTCCCAGACCCCCATCCCCAGTGTGGGCTCTTGAGGGCACCCAGTTCCCAGCAAGTGCCTGGGGCTTGGGCACAGCCCATGCCAAGCTGGCTTTGGGTACCCCAGACAGCCCCCCCCAGCCCCATACAGCCTTCCCCCCAGCCCCATACAGCTCCCCACAACCCCAGACAGCCTCCTCCAACTTCATACAACCCCCCAGCCCCATACAGCCCCCCACAACCCACACAGCCCCCCCCCATCCCCAAACAGACCCCCACAACCCCAGACAGCCCCCTCCAGCTCCCCCAGCCCCATCACCCCACCTGCCCAGCATCGGGGCCACTGCGTGCAGAGTCGGGTTCATCCTCATCTTCCTCTGCACTGGATGTGTCGAAGGGGTTCCCACCTGCAAGGGTGTGGGGTGGCGGGGGGGTCCTGACACAGCAGGGATGGATGGGGGGTGGGGGGAGGGGCCCTTTTTCCAGCAGGAGGAGCGAGCAGGAGACTGGGGGATGGAGAGGCTGGGAGGAGGGTGGTAAAGTAGGGCTGGGGGGGCTCCAGCCCCTCACATCTCAACAGCACTGACCCCCTGCCCCACCATCGTGGTTACCTGACTGGGCTGCAGTGTCCTGCTCCCTGGTGGGGATGTCACCCTGCCATCGGGGCTGTGACACCGGGGTCCCCTCTGGAGATGGGGCTTCATGGTTGGGCTGCGAGGTGGTACAGAGGGTGAAAACGGGCACCCTGGGCACACTCCCCTCAACCCACAGACCCTCTGGGTGCCTGGGGACGAGGTGGGTGACATCCTGGGGACACCCCCCCTGGCTCCCCGTGCCACAGGCATCAGGAGCAGACTTCATAAGACCACACACAAGACTGACCCCAAGGGCAGCACCTTCCCAGGCAGACACAGGGGCTCGGGGGTCACCTCAGGGTGCTGCCCTACTGACTGAGCCCATCACTGGGGTGCTGGGTACCGGCTGCAGCCTCCCCCCCACCGAGGCACCCACCTGGGGCTCTGCAGCCTCCTGCAGCTCCTCCTCTGTAGCTGGGCTGCCAGAAGAGATAATTAATATCACTTGACAAGGCTAATGAGCACTTGCTCCCCCCACACTGTGTCCCTGGAGCTAATTATAGAGCTGGGGTCCAGCAGGGCCACGGAGACCCCCAGGGTGGTGGACAGGCAGACACTGGGATGGTGGACAGGCAGACACCAGACAGTGCAGCTCTGTCTGTGCCATCCCCTTTCCCTCAGGCTCAGCTCTGATGTTCCCACCTCCAGCTCCCCCCCTGGACACTCCAGGGCTGTGCCAACCCCAGTGGGCTACCCATAAGAGATGCCACCATCCTGGGGCACCCCCTCACCTCTCCTCTGGCTCCGTCACGCCATCCTCATCCTCCTTCTCCTCTGCCAGCGGCTCCCTGATGGGCTCCAGCTCACCCGCGCTGGGGCCATGCTCCAGGTCCCCCGCTCCTGGGGACATTGGGGTCCTCAGTGGGCAGAGCCCTGGGCCTCGGTGTCCCCCCACCCCGCGTCCCCATCCCTTGCCTACCCCGGGGTCTCCTCCTGCGGCGAATGGAGGCTCGGACGAGGTCGGAGCCCAGGTGGTGCCGGTGGCGCTGGGCGCGGGCGTCGCAGAACCACTGCCCGGTGAGGGTCCTCAGCTGCACGGGGTCCAACAGCGACTTGCGGAGCTTGCTGGTGGCAGGAGGGTGGCATTGGGACCGCCCCACCCCAGTGCTACCATCGAACCCTGTACTATTGTCCCCATCAACCTTCCCAAGGAGCTGATGGGGCCACCACGACTGGCATGGGGGCACCGGCCACCAGCTCCCAGGGAGATTGGTGTCACCCATCATGAGGCTTCACCTTGGCCAGGCTCAGTGGGTGCCCCCCATCCCCAGCAGAAAGGGAACCCCCCCCCCCAGACTGGCTGCTCTGTCCCTAAGGATGATGGATGCCAGGCTGGCTGCTCTCGGGAGGTTCACCCTGTCCCCAAGGGTGATGCTGAGCCGGGGACACCCCCCCCTCACCTGATGCGTCCCTCCTCGCGCCGGCGGAGCTGCCAGTCCCGGCGCAGCACCTCGGTGATGGCACTTCGTTCCTCCTCTGTCAGGAAGCTCAGGTCCAGCAGCGCCTCGGCCCCCAGCTCCAGTGCCATGGCAGGGTGGGGGGGCACAGCGGGGGCACCCTGGGGTGCTGGCCAAGAAGCGGGGGGCTGCAGCCGGGGGGGCTCAGCGTGCCGGGCATGCACCAGTGATGCCAACATCTGGAGAGGGACCTTGGGGCCGCTTTGGGGTAGGAATCATCCTGACCCTCTGCAAAGAGATGGAGTGGAAGCTCAGCGTGCACCCACACACACATGCTGCACCCCAAAACACCCCCGGGACCCGCAGCAGGGACAAACCAGGGTCTGGGACGATGCAGGGGGTGCCAAGGGAAGGTGCACGGGCCGGTTCAGGGAAGTTCTGCCATTCCTGCTGCCAGGCCCCGTGACAGGGCCAGCCCTGCCCGCAGCCCGTGTTTGCAAAGGGTGTTTGCTCAGGATGGGCTCTGTTCCTGCCTGTTTTCCCACGGGCTTTATCGGGTGCCACTGCAGCCAGACAGGTGGCAAAAGGGAGCTTGGTTGCCCCTGATGTGGTCTGAGACTGAGCTGGGCTGAGCCTGTGCTCAGCTCATCACAGCTGCCAGGGCAGTGGGTGCCGCAGAGGCTCTTGCCCCACTGCCCGATGTTGCTTCACCTCTGCCCTTCCTGGCCCTGGCGTTGGGAAATCGCTGCCCGCTGTGGGGTGCCCAGGGCAGGAAATTGCAGCGGCAGGGGGGGCAGGATCAGTCCTGCTGCCCTCTGCCCCCCACTGCCCCCAGCACCCCACTGGGCTGTGGGGCTCCCGCCTCTGCCGTGGGGCTCAGGCACCAGCGTCCCTGTCCCCCAGCCCCAAATGTGACTCTGCCCCTGTGCCAGTCTGGGGTGGGTCTCAGACATCCCCCAGCACTGGAGACCCCAGCCCAGGACCCAGAGCAGGATCCAAGCCTGGGTGTCAACCCCACCATGGAACCTCCCCCAAGCCAGCACCAGGGACCCTCCACACCATATGGTCCCCAGCACCCCCTGACACCCCCCAGCACCCCCTGACACCCCCAGCACCCACCCGCTGTCCCGGGGCTGGGCGGGGGGTCCCGGGGGGCCACGTACCGGCTGTCACCGGGGCTGGGACGATGCTGCCGCTGCCTCCCCGCCGCAGCCCGCTCCGTATCCTGTTTACTCGCGGCACAAGGAGGGGGGTGTCCCGTCCTCCCCCACCCCAGAACAAAGTCGGCACCCAAAAAAAGTCCCCCAGGTGTGGCCCAGGGGCTGCCGGTTCCCGGGGACCCCAGCTGGGGTGTAAACAAGAACCCGCCGGTGTGCAGAGGGGTGCTGGGCACTCGACCCCCCCCCCCTTCCACCTTGTACAGGAGACCAGTCAAACCAGTTAAACCTCCCCAGTAAGCCACAACTAGAGGAGGGTGCACGGCCCCCTTTTTCTCTTTGCGAGCGTGGGGGCGATGTCTGGAGGGGGGCGATGGCTGGAGGGGGGCGATGGCTGGAGGGGGGGGATGCACCGTGTGAAACAGCCCCCTCCCCAAATGCACCCAGGCTCAGCCCCCGCTCCAGGCCCCCCTGCAGAGCCATGGGGACTGGCAGCCCCCACCCCCCCCCCCTCCCAGCACCGGGACCCCCGCAGCCCATCACCTTGACCTCAGACCCTGTCCAGCCCCCCCGGCCAGGGTGGGATCAATAAAAGCCACCGCAGAAATTCGAGTCCCGGAGCCCCCAGCGCCCTCTTAGGTGGGGAGCAGAGCCGGAGGGGGTTGCAGCCCCCCCCAGACCTGAGGAGCCGAACCCCCCCCCCCCCCCCCCCCCCCCGGGGGGTCGGGGCAGCCCCCCCCCCGGGCCAGCAGGGGGGGCCGCCCCCTGGGCCCCCCTTCCCGCCCCGGGTTTCTCGGGGGGGGCCCGGGGGGCCCGTCCCCCCCCCAACCCCGGCACCCCAGGGGGACCCTCGTGGCTGTGGGTGGCCCCGGGTCCCCACCCTTGCCTGGGTGCTGGCGGCCCAGGGCTGAGTCAACCGCAGGCGAGCAAGGCACCTCCTCGCCCCGGCAGCACGAAAGCAGGGACTGGAGCCAGCTGCACCCGCCGGACGGGACTGAACTGGGCTGAACTGGGCTGAACTGGGAGGCGTCAGGCAGCCTAGGGAGGGGTGGTTCGGAGGGGAAGCACCCTGGGCTAGGGGGACCCCCCAGGCTGGGTGGAGGCTCAAAGCCAAGGGGATGGGTGTGGAGATGGGGTGGGACCACCCTGGTGGGACCCCCCCCTGTCCTCATGGGACCCCGGTGCTGTCCTCACCCTGGGATCCCACCCCCCCCCCCCCCCGGCCTCACCCAGGGGCAGGATGTGGCCTCGGGGTGCTTTATCTGGAGCAGCTCTGGCAGAGCTCCTGGGCTGCACTGGGTGGACTGGTCTATGCTGGGCATGGGGGAGAGGGCAGCAAATCCACCCTCCTCACAGCACCCTCCATCACCCCTCTCCCAAAGCCCCACGTAGCGCAGAGTGGGGTCTCTGGGGCTTTGCAGGACCCCCCCATCCCACAGGGCACCCCCAGCCCCACAGCTCCCACCCTGCCCAGTACAATCCCATCTCGCACCTGAGGGCCAGGGCTCCCAACCACCCAGGACAAACCCAGGTGCTCAGCCTCATGCAGGATCAGGCCACAAATGCCTGTCAGTGGCTGCCCCCAGCACCCAGAGCAGGAACATCCTTCCCCCAGCACAGCAGGGCCTGTGCCTCAGTTTCCCCCATCTCAGTGGGAGGGTGGCTGGAGGGGGGGGGGGGGGTGCATCAGGCTCCCCACCACATGATCCAGTCAGACCCAGTCAGCTTTCTGGGGAGACAGCAGCGCTGCTGGGGGAGGAATTGCGGTGGGGCACAGCAGCGCACACACCGAGCACGGGACCACAAGAAAAGGGGATTATTTTTAGCGTGGTTTCTAAGGAAATGAGACTTTAGCAACAGCTCTGTCTGTCTGTCTGTCTGTCGGCCATCCTCCTCTTCCTCCCTTCACAGGGTGCTCACTGCTCAGCCCTGCTGGGGAGAGGCCCAGCCCCTGGGTGTCTGGGGATGGATGGACAGACGGATGGATGGATGGATGGACGGACAGACAGATGGATGGACAGACGGATGGATGGACAGATGGTACCCAGCACCCCAGCGATGGTCTCAGCGCCCCTCCTCGGGGAAGCCTCGAGCACGGCCCAGCACAGACAGAGCCTGACCCCACAGACAGAGGTGTGGGGCAGCAGCGGGTCACATCCTGCTCAGGAGAGCGTCCCCCCCCCCCCCCCCCCTTGGTGACCCAGAGGCATAGCCACTTTGCTGGATTTCAGCCACAGAGCCTCCCTCAGCCCGGGGTGGCCATGGCCAGAGGCTGCATCAGCCTGGTGACACTGGGAACACCCCAGCCACCAGCACAAGGTGCTGGGCCAGCCCTGGGGGACAGTTTTCCTTGCAGAGACCCTGGAGCGAGCCAGGCAGCCCAGATCCAGCCACCTCCCGAAGCAGCAGCCGAGGGAACAAATCCCCTTCTTCTCTCCCCTGGGAGCTGGGTGCTGGCAGCACCCCATGGGTGCACAGAACAGGTTCTGCCTCATTTCTGCACTAGACATTCGGGCAGTGGGGAGGGAGGAGCAAGTCCCACCCTGCTCCCTCTCCAAAGACTCGTTTTGCCAGAGGTGCAGGCAAACCTGGCTCTCCTGGGGGGAAACTGAGGCAGGGAGCACATGGCAGTGGGTTGGCAGGCAGGGGAGCGAGGCAGCACCCACAGCACCAGCACCCTGGCTGGGTGGGCAGCCCCCGTGGTTCCAGCAGCCTCTGGGGCCGGGCTGACCCTGCCCAGAGGTGGGAGAGAGAAAGGAGAGGAGCGGGGTCAGCACTGTCCAGGCTCCTGTGAGCACCCTGGGCACCCAAGGGTGGGTATCTTGGCACACTCAGACCCGCTGCTTCCATACAATCCCCCAGCACCGTGAGCCGACGGCTGCAGCTCAGCTCCCGCAGCGTCTGGCCGGGTTCCCTGGGCAGCAGAAGCGGGTTGGACAAATCCTGCCCCGCTTGGGAGGTAAGCGGGGACCCAGCAGGACGGTTCAAGCAGCACAGAGCCCTGCAAAGCCTTCCTGGGGAGGTTTTGCATCCTCAGCTGGGGTTCCAGCACCAGACAGGCACAGGATGAAACCCTCGGAGGGCCCGACGCTGCCGTTTGGCAGCCCTGGAGCTGAAGCAGGGGCTGGAGCTGAGGGAGCTGCAGTGGGGTTTGGAGGCAGGGGGTGGTTTGGAGAACGGCTGTGCCCTTCAGCCCCCGAGCCTTGCACACAGCCTGCTTTTGACGCTGATCACTTCCCCTGCCGAGCCTCGGGCGCTGGGTATCAGAGGTAACAGGAAAGCGGCTGCTGCATCACAATCCTTACAGCGCTGGGAGGCCCAGCTTCCCTCGCTCCCAGTTCAGGCAGCAGTATCCTGCTGGGAGAGGGGGAAACAAGGCAGGCTCTTGCCCTCCCGCTCTGCTCCTGGCAGCCCCAGGCCCAGCACAGGCGTCCCTTCCCCAGCAGCTTCGGGGGGGATGGAGGATGGGGCAGCTCTGTGCTGGCAGGAGAAAGGATCCAGCCTGAAGGGAAGGAGGAGAGAGACTGAAAGGGAAAACTATTGACACATAAAGAGGATCAACCTGCAAGGGGTTGGGGGGGTATCCTCTAAAAGAAGCACCCTCTTCCCCCCCATGGCTGGGGCTCAGCCCAGCGGGCAGAGGCTCTGGGATCAGCAAAGGGCAGAGCTCCTTCTCCTCTCAAACACCACAGAGACCCTCAGGGGTCCCCAGGTTCCAGATGTGATGGTAAAACCTGCAAACGCTCTGCAGCCTGCAGCAATTGGGTTCCTCCTGCCCCTCAACCCTTCCCAGGTCTGAAAGCAGGGCTGGGAGTTTTGCACCAGAGCAACACCCAGGGCAGGCTCGTAAAGGAAAAGGGGGGAGGGTGGAGGTCCAGCTCCTGCGGGCAGCCAGACAGAGAGGGGGAAATATCAACCCTTGGAAGAAGAGTCTCGACTAGGAGATGGAGCACTTGGAGACATCCACCAAAAAGTTTATTTCCCCACCCGTCAGGATTAGGAAACCACAGAAGCCGAGTTTCGCTGTGCACAAAGTCATCCAGCACCCCAGTGAAGAGAACGGGTGAGGGCACGGAGAGCTCAGCCTTGCTGGGGAGCGACAGCAACACCCCCGAGCTCTGCAGCACGTGAGGGGAGCCTAAAACTGGCACCTGGAAGGGGAAGGAACCTTTAGTGTGACCCAAGTTGAAGGGGGCACTGGGAAGAAGCCAGCAGTGAGATGAAGGAAGCTGCAAGGAGATGACATTTCTCACCCACTCCCACACCCCTTCCGCCACCTCCCACGCCGAGAGGAAGCAGCCCCAGGCTGAGCACGGCTGGGGCTTCTCCCCCCTCCTGCAGCACGGGGAGACAATCGATCCAACCAGCCCAGCGTGGGGCCACCATCCCTCACTGGGCAGGGACAGAGAGGTCTGCCTGTCCAGCACGGACCTGCGGGGTGGTGCTGGGGGAGCTTTGTCCCTTTTGCTGGTTCCTTCAGGTGCCCAGAGCCATTCTCCATCTCCAGAGGTGGGTTCAGCCAGGACTGGGGTGAAGCATCACGTTGCATTCCCTCCCAACCCACCAGCAGTCTCCCTTCGAAACCCGGCAGGGAAAAACCAAGAAGAAAGTTAAGGATGAGACAAGCGAGGATTCTCAGGGTGGGGAACAGCACTCGACGTGTCCTCAGAAGTCCCAGGAGTGGGGAGGAGTCTCCCAGGAGACTCTCCAAGTCTCCGCTTTGGCAAGGTTTGTCGAGCTCATCGAGCAAACACCGGATCGGCGCGAGACGGGCCTTAGAGTCTCTAGGTTATTGCTGCTGCGTAAGGGTTGGCTTCAGCCCCGGGGCCAGGGCCTGCGAGCGTGGCCTTGGCAGGTCACACTGAGAAATCACACTGAAAAAATCACACTGAAATGAAAAAGAGAGGCAAAAAGGACAAATCCCTCCTGTTCTGCTGCCTTGTGCCAGGGCACGTTAGCCACAGGCTGGCTGGGTGGAGACCGCAGCGACACGGGGCAGCTCGGCAAGAGCCCATCCTTTCATCGCTGGGGTTCTTTTTGATCAAGAGCTTGGCTTTTTCATCAGCCCCAGGCCTGGCAGCCTCCAGCCCACTCTCCACACTGACTTGAAATGACTGTACAGAGCAGCCACCGAGGAGGATTCCAGCCCCAGGTAGACAGGGACTGAGGAAAAACATAAATCAAGAAGCCCAGGAGGAGTCCCCAAGCTTCCTCTATGGCTGGAGGAGCTGGAAGAGGATGAGGAAGCACATGGGGACAGGGCTGGGAGCCAGCAGGGTGACAGTGAGCTGGCCTGCCAGTCAGAGGAGGCCACAGGGGGGCAAACAGTGGAGAAGAGCTTTCCTGCTGGCCATGAGCACTGCTTGAGGTTGAAATCCATCAGGCAGCAGAGTAAAGAGTTGGCCTTTCACAACACGAGGGGGAAAGCTGCTCTCCCTCCTCTGCAGTCTGGGGCTCAAAAGGGCCATCAGCCCCCCCAGCACTGCCAGACCAGCATTTCTCCCATGAAAGCCAACCCTGCAAAGCACTTTTACCCCAGGTGAGCTCTTCAAAGCACACCAAGGAAGCAGAGAGACCTCCTGGAACCAGCTGTAAGAAAGGCAGCACCCCAATTTGCTGCAGAAAAGCCCAACAGGGAGTTGGACGCTTTCCAGTTCCATCACCATTGCTTTTAATCTCTGATGGCCCCACTAAGCTCAGGTCTCAAGTGCTTTCGGAGCCCTCTGCCTCTGAAACACGTACGTGCAGCTGTGGCAGGCTTGGGTGTGCTGGGACACACAAAGTACTGGGGATCAAAGGAAAAAAAGTGGCTTGTGAGAAGCAGAAGGACAATTTTAGGCATCAAGAGTGGCGGAGAAGCCGGGAAGCTGTATTTTCTCTGGCACAAGCTAAAAGGGACTCAACAGCAGACTCCCAGCTCTGCAACAGGCTGTTGAAAGCCTGCAGACTGCCACGAGCTGTACTCAAGCCACTCAATCTGACTTTCCTGCCTTTCTGGGCTCACCAGCAGGACCGGATGAGTTTGCCCTGCCACAGAGCGTTCCTCAGAGGATCGTCCCTCCCTCAACACCTTCCTGTCACAGCTGGGGAGGCTGCCAGCGAGCTGCACTCTGCACCCCCAGGAAGAACCCCAGCCCTCTGCTCAGAACAGGGAAACAACAACTCCTCGGAGCCTCCTCGGATGCCCGAGGAAGCGTCTGATGAAGTCTGCCAAGAGGAAGCAAGCAGACGACCAGAGAGAACCTCGCTGGGTCTGTCTGCTCGTGCTCCTGAACCAGGAGGCAGGATTCTCCTTGTAGGTTTTGACTTGGCACTGAAAGCAAAGGTGCCCCAAGGCCTCTCCTCTCCCGATGGTGTTTTGACCTACCAAACTGCAGAAAGGGAGAGAGCAGGAGGCTGCAGGACATCGGGAGACACCACCGACAGAACAAGAACAGAAGGAAAAGAAGCCACTTCCAGGAAACAAAGATAAGCTGCTACAATGGAGTGGAGTTGCCACCTTCCTCGGAGAAAGCCTCGCAGAGTCCCCTGCCTCCAACTCGCTGGATCAGTCACAGTTTCTTCCTTCGTGTGCCCACGGAACTGGGGGTTCACAGCTGGCATCACCGCAAGTGAAGGGTGAGAACAACGGTCACGATCACCCCCAGGAAGAGGACAAAGGGAAGCCAGGTCTTCATAAATCCCCCTATGCTGCAAAACAGGACAAAACAAAATATTAAAAATAAAGAGGGAAGGGTTTACATGGAAAAATCAGCACAGAAAGACAAAAGGGAGCGAAGGATGTGAGAGCAACTGGAGAAATCAGAGTGCCCTTCTGACTTTCTTCCGTGTTGCTGGCATATCACATCCTGGAGAGTCAGACAGTGTTAAAAACTGAGACTAAATCAGGTCCACAGATAACTCCACCATGAACAATAGGGCTGGAGTCTCCTTACAGCTTAAATTCAGGTCACAGACCAGGACATTTCCCCTCCACACAGACAGGGGTGGTGACGGGAGACCACAGAAAATGACACCCCATTAGCACAGGCCTCGGTATTCAGGCTGCTGGTGGATTTAACAGGGACAGCAGGGACCATGCTTGCCCTAAAAGCTGGCAGAGCAGCTTTCCCAGGACAGGGAAGACACAAGAGAAGTGGAGCAACTCAAAAGCTTTCTGCAGGGCAGTCCTCACAGCATCTCCTCCTCAGGCAGAAGGAGTTGAACTGGAGATGAAGTGCCCCTTCTAATAAGGACAGCTCGGGGCCTTCCTCATCACTCAAGCTGGAAGCTCCACAGCAGCTGGAGGCCTGACTGGGTTTTATGTAAACAAGATTGAAGAGAGGGAAGAAAAACCAGTAATCCTTGGAGACAAGCCATCCTGTGACCTTATGTTCCGAGCTAACCCAGCCAAAAGACAACACAGAGAGAGATCTGCTTTAACTTGCATGTCCCAAATTCCAGACACCCTGAATTAGCTGTTGGATACAGCATCTGGGAGCAGCAACTAGTGCAACCCAGTGTGCACCTGAGGTTCTTCTCCTGGGAACAGGCAGAAGGCAGTGACAGAACCACCTACCAGCCACATGCACCCACATGCTGTGAGGGAGAGATGTTCCTTCCTTCTTGGGGATCTTTATAAGTCAATGCTTATCAATATCTAAATGCCAGCAGGTCGAGGGAGGTTCTCCTCCCCATCTGCTCTGCCACAGTCAGGCCACCTCTGGAGTACTGGGTCCAGTGCTGGGCTCCCCAGTTCAAGAGAGACAAGGAGATACTGGGGAGAGTCCAGAGCATGCTGGGAAGATGCTGAGGGGCTGGAGCATCTCTGTGCTGGGGAAAGGCTGAGAGCCCTGGGGCTGCTCAGCTGGAGAAGAGCAGCCTGAGAGGGGAGCTGAGCAATGCTGAGCAAGAGCTGAAGGGCCCCGGGGGGTGAGAGGATGGGGACAGACTCTGCTCAGTGGTGCCCAGGCACAGGACAAGGGGCAATAGGCACAAACTGGAACCCAGGAGGTTCCACCTGAGCAGGAGGAGCAAGTTCTTTGGTGTGAGGGTGTGGGAGGCTGTGCCAGGCTGCCCAGAGAGGCTGTGGAGTCTCCTTCTCTGGAGAGATTCCCACCCCGGCTGGACCCTGCGCTGCTGGGCCCCTGCTCTGGGTGCCCCTGCTGGATGGAGCAAGGAGGTGGCACCAGATCAGCTCCAGAGCTCCCTGCCAACCCCCACCATGCTGTGATTCTCCATAGGACAGGCTGAAGCTTTAGAGGGTTAGAACAAAAGAAAAAGAGCCCCTTTGCTTGCTAAATCCAGACTGCTCCTTGGCTCACCTTACATACTTCCCATAGAGGAGTGAGAAGAAGCAGAGTTTCACCATGTTCCAGGAGGTGCTGTTATCATATCTCATCAGGTTTAAGGCCAGAGCCACATGAGAGTGGCAGTTATCACAGCAAAGGTTGTGCTGGAACAGAATAAAAGGGACACAGGATTAGAAGCCTTGCCCTTGAGGCTCCCCCAGTTTGCACGCTGTGCTGGTGGCAGAGCCCCAGGTCCCAAAGGCTGGGAAGACATTCCCCCTGCCACAGACACGCTGGCATCACCAGAGCCGTACCATCCGGTGCTTGTACTCCTCCGAGGCGTCGTGCACGGCCGTGTCCCAGGCATTGGGACCAGTGGAGTACACTTTGCTGGGATCCAGTTTCCAGTACCTAGAAGGGTGAGAACAGAACCCTTCGCTTTACAGATGCAGCTTCACAGCTTCTCACTCTTCCCAGAAGGAAGGTGCTTAAAGGGTTTAGAGAAATCTGCTGCTTCTGGAGTCCCTGGAGCTCCTCAAGAGAAGCATCTGCTGCGGAGGGCAGCGGGAACCAGTGCTCAGCACCCCCAAAACTGCAGACCTTGGGGGCAGAGACAAAATCCTGAACCGCTTTACATATCCTGTGATACGAAACCTTCCGAGCATTCAAAACAGAAAGCTGACCTGACAGCCACAGAGAGCCCAGGCACCTCTCCTCCTCCTCCTCCACCTGACAGCCACAGAGAGCCCAGGCACCTCTCCTCCTCCTCCTCCTCCCCTCACCCAAGAAACCACTCAGACGACCGGAGTGATGCAAGTTCATTATTAACAAGTGCAACAGCGCTGCCCCGCTATCTGACAACGCTTAGGCCTTTTCTTTTCTAAAGGCTCCATGCAGTTATTGACACCATCACATCACTGTCACACCTCTAAAAAGACTGAATTTAACATGGTTTCTTGAAAAGCAAAGGAGACAGGGGCCACTCATTCGACCGAGGGCCTCTGGGCACCGAGGAAAGCGATAGCCCAGCGCGTCCGCCTCCGGGAATTAAAGGAGCTCTGCAGGTCGAATAAAAAGCTAACGAGAGCACTTACTTCACCGGCTTCCCAAATGCCATGTTGTCTTCCTACAAAAAAAAAAAAAAAAAGGAAAAAGGGTCTCAAGTGGGAAACCCCGGAGCAATATTCGTGCCATGCCCCTGGCCGGAAGGGCCGCGGTGGTGTCTGGAGAAAGCTGGCACCTCAGTGCTCTTGGGACACCCCACGGCCACATTTCGGTCTCGGGTGGTTTGGGGCTCCTGTTCCGGGTGGATTTATGCTCTGTGCAAGATGCCAGCAGGGAGCTGTCTGCTGTAAAGTATCTCATCCCCCACCACGATTTTTGGGAGGGGTTTATAGGTGTTTATAGTTAATATTGTTTAAATATTAACTTTGAGTTAAAAGTACCTTGTTAGCACAGAGTTCTTAATGTTCCAATCTATTAAGAGCCTGAATTATCCCAAATTTAAGCTCCCTGACTTTCAAAACCCACTGGATTATAAAGCAGCACATGCCTGACACTAAGCAGCACACCAAGGAAGTTGAAAAGCAGCTTCTGCTACTCAGAATTAGGAGAATTTTGGCCCAACATTCCCAGTTAAGGGCCTACAGTGCAATTTTTTTCTCCTTTCTCAGCAAAGCAGCCACTTTTGTCATATTCCACAAGGAGCCTCCACCGAACGCAGAGTAACAGCAAAGATCTGGGCTCTTTAGAAACATCTAAAGCAGAACTCTGAGCTGCAAGCCAGAGGATGGCTCAAAAATCACCAGTGAAGGTGAGAAGCAGACAAAGGACGGATTCTGCTCCAGCACCCAAACCCATCATCCACTTACCGAGACAAAGTAGGGCCCTGCGAAGTCCCGAATGACTCCGGTCGAGGTGCAGATCCCCATGTGCCCGATGATCGGGAAGAGCCACCTGCCAAAGCAACCAGGGAAGCATCAGGCTGAGAGACCAGCCCCGTGACTGCATCCACTCTGTGCAACCCCCTGCACCAGTGTGGCCAGCAGCAGGGCAGGGATTGTCCCCCTGGACTGGGCACTGGGGAGGCTGCTCCTCAAATCCTGGGGTCAGGTTTGGGCCCCTCACTCCCAGAAGAACATTGAGGGGCTGGAGCGTGGCCAGAGAAGGGCAACGGAGCTGGGGAAGGGGCTGGAGCAGGAGGCTGCTGAGGAGCAGCTGAGGGACCTGGGCTTGTTCAGCCTGGAGAGAAGGAGGCTGAGGGGAGACCTTCTGGCTCTGACAGCTCCCTGAAGGGGTGGGATGTAGAGCAGCCAGAGCCTGACTACCTGACTTAACACTGTCTCAGCATCGCCACCTTCAAAGCTCCAGAAGCTTTTAAGTTTTCTTAAATTCCTCTTTTTAATTCTCCTCTCAGCACTGCTTGGCTTTCCAGCCTTCAAATCCAAGGATGACAGGAAACATCAGAGGGAGAAAATGGAGCCATGATGCAGCCTAACGAGAGGTTTTGCTGAATAGCAACACTGAAGTTTCTACTGCAAAATAAAACCAACAGGAAAGTGCCAGGGAACAAACCCACAAACAGGGGCACCCAGTGCCTCTGGCAGCAGGAACCGCTCTTTTCATTGGTCCCAAGGGGAGATAAAAAGGTTAAAAGCTTTGGAAAATCTTCCAGGAAAAGACTAAGGTGGGAATTTTAAGGAATGAGGTAAACCACAAAGCTGGTTTGCAGCCTTATGTGAGCAGGCAGCAGGGAAGATGCAGCTTCCCCTTGGTGAGGAGCCCTGGTGCCGTTCCCGATCCCAGCAGGGCCCACACCACATCTTCTACCTGACTTTCAGCTCTGGCTCTGTAAACATTATCACCTGATTTGAACCAGAGGAGAAAAGGAAGGCATAAAAACGAGCCTTTGTATTCCCAGACTACTCCCCCAAAGCCATATTTGACAGCTTTTCATTTTCCCACGGCCAGAGAAAAAACTCAGCAGCTCTCCCCGGAGCCTGCTTGTACTTGGCTGACAAGACTGGGAGAGTAAATCCACTCCTAGCTCACTAAGAGCGAGGGGCAGGGGCCCTCCCCGGGGTCCCTGATCCCCACAGCCAAACCCTGCTTCCAAAACCACGAAAGGCTTCCCCCGTTTCCCCAGCTCCCTTCCACTCCCCGTCCTGCAGGGACAAGCCCGCCCACCGCACAAGCTTTTCCCTACACACGCCCTCGCTGCGGGGCGGGGCGGGCCCTACCCCAGGGACACAGCCTCGCAGGTGCCCCGCAACGCCCCCGCACCCCAGAGAGGGGGCCCCGCACCCCAGAGCGGGGCCCGGCAGCAGCCGGTTCCCCCGGTTCCCTCCCCCAAAGCGGGGCCAGCACTCCCGGAGGCAGCCCCCCGGTCACCCCGAGGCGGGCCGGGCCCCGGGTCAGGCACGGGAGCAAGGCGCGGGCCCAGCCCCCGCCCCCGCCGGGCCGCCCGCCCCCGGGCCCCGCGCTCACGTCAGGACGGGGATCGGGGTCCACACCACGCAGTACGGGAAGCGGCCGCGCTCCGCGTCCAGCCCGGCCCCGCCGCCGCCATTGAACTGCTTCATCTTGGCCTCCGCTTCCGCCATCACCGGGGCCCGCCCCCCGGCCTCGCGCGGCGCGCTTGCGTCACTTCCTGGAGACCGCTCATCGCTTCCGGGCACGGCCGGTAACCAGGAAGCGGCAGCGCCCCCCCCCTTCCCCCCCCCAGCCCAGGGCCTGCCGGGCCCAGCGCCCCCTCCGCCCGTTCCTCCCCGTTTGGAGCGGGCGGGAGCCAGGCGGGAAGGGCCTCCCCGGGACTCACCCGCCCGCCGAGCCCGCAGCCCCCGCTGCTGCTGCTGCTCCTCGCTCCCCGGGAGAGCGGAGCGGAGCTCGGCGCTGCCTCCGGGGCCTCGGCGGCTTCGTGGGGCGGAGAAGGGGCAGGGCTGGTGCCGCAGGTCAGGTGAAGCTCCTCCAGGCAGGTACCTTCACCCCCTCGCACCTGCCTTGTGCACCTGCCTCGGCAGCAAACTTCTGATCCTTCCAAAGGTCAGAGGAGTCGGCTCCGAGCAGCTGGGAGGTAAACAAACGGCCTCAGAAGCATCACAAAAGTTCAGAATCATCACAAAAAGCATCAAAAGCATCACGCTGACCCTCCAGAGAGGAGGAATCACACTGACCCCCCCACCCCCCAACCTCCAGAGAGGAGGAGGTCCAGGTGCTGTGAGGGGAGGAACAGCATTTACACATGGAGAAGCAGATCAGGAAAATAGCAATTGCTTTATTAGGAAGTTTAATTTAAACTACATGAAAAAAGCTGAAAAAAGAAATGTGTTTCTTCCAGATTTCCCACCACCCTCGGGAAAACAGCAGAGTGCCAACACCCTGGGCTAGCGGGAGGAGGAGGGAGGGCAGCGCTGGCTCCAGCCCAGCAGCCCCAGGAGGGTACTGGAGAGCTACTGAGCACCCAGCCCCACTCTCCCCTTTGGGTCCTTCCATGCTGCTGCTCATTTCCTGCTCACGAAGAGACCTCGAGCTGCATTTCCATTCAAAGCCAGTAGTCACCAGAGCTCTCCAGTGCGGTCCGTGGCGTTACTGGTGTTTGCTAATAAACCAGGTGGTCAGGTTCCTCCTCCCACGCAGCTCCAGCAGCGCCCAGTGCTCTGCTCGGGGACGGTGCTTTTGTTGATTAGCAAACCCCATTAATGGCGAGAGCCACGCTCCCAGGGGTCGCTCTGAGCTTACAGCTCCCATGTAAAGGCCACGCTTTTTCCTGAAACTTCTCCCCTTCATGCCAGACTCCTCTCTCTCTGCTTTCTGCTTTCCCAGGGCCTGCTTTGCTCGGTAATTCGGCCGAGTCCCACCTTCCACGCTGATCTCCCCAGCTTCTGTTCTGGGCACAGAGTGGCACTTACATGCTCACTGAATTTTCAGACTAGTGAAGCTTCCAGCTCAAAAGCCCCGGAGATTTGTAACCTCCACCCGCAGCAGAGGCAGGAGGGAGGGGACACCACTGTGGAGGTACCCGCGGGGCTGGAGAAAGCGTTGGCTAACAGCCAATGTGTGGAGGTGGCCCACCCGCCCTCGATAGACAGAGAGACACAACCACCTTAGTGCTGCACCGTAGAGGGTGTTTCCAAGCCTGCAAGAGATCATCTAACACCGCGCTTTAGTTCCTAATCTAGACCCCGTTTTAGGACAGCTTCAGAAGCCTCAGGCTGGACAGGGGGCCACCCACCCAGGCTCTGAGGTGGGTGTCATCTCAGCGTGACCTGTCACCGCATCCAGAGCTGAGCAAGAGCCAGAGACCTCTCCTTGGAGAGAAATTGCAAAAGAGCCCAGTTCCAAAAGAGAGGGAAAGCTGAGGAAACACAGATGCTCCGGAGAGCAAAGCCCTGCCCTGTGCTTTGGTTTCTAATGGCCTAAGCTATTTTGGCTTTGGGATGGAAGATGCACACCAAGGTTGGGTGTGTTTCAGTCAACACTTGTTGTTCCACTGAATAAAATACTCGCATTGATTTGCTCCAGGCCAATGTAATGATCAGAGATTGGGAGAAATCTATCTATCCAGGCCCCTTGGTCAGATCAGGTAATGGATTTGCTCTTTCTACCTGCATCTCGGAGGCTGCCAAGCAACAGATCCCAGGGAGCAGCTCCCTCGGCCAAGCCCCGCAGCGAGGGTGGTGGTCAGAGCCCCAGCAGGATGTGTCTCTCCCAGGGGTGCTGCCTTCCACCCTCCCCTCCCTACGGGCTCTTTCAGACAGCCCGGTTTATTCCCTCTTAAACCGAGCACGGGAAGGTGAACCCAGCTGCTGGAGCATGGGGAGAACACTGCTTTCCCCAGATTGGATTAAAAAAAAATAATAATAATAATTTAAAAAAACCCTAATCAATACAGTGCTCCTGTACCACGCAGCCTCCTTTTGTGTTTGTCAGGCAAGCAGAAGGACTCTCTATCCCTAGCACCGCACTGGCAGAAAACGGGTGAGCGGTAGCTGACAGCAGGGTCTTCCTAGTGACAACTGGAAAGCTGCTGCTGTTCTCCCGCTATTGATCTAAGCGGAATACAAAACACCTGAAGTCAGCAGGGAAAAATAGCTGCAGTTGGAAAAGAAACTGTGGGGGGGGCGGCGGGTAGGGGAAGAGAGAGCAGGTAAGAAGTTCTCCATGCATAAAATTAAAGGCCAGGCTTTTTATCGCAGCTCTCTTGGCCGCCTACAACCCCGGATCGATGGATAGAGCAGGAATCCTGCCATCATCGCTTTTGCAGTCGCTCGTTCGTCTGGAAACAAAAGGGTTTGCTCCCACCAGCACCTTGCCCCCCATGGCTTCTCTCTCCCACCACCAGCAGCTCGGTCCTCGACAGCCTGGGGACAACCACCTTTGGTCACTCGCGGTGGGTGTCAGGGCGTCGCTCGCACCCAGGAGACGTGGAGCCCTTCTGAGAGGAGAGGAGAGGGCCCGGCCGCTGCGGGAAGGAACAACCCAGACCACACTCTGGTTGTCCAAGCTCACGGCACCAAGGAGCTCGGCCTGGAAGGGGCTTGGTTCCCTCCCCTTTCTACCCCGGCTCATCTCTGAGCCTGAAAGCAGCAGGCACCCAGCCAGCTCGTGTTCCGCAAGCGGCTTCCTTGGGAACCTTCCCTGTTGTGACAGCTCAAACATTACAGGGACTGCCAGAACCAAACCACTCAAGGAAGAGGATCCCCTCCCCCTTCTGACATTGACAACCGCGGCAGCAGCCGGCAACAACCGCCGTGCAGGAGGCGATTGAAAATGTCACCGAGGCGCGGGCTGATGGAGGACACCAAAGCATCCTTCCCCTCCCCTGCCCCACACCCCACCCTGCCCTCTGCGCCCTGGAGGTGATGCTGGGCTTGGGTTGCCTCGCGTTTGCTGGGGCCGGTGCCTGCCAGGATCCGACAGCCTCGGGTGGCTCCGTGTGAACCAGGAACGGCCCTCGCGTCCCTCCCGGTGCCGCTCACGAGCGCGAGGACGTAGGCAAAGCTCGGCCACCCACCCCGAAAGCGATGCCCCTAAAGCCACCTCACCCCTCAGCGTTAACCTTCAGGTCTTTTCTGCTTCCCTGTCACTCGAAAGCTGCGTTTCCTTCTCTCCAAGTGACACAGCCAACCCAGAGGGCAACTTTTATGTTTAAAGGAAAAGCCACCAGTTTCTCGGGGACAAGGGGCACGGGGTGGAAGCGCTCAAAGAGCCGAGTGCAGGTCACGATGATTTCTCTGCTTTGAAATCCACACAAAGTCCCACCTTCTCTCCCTGCCAGCCCCGGAGGGGGTCCCCATCGGTCTCCTCTCCTGCAGCAGCAAGGCCTGAACAAGCTACGAGGAGCAGAACAGGCAGAGCAGTGAATTCCTCCCTGCAACAGCAGCAGCAGCAGGCAGCTTCCTGACATCCTGCTCCCATTTTGCTCAGAGACAGGAGCCATCTTGAGCCCTTTGCAGACTTGTTCCTGGCACTGTCACCAGTGACATCAGTCAACTCCTCGGCAGGGCTGTGATTATTCCTCTCCCCGCATCCCACATCGCTCTTCTCCCTCGTCAACCTCATTCCCTTACCCAAATTACAACTAAACCTCATTTTCTGGGTCCTTCCAGCCATTTCCACCCACGATTCAACCACTCGCCTTCCCCTTCCACGCTTCCTCTTTGTCCAAGCATCCAGCCCAAGATCTGACCTAATTAGCTGATTGCCAATTCCAGCTCTGGATGCACATCGCTTTGTTTGAGCAGAGCTGTCCTTTAAAGCCATCGTTTCTATTGGGCAGGACGCGAAATGAAGAGACCTCAAAAAGCCCTCAGCTGAAAGGTGTCCAACGGGAATTTTTAAGAGGAATTCAAATGGATTCTGAAAATAGCAGACTGGTTCCCCCCCCCCTTACTTACGGCCTGGCCTTCTGCAGCTTGGAGGGCAGGAAAGTATTTGGGAGGTTTTGCAGCAGGAACCCAGAGGAGATTGTGAGTTGGTGATATCCTTTTATCATCTCTGGGTTTAAAAGTTGAGGTCCAACGCACCACGTTGGCCATGAGACACTTTAAGGCAATAACTGATGAGCTGTTGGTGCCAGAGGAACATTTCCGGAGAGCAGGCGGTAACGTGGTGACTCAGGCTCAGCTTCTCAAGGCAAGAGGCCACTTAAGAAGAGCTAAAAACCAAGGATGGGCTCATTTTCCCCACTCAGCTTTTTGCCTCCCCCTCAACCACCTCTAACTCTTGGGCTCAGCAGGGACACAAGGAGGATTTTATCAATTTTACTCCCCCCCCACCCCGACAAAAGACATTTTGGAGAAACTAACTCTATTACAGCACCCGGCATCTGGCTTCTGCATTGCTTTTCTCCTCCCTGGCAAGCCTGAGGCAGTCATCTTCACCCTCACCCCCACCCCAGCCATCCTCATCCTCATACCTGGAGTACTGTGTCCAGTTCTGGGCTCCCCCGTTCAAGGACAGAGATCTACTTGAGAGAGTCCAGTGGAGGCTACGAGGAAGATTAGGGGACTGGAACCTTACAAGGAAGGGCTGAGAGCGCTGGGGTTTTTTAGTCTGGAGAGGAGAAAACTGAGAAGGGAATCTAATTAATGGCTATAAATACGTGAGGGCTGGGGGTGAAGAAGGCAGGACAACCTCTTTTCACTTGTGCCTTGTGACAGGATGAGGGGCAATGGATCCAAGCTCAAGCACGGGAAGTTCCACCTCAACCTGAGGAAGAGCTTCTTTCCTGTGAGTTGTAGAGCACTGGAACAGACTCCCCAGAGAGGCTGTGGAGTCTCCTGTCTGGATGCATTTCTGAGTGATCTGCTCTGGCAGGGGGGTTGGACTCGATGGTCTTTGGAGGTCCCTCCCAACCCCTACCGTTCTGTGACCCTGTGATCCTCTCCCCAGCCGCCCCTCACCCTCTCCCCAGCCGCCCCTCACCCCAATGGTGGCAGCTTTAGCTCCAAACTGGTGGACTCTGCTCCAGAGCACAGCCCCAGGCCTTGCTCCACCACTCCCACACCTGGATAAACCAACGTCAGCACTAACTCAGTAGCCAACCCAGACTATAAGCCTCATTTTCGAGCTTCCCAGACACCTTCCCACTCAGGTTTACTGGGGCTTCTACACTCCACCAAGCAGCGCTGTTGAATCCACACCACCCAGCCCAACCAGGCCACCCTCTGCCCACCCCTGTCCACCTCCACAGAGCAGAAAGGGAGAACAAGCCAGAACAATCACCCAAACAAAATGACACCAGAAAGCACTACAACAAAGAATTGTTTTAATTGCTTAACCCTTTCTCTTCCAGGGACCAGAGAAACAAGTTTTCTGCTCCTTCTAACGAGGGCAGTAAGGCTTGTGTGTTACCTCTACAACTGCAGGGGCAAAGTTTACGAGATGATCATCTTTAGTACTTGGAAAAGCAAGAAGCAATGGTCACTGCAACACTAAGAGAATCCCAGAGTCTCCCGCCGGAGAGCCCATTGCTAGAATACAAAAATAAAGGAGGTGTCCCTGCCTATCCCAGGCTGGAAAGAGTTAACCAGAAAGAGCAGGAAGAAGCTTTCCCAAAGAGGGGGTTGAAGTAAACAGCAGAGGTCAATAAAGCAACATCTTCTCCCTACTTCCCCAGCCTGGTTTTTTCCCTTCACCAATAAATACCAATTCCTCATTAACAAGCAACAGAGCAGGTAATCTGCCCACGACAAGGGGAAAAGGGGCTAGAGGCAGAAAGATGTTTCCCTCCCCTTCTCTCCCATTATTATTTCTTTCTTTTTTTTTTTTTTTTTAACCAAAGCAGCCATTAAAACAAGCAATCCACTGCAGAGGCAGGGACTCCTGTAGCTTTCACACTGCAACCAGCAGGTAGAAGAGCTGCGCTGTCTCACAAGGGTAAAAAAACAACAAAAAATAGCTGCCACAGCAAAAGGTGAATGGGGAGGGAGAGGTCTGTTCTCTTCAGAGCTTTCCATCTCGGTCTCTCCATTTAAAAAAAAAAAATCAAAGACTGCAGAAATTGTCTACTGAAAGCTGGGGAGAAAAAAAAAAAGTTTGAGTGGGAAGAGGGGAAGAAAAAAACAACAAAAAAAGAGGATGCATCCAGTAGGAAAGCCTTAAGCCAGAAAAGAAAAGGCCAGACCGTGTCAAAAAGCCACCCAAGTGAGAAGAATTTTCTGCTGTCTCTGGGCTTTGAAGAGCAGAGCGCCGGGGTACGCGGGGAGGGGGGGGGGCAGGGGAGCTGGTACACAACCAACCGGGTAAACTGAGCAAGGGGTCCCATCGACCGCCTGCCACGGAGCCAGCGTGCCCTCGGCGGCCAAGTGCCAAGCTGTCCCCGGAGGGAGCCGCTTCAGCGGGAGAAGGCGGAGGGGGAGCCTGCCCATCGCAGCCGGGCAGAGCACCAGGGCAGCCCGGCGGTTCCGGGCTCCGAGGGGATGCTCCCACAAGAGCCGGGTTCCCTAGGGCTCGGTTTCACCCTCCCCACCCCGTGTCAAAGAGCGGGTGGACATCGCTGTGGGGCAGAGCTCAGGTCCGAGGCAGCTCCGCTGCGATGGCGAGGGGATCTCTCTACGCAGGGAACGGTGTCCTTGGAGAGACGCTGCCAGCTACAAGCCTCTGCGACCTCTCTCCCTCCTGCACAAGGCTCACTCATCTCATAAAGACCGTTCTGGAAGGGAGAGGAAACCAGTTACCTCGCTCAGCCAGCACTGCGCAGTCTCTCTCATCAACGCCTGGCAGCCAGAAGCAGCCAGAGAAGGAAAAGGGAGGCCTCTCATCTTTCCACAGCAGGAACAGGAAGACCAGGGATTGCAGCACATGGAAGAAGAGCCCTAACACAGCACACACACATGCGCACACGCTCCCAGCCACACATCTCACACCCCTGGGACCACGGCCAGCATGTTCAGACCTTCAGCAGTAAGAGATACGAGACAGCGCAGAGCAGTTAAGATCTCCAGGGGCTCTTTGGTCTTAGTTGATAGTCCTAGGAAAAAAAAAAAAACCAACCTCTTCAGATTGGGTTGTAGCACAGCTGTGTAAGATCTATCTGGTATTTAGTGTTTGGCAACTGCGAGAGGGGAAAAAACCAGGGCTGTGTGTTACAGGAGAGGGGAAGGAACGGAAGGAGAGTGCCGCATTTCCAGGTGCACTCCCAGCTTGGCAGTCAGTGTGTGGAGAGCAGGAAGAGGAAGGAGGGTTCCTGAGAGGACCACTAATCCATCCAATGTTACACCAACACCTTGGCCAAGACGGAGCAGCCGATTGCACAAAAACCCTGCTGCCCAAAAGCTCAAAACATTAGTTGCAACAAATCCACGGTGGCACCGTTCTCAGCTCCGGCACAGGCGACATGGAGAGGACACGGTGACTACAGCTACACACGTTGGGCAACGGAGAGAGGAGCTCTGGCAGAGTGCTGTTACTAGCCCCTTTCCTCAGCAGCTTCAGCTACGTGAGCCCCCAGCCTCTGACTAAACCTGTTCCCACTGCTGTCACCTTTCTGCATGGGTTCACGGACCGCAGGAGAAAGGATTGGAGTTGGGCAAGCAGATCCTGCCCTGGTGAGCTGCACATCCCCAGTGCCTGCACCGATTCGTCAGAACTAAGCCAGATACCCAGGGACAAGACAGGCAATATCCAGTCTGGAATACACCACTGCTACATCTGGTGACAACGTCCTAGAGATTGGAAGCCAGAAGAAAGATGTCATGGGACAAAACAAGCATTTCATGGCCAACAACCCTAAACCAGGAGCCTCTAGACAGGCTGGTAGCACAAAAGCAAAGTCAAGCTTTCCAGACCATGATCACTGCAGTAAATTCATTCCATAACCCCTGCCCTAGGTTTGTATTTTATTCAGGACTTGCAACATCTCCTCTCCAAATGCACAAATGCAGCAACATCCCCCTGTACCAGATCATACAGCAGCTCTGGAAAAAAGAAAAACAACAAATCACCAGCTTACACTGCTTACAGACAACTCAAAGACCCCCGTTGGGACTAAATTCCACTAAAGGCAAACCCCGCACTGCACTGCCATGCTGCTCAGGAGCGTGAAGGGAGGAGGAGGAGGAGGAGGAGGAGGAGGAGGAGGCGATGGTTTAAAGAGACGGCCGCTCCTGCCCCTGCCAGCTTGTCCTACTCTGTGCATAGTGCGAAACAGTGCAGTCATTCATCAGAGAAAGTTCAGGACCAAGGAAACTAGGTTCCCTTTCAGCCAAACAATTAAAGGAAGGAGAGGCAGTTCTGTTTTAGCTGGGCCGGCATTGGACTTGCCCCTCTGAGCTGTCTTCATCGTCTGAGCCTCCAGCCCCACCGCTGGTCAGTCCTGTAATCCGGTACCCCATGTTCAGCAACATCACCTCCAGCGGGTCTGCGTTCATTCGTCTCTGGTTCGCTTGGGAAGCACCTTCCATGTCTACTACCACGCGGCCGTTAAGGGTTTCACTCTGCAAGGCAAGAGGGGAGAGAACTCAGCGAGGCAGCCAAAGAGGGGCCGTTACTGGTGCTGCAACTCAAGAGATCCCAGTAGGACAGACCGGTGCGCGTTACACCTCACCACCAGACAACCTTTCGTCGCGGCTCTTACCTCTGGCCTGGGGTTCCAGAGTCGTACAACGGGGTCGATGCCGCTGGTGGCCAGGAAGCAGTAACTGGGATGAGGCTGGAGACAATTGACAATCGACTCGTCTCCCTGCAGCACTCTAACAAGGTTGGTGGTTTCTTTCTCCCAGATGAAGAAGGAGCCGTCGTCTGACCCACTGACTATGTACTGCGCATTGCTAGGGCGAGAGGAGCAGAGGCTGGAGATCACAGCGCAGAGCCAAAGCTCATCTCTAGCAGCCACCAGACAGGAGGCTGCCACCCCTCAACGCTTTACGGATCCAGATTAAGTTGGTTCCCTCCATCCCCAGGATTCCTGTTTGCAATCCCAAATGGCTTTTCTGAAACACTATCCCAACCAGGTCCTGGTTGCATCAGCTACTGAGCCAGCTATTCGGGCAGCCACACAAGCAGGAGGGGTTCTGTCAGCTTTTTCAACCCTGCAAACCAGTGTCAGCATCATTTTATTGACAGTCACGTGGGGCTACGCGTGAGGCTTTATCCGACGGAAGAGAGCATTCTGCTGCTGCTCACACTCCTGGCCTGCATCCCTATTACGCTCCGCCAACATACCTGCCAAAGAAATTGGCCTCTTTGATGTCTGTAGTAGTGTTACAGTGGCCACAATATCGGAATTTGTAGTCGTAGCTGCGCTCCCTCAGCACCATCTCATCCTCTGAGATGGAATCCTTGCGGCCTGTGGCTCGCAGCCGGATGGGGCCACCTCCTTTCTTGTCTTCAGCTGGAAAGACAACAGATTTCTCTCATCAGGATTTGGGGAGGAACACGTTCTCAGCAAACAGAGACCCCAATAGCTTTAGAGGAGAACGAAGGACAATTCCAGTAGCGAGCAAGGCTTAAAAGCACAAAGCTTCCTCACAGATTATCTCCTGGGGCCATCAGGCTCCTTTTATCATGCTCTGGCTCAGGACCAGGCATAAGGGAAGAACGGGCTCAGGCCAGTTTTTGGGCACAGGAACAATCAATCTCCCTCAGAAGTTGGAGCTTTACTTCAGAGGGGCAATTTAAGGCGAAAATTCCTCATCCAGTCATTAGATGTTAGCCTAACCTTGAAGAACCACCCCGAAGGAATGGCACTCACCATTATCACTCTTGGAGAAGAGGGCGGCGTTGATGTCTCTGTCCAGCGCGTCGCAGGCACTGCTGTGGGCTTGTTCTGGGAACTTGCCTTTGAAGTCATCCAGACACTCCAGTGCTTCTGCCACGTACTTGAGTTCAAAGAGACAGCGGGCAAGGCGGAAATGGGCCTTCAGGTGACATGGATTCAAGGATATGGCCTTCAAGCAGTCTCTTAAAGCATCATAATGGTCCCCATCCCTGAGGGAAAGGCAGCAGATTAGACAGTGCAGGCAGAAGGAGGGTACGTTCTCCATTGCCATTTCCCAGCCCTCATTTTCCTCCAAAGCTCATTGTTTCCAGCACTCTCTCTACAAGCAGACACCCCACAAGCTCAGGTACTGACAGCTTTATGCTGTTTCTCAGGGGCACCATCTGATCAAACCCAGCTTCTCAAACACACCTCCACACGTACACCGGCAGCCCGGTAACGTGACCACACGGGGAAGCCCAGCAAGCCTTGACCTGCCATTTTAAATCCAGCAGAGCAGAGCTCTGTGGATAGACCACATTTCGGGAAGTCCTTTGAAGATGGAGGATGCACAAGCCCTCTGGCCAAGCACACACAAGGCCTCTCCTGCAAGGCGAACGGGGCCTCCTCGGAGCACGGCAGCTCACGCGTGCCCCTGTGTGGACGCACGGCGTGGCAGCACGTTTCCCTGCCCACAGCCACTGGTAGCCCTCGAGGAGCTACAGAACCCACCACACTTCATAGGCCTGAGGGACAAAGGTCTTTTCTCACCTTTAAGGGAGAAAAAAAAAGGAAGTTTTAGAAATAAGCATTCATCGTAATGGATATTTGTGTCTTTTCCTCTCTGATCAGCCTGAGAGGGGAGCTGAGCAATGCTGAGCAAGAGCTAAAGGGCCCCGGGGGCAAGAGGATGGGGACAGACTCTGCTCAGTGGTGCCCAGGGACAGGACAAGGGGCAACGGGCACAAACTGGAACCCAGGAGGTTCTACCTGACCATGAGGAGAAAATTCTTTGCTGTGAAGGTGTCAGAGCCTGTGCCAGGCTGCCAGAGAGGCTGTGGAGTCTCCTTCTCTGGAGAGATTCCCACCCCGGCTGGACCCTGCGCTGCTGGGCCCCTGCTCTGGGTGCCCCTGCTGGATGGAGCAGGGGGGTGGCACCAGAGCATCTCCAGAGCTCCCTGCCAACCCCCACCATGCTGGGATTCTGGGTTTCACAGTTACTGGAGACTAGGTTAACGGTGACCTGGCAGTGCTGAGTTAACAGTTGGAGTTGATAATCTTAAATGTCTTTTCCAACCAAAATGATTCTATAATTCCATCCTACGATTCTACGTTACAGCAGAATGCAGAAGGTGGGCTGCCTCGTCCACGAGATCTGCAGCAGAGCAGAAGAAACATGGTTCTTGAGGGCTGTCTGCAGCAGTGTCTGGGTTAATCCAGGAGGCTCGACACGCAGCGTCAGGCCACTTTTATTCAAAGAAAGAGGGAATGCAAGTTACCTGTTAGGATGACAGACGGGTCTCTTGCATTTTCAGAGCTGACTGGGCTATTAACTGCTTTGTCACCCTCAAAAACCCTTCAACCACAACTACCGGTGTCAGACAGCCCAACAGACTGGTGTGACAACGTCCAGGCTGGGGTGGAAAGCAGGCACTGACTCCTCCCGGCGTTACAGGTTTGACTCAGCTTGTGCAAAAACACTCTCAACTGGAAACCAGCTAAGTCCTGTCAACAGAGCCTGCTAAAAGCAACCTGGAGAGTGCTGCAGTCGGCTCTTCAGAGATTTAAAAGGCCACCCTCAGAAGTGCTGCAGAGAACGAGTAGCATCTGAAGGGAGAGGAGCGAGGGGAGGTTAGGAAAAGACAGCCTTTCCTTTTCTCTCCATCTCGCTGCTACTCAGGCAGCGAGGTCACCGCGAGCCCCGCGGTATATTCTGCTGGGTGGCCTCTAGCTGTCCCTGCTCCCAGTGTGAAGGACACCTTAGAGACACACGGTGTCTCAGCTGGGGGTCACCTTCCTCCGCCGTGACATCCCAGCCACCTCCTTCCATGCACCAGCAGAAAACTGCCCCGAGATCTCTGCACCTGAGGAGACACCAGCTCAGTACTATTTAAATTCTAACCCTTGCATGCCACAGAAACCCACGGTGCTTACATTTTCACAGCTTCCTGCCACCAAAAACTGTCACAAAGCACCAACTGACACATGGAAAGGTTCAGATCTGCCAACACCCTTTGGGAAAAACAATTCCTATAAGAAAAATGGCATTCAAGAGATCAGCGTTCGGCTTCTGTCTTCCATTCCTTAATCTCAATCTATTGTTCTTCTCCCTCTGAACGCCGAGGTCTTTTTTGAGGCAGCTCCCAAATCTCTGCTCTTGCAAAACAGCCAGTAGGCTGGTTACCAACTGCTGGCTGCTCTTTATCTTGGCAAGAAGATAGGAGAATTCATACTGGGGATTTCAGCAGGGAGAGGAGAAGGATATCCTCACAAAGCAAATGGAGATGAAGGACCACAGCTATTTTAAATATGTTAATGGCAAGTCAAGCTACTCAGTCTTACGCCGCTCAAGGGGACAGACACTAAAATAATTCTGCTGTATCTTGCAGATGCAGTTCTGGCCACTGGTCAGGGAAGACATTACCTACTGCAGAAGCTAACAGCAGATTTTGCAACCATCAAGATATAACCTCCCCTAGACTCTGAGGCACCAGTTGCTACCTCCACAGATCCCTCAGAGAGGTTTGTTTCCAGTTAAGGAGGATGTGGGTTAGCTGGGGTAACGCGGGAACAACCAGGTCACATCTATCTGCAGTAGCTACGTGGATAATGCAGTGACCAAAGCAACTCCAGGCAGTCCTACAACAATCCTACACCACGAGGAATGAAGTTGTATCGCGTAGTAACCGTTAGTTAACTCATCTATCCAGGGCAGACATAGAATGATACCCTAATTCAGATCAGAACTACCCAAAGAAAGGCAAACACCCTTGGAGACACTCACAATGCTGCTACTCAGAAGCGGGGTTTTGGTTTCTTTTTAAACAGGAAAGAAAGAGAACGTTTCCCAGGTGTCGGCAGGAAAAACAATGAGCTGCCACCAGCACTGCTTGTCTCTGGCACCCACAGCCCTAATTCCTGCTGTGCAACCCCCTTGTTCTCTGCCAGAGGTGACCCACTTATGGCTTAATCCAACAATCCCAACCCTGCTCCACACCCAGGGGAGCCAGGTGCTTCCCAGGGCACAACAAAGCATCCGTGGGACTCGGGAGCCAGGCACCAGCAGGGCCTGTGCCACTCGACTCCCCGATATTCACCGCTTCCTTACCACTTGCGCTTCATGTAGGCAGCAGCTCTGTTGCCATAGAGCATGGCGTTGTTGGGGGCTTTCTGGACAGCTTTGCTGTAGAGCTGGATGGCTTGAGTCCACAACTGGCAAGCAAAGGCCTCGTTGGCTTGCTGCTTGAGTCTCTCCAGATACGGAGGTAACTCCACCTGGGGACTGAAGGGAAAGGAGAAAGGAGCACAGGTTAAGTCTCACGTGCTAATGCTCCGTTAACTCCATGGCTGCTGTGTTTTGTTGTAGCTCAGCAGGTCCCAGAAATCATTAAGTAACACCAGAAGTTTCAGAAAAAGGCAGAAATGACCCAAAACGTGAACAACCTGAGCTGAGGAGGAAAGTTTTGACCATTGCTTGACCTCTTCCATTTTTTTCTTTAAATACAGACATATACTCAAAATTGAACAGTGGGTATTTTAAGTATCTAATCCCTAGACTTCACCACCCCATCTTTGCTTTGACTGCATAAACAACACTCCCAACTCTCTTCTAAACCAGAAGGCAAATTCAGAAGGACCAAGCAACTGAGTTCCCAGGGCTGCACGAGGCCCAAAACTCCAGCCACAGATGTGCTGGAGGGGCCATCTAGAGGAAAAAAGCTGAAAACATCCAACCAAGTGACTTTGGTGGAACCCAAGACTACCCATATATGGTAGTAAGCAACTGTGGCTTGACTTTTAACCACGTCTCATCTGCTGGAGGAAAAAACAGTCAGCAGGATGGGCTTCAAGTCTGTTTCTGCTTCAGCCCAATTACATTTTGCTCTTAGAGAAAGAAATCAGCAGAAACAATAGAATCACAGAATTATAGAATAGTCTGCGTTGGAAAAGAGCTTTCAGATCACCAAACCCAACCATCCCCCAGCACTGCCAGGGCACCACTGACCCCTGGCCCTCAGCACCACAGCTCCACGGCTTGGAAACCCCTCCAGGGATCACGGGGACTCCACCCCTGGCCTGGGCAGCCTGGGACAGCCCTGGACAACCCTGGAGGGGAAGAAATTGTTCCTCAGCTCCAACCTAAACCTCCTCTGGCATAGAAGGGAGGTTCTCCACCCAGTCCTAGCTCACATGCAAACTGCAGGAGTAATGACTCCAGTGTCAATTTTGGCTGCTTCAATTCAGTTTGCAGCAGGCAGGTGCCTAAAAACTCAACAAAGGGAAGCAAGACTCTTCCGACCTGGCAGCCTCTCCCACTGACCGAGATCTTACAGGTCAGAAAGTAACAGTAACTGAGGACAACTTGCTTCCAGGCCTGAAAAGTAATTTCTTAGTTTTGTTCGTAGTGATTCATCATAAGAGGGGAAAAATCCTCACGAACAACAATTCTCCCAGGACTCTCTTGCCTGATCTAATCCTTGGTTGTAGCCCATGCACCAGAAGCAAATTCAGCTCCTAGGACAGAAGCCACTTGCCACTCAAGTCAACACAGAATCATAGAATTGTCAGGGTTGGAAGGGACCTTAAAGCTCACCCAGTTCCAACCCCCCTGCCATGGGCAGGGACCCCTCCCACTAGAGCAGGTTGCTCACAGCCCCAGCCAGCCCGGGCTTCAACACTGCCAAGGATGGGGCTTCCACCACCTCTCTGGGCAGCCTGGTCCAGTGCCTCACCACCCTCATGGGGAAGAAATTCTTCCTACTGTCCAACATGCCAAGAGGATCTGCACTTTGCACCTTGTTTAGCAGCACCTAACCCTGGCAAGAGGAAGAGGATGAGGAGCAAGCTGTAGAGCTCTCAGGTAGGTAGAGCTGTCCCCTCACCTGACGTGCGCTCTTCCTTCAGCCAAGCGGAAGCCGTTGCTGTGGAGATGGATACCATTGGACACTCCGTTGGTAGAGGTTTTTCCATTCTGCACTTCTGAAGTTTAGAAAAAAAAAAGACAATCCAGCCATGTTGTTATCAGTGTGGATTACTCAAACTGGTATGTGAAGCTTTAGGGGCTTATTTTACAGCAGGGCCAAGCAAATGCCCACAGCCCCATTCAGAGGGGAAAGAAAACTTCCATGAAGTCATAAGCCCACCTCCTCCAGCCCCTCGGATTTGATTTGCCTTCCTACATTTAATACAAAATCTCGGCAGCATCCCTTGCTAGATGACTCTAGAACAGAAAACTAGATAAACATAGAACTAAATATACACACAGAAAGAGAGGGCAGCTTCAACTGAAGGGCTTTCAGAATAAGTCCAGCCCATAACTGCAGGACCTGCCTGATCACCGGGAGCCTGACATTTAAAACTGCACAAATATTCAGTTAACGTCAGTAAATTTGTGTTTTGGATTCACTCGGATAAAGAATCATAGAGCTAAGTTGATGAACATTTAACAAAACAATGAGGATGAGTAGAACCACTGGAAGGAAAGGGATCATCAAATCACAGACTGGTTTGGGTGGGAAAGGACCTTCCACGGTGATCTGGTCCAACCCCCCTGCAGAAAGCAGGGTGCTCAGAGCCCCAGGCAACCTCCCCTGCAATGGTGCCAGGGATGGGGCAGCCACCACCTCTCTGGGCAGCCTGGCACAGGCTCTCCCCACCCTCAGCATCACCAATCTCTCCCTTCTCTCCGGTCTAAATCTCCCTCTTTTAGTTTAAACCCATCCCCCTTGTCCTGTCCCAACAGGCACTGCTCAAAACTCTGTCCCCATCTTTCTGCCAGGCCCCTTCAAGTCCTGAAAGGCCCCCAGAAGGTCTCCCTGGAGCCTTCTCCTCTGCAGGCTGAACCCCCCCAGCTCTCCCAGCCTGGCTCCCAGCAGAGGGGTTCCAGCCCTTGGAGCATTTTTGTCATATTCCAGATATCCAAAGTTCCAGATGCTTTCTTCCTTTCACTCTTTTCTTACCCTACTGCTCAAGGAGCTGTTACAAGCTGAAGCGATCCTCTGAAGGACACCAAGCCACATCATCTGCCATTTCTATAGGAAGTACACAGCTTAAATCTTTCCAAAGCACCTTTCTGTTGCAGCTGGCAGTGCTCCCAAGGCCACTTCACAGGGGTGGAAAACTGGGCACACTGTCCAACCAGCAGAGATGTGCGCACAGGGAGCCTTTGTACCGATACCACCTTTCCACAGCCTTCACCTGAACTTTCCCTGCCCAACAGGGTGGAGTGTTGGGCTTCAAACTCGCCATGATGAGCCTGTTCAAACACTGTCCTGCCACTTACCACCTCACCTCCCCAGAATCCCCCGCACGCATCACCCGTGGGCACGCAGGAGAGAAGAGAAAGGCAGGCAGGGCACGTATCTGCTACCAGGATGTGAGGGTTAGATTACGGCCCAAGGCGTGCCGAGTACACAGATCAAACTCTTGCCAGAGCTCTGGCAACAGGGAAGGGGCTGAGCAGGGAACACTCCCTTGATAAGAGCCTCTGCCTGGGGAATAAGGCTGCAGACATTCACTGCCTGCTGCTGCAGGATCTGTGTACGAACAGGCCCTGTAAGGAACAGGGCCAGGAAGAAAAAGGCTTTTGGATGTATTTACTCGTCAAATAAATGACTTCTTGATTCAACTATCTCAGGCACCAGAAGGGATATCAGTGCCAGGCCAGATTCTTGGTCTAGGGAAGAGATTGTTCTGTCTCCTTCCTGATGGGTGTATAAGGTGACATAAGGTGATAACAGATGCAATCTACATTTTACTAATAACCTTAAAAAAAATAAAAACAATATACCACTTCCATGTCTCTCCACAAAGCCTTCCCCTGTAGCTGAAGACAGACTACCAGGACCTCACCCACTCTACAAAGTCTACTTTATCCTTTGTGCACAGCTTTAAGTGTTGTCCTTAGTTCACACACCTCTCAACAACTCACTTCTCCCCTCAAGACACACATTTTGTGACTCTGTAGAAGGGGGTTAGAACTCAGGGTATGAACTGTGCTGCAGAAACAACCCAGCAACAACCTTGCCCTGCCCCAGTTTCCTACTCCCTGCCCAGATTGGGCTGCACCCTGAAAAACAAGAGTTGTGTGGTAGGTGATTTCACTCTGCTTCCATGACAGCATCCTACTTACCCCCTGAAGTGTGGCACTTCTTTGGGAGGAGGAAAGTGTACGGTCGCTGTTTGTACGTGAGGTCAAACAAATAGACCTAAGGAAAGGAGAATAAGACAAGAAAGGGTCAGTGAAACGTCGGTGCTCAAGCCACAGAAAGCAAGCAGGGCTAGATGAGTGTGTGGTTTCACATCTGTGTTTTGCTATCTCCACTTTTCTAACTGGGAATCTTGTTCACAGGTGGGTACACTGAGGGTGACAGCAGTACTGGTGTGTGTGTCATTCCAGCACTGGGTTCAGAAAGAACAGTGCTGAGAACTGGGAGCCTCCTCTTACTCAAGAGGTACGAAAGCTTTCTCCACGCCGACAGAACTGACAAGATGACCTGATCAAACCAGCCTGCTCAACTCCACTAAGACATTTTGACTGTTTAATTAACATAGTGATCACTGCAGAAATCAGATTTATTGGCAGAAAAGAGGCTGTGCACTAAACAGAGGCAAAAGTCTTTCTAAGATGAAATCAGGATCTGTTGAGAAACTTTGAAAGTAGCCCTGCAAAGCCCCAGTTTAAAAGTGTACTGGTCAAGGAATGGACAGCCAGGGTCAGAGCTACAACTCAACTCAGCACCTTCTCTGCTGGGGAACAAGTGCATGTGTGAGAAAAGAGATCTGTAGAGGACAACCACAGAGCAACCTGCCCACAAGCAAAGGTCCTGTTTAATCCACGCTGATTAACACTGTCAGGAGGATTTTCTCATTTCACTGATAGGCTTTACAAAAGATCCATGAATATCACCCAGCACTTAAAATTAAAGCAATCAATATTCCAGACAAAGGCCTTTACTTCTCCGAGTTCCTTATTCACCAGGTTCTACTACAAAGGCAATTTGATGTTTCAGGAATGAGTTATGAAATCTTTTCCTAGGTCAGCAAAGGTTGTTTCCAGAACTGCTTGGTTTTTAACCCTCTTCCAGAGAGTGAAATATGAATTGGAGAATCACAACAGAATGTGATTCCAGTTTGATCAGTGGTAGCACAATAAATAAATCCCATCCAGATGGGATGAATCAGAAAGCAGTTTAAAATCAATCAGTTCCCCCCTGAGAAGTTGCTGTACCCGGTCTCCAAAACACAAACCAACTTTTGCTGACCCAACAAACACGTGAAGCTCTCTGCCAAACTTCAGCTGTCATCCTACCTGCTCCCCTCCCATGTTGACCAAGAGCTCCGTGCCGTCAGGACTGAAGGTGACGTAGGTGGCCACCAGAACTCTCAGCCGGTTGTTGTAGTCCGGGAGCTTCACGGGAAGGTGACCTGTGGAGAGAAGAGGTACACATTTATTAGTGCAACTGGGAACTGTTGTCTTTGTCCTACCCTGGCTGCTCCCTTTGACAGAGGGTTGTCAGGAGAGCGACGCAACGTCACCAAGTGCAGGCACCAAAGTGGTTTTCCACTTCCCGCTGCTGTTCGTGGAATCTTTCCATCAGCCACCAAAACACGTAGACGTGCACAGCTGCCTTCCCACAAGTTGTAGGGATCAATTCTGCAAGGTTGTCTCCACACGAAGAGAAGATGGAATTACAACCAGCTTGCTAACAATGAATTCTGCAGAACCCAGCAAATCTCAGGTTTAGCGATTCACTAGAGATTTGGTTTCTGTGATTTGTGGCCATCTGCAAACAAACACCTCTATCATCAACCCTCTCATTTGGTTTCCTAAAAGAAGCCCTACCACAACCAAACCAAGGCTCCTCAATATTCAGCTCACACACAGGTTCTTCTGCTTCAGGCAGCAGATGTGTTGCGTGACCAATTCAGGGGACCTAAGAAATCCTCTAGCGGGACTCATCAGAAGCAAGACTGTCAAAACTGGTCTGCTGAACATGCTGGCCTAAGATACTTTAAAAAAAAACCTAACATTTGGGGGACAAAAGATAGTAAATAATGAGCACTGGAGAAGAACATCATCTAGACTGCACAGATACTGCATCGCTGATGCTTCATCTGCAGGATGAGCCACTTCTCTTCTGTGACAGAAAGCTTTTGAACAGCAGCCTTGCTGGGACCAGTTCCAGGAGAAAGCCTGTAGTGCCCAGGTCACCCAGTCCTTGACTTTCCAATAAAAGTGAGAAAAAAGACATTCACACTAGAAAAGGAGCAGCAAGGCCAGCTCATCACCCCACACCACTGCTAGATTAGAAACACGAGCAAGAATGCGTAGCACGGAAGTAAAATAAACTGCAACTCCACGGAACATCCCTGTATCAGAGAACTCTTCCAAGCAGTGGTTTCCTGTGTGATGGGTCAAATTCTGCCTCTTCAGGCATTAACTTAAAGTCCCATCAGTCAACCCCAGCACAGGTCCCAGTACCTGCCACATAGTACTGTGCCGCACCGTCCGGGAGGGGTTTCTGTCGGTCACAGAACGTGTGGACTCCAGCTGAAGGACTCTGCTTCATGCTTTTTCTGGTCAGAAAGAAGAACAGTCTTATCATCACAGCATTCAACTGCTGGAAGCCTGATGCACGCTGACGCTTCTTGTTCACAGGTGAGGGCAAGGCCTCTTGCCTCTACAGCTGTGCAGTCACGAGCCTGCCTCACAGCACCCCCGCGTGCACACGCAGATCGGAAAGGGTGGAAAAAACATGATGGAAAAGACCAGGTAAAAACTTCACAGTGAGATGGGTGGGTGCCAGAGCATTCACAGAATCACAGACTGGTTTGAGTGGGAAGGGACCTTTCAGGGTCATCCTGTCCAACGCCCCTGCAGGGAGCAGGGCCATCTGCAACTAGAGCAGGGTGCTCAGAGCCCTGGCCAACCTCCCCTGCAATGGTGCCAGGGATGGGGCAGCCACCACCTCTCTGGGCAGCCTGGCACAGGCTCTCCCCACCCTCAGCATCACCAATCTCTCCCTTCTCTCCAGTCTAAATCTCCCTCTTAGTTTCAAACCATCCCCCCTTGTCCTGCCATTGCAACCTTCCCTTCCCACCGGAGCCCTGAGCAGATTTCTGTACCACTCTCACTGCCCAGCTGAGCCAGTCGCCGTTACCTGTGGTTGTGGATCATGCGTATGTCGTAGAGCCGAACAAAGGGCCCACTTGCCCCTACTGCTAAGTAGTTGTTATCTTGGGGATTGACTGTCAGGCATTTGGCCTCCACCAGCTGCCCGCAGTACTCCGTCAGGTCTATCAGCACTTCGGAACGCTTGCTGTTCTCCCGCAGGTCGTACTGCCTGCAAGGGGAAGAGAGAGTCACTGAGAGGTCTGCTTTCCACAGTGAGCAAACCAAAAGCCACTCAAAGCAGCAGATTTACAGTGCTCAGTAGCTACCTATGCTTAATTATCTGGCTTGTGCACAAAGAGATGGCACTGAGGACAATAATGGTCGTTTGTGCCGCAGGTTACTGGATGCAGCTCAATAGAGACTAGGCCTTGGTATCAGGATAACCATTAAAAGCAGCTCTATAATGTGCACAGATTTATCATAGAATATCTCAAGTTGGAAGGGACACATAAAGATCACAGAGTCCAACTCCCTGCTCCCCGCAGGACTGCCTAGAACCAAAGTATATGACAAAGAATGCTGTCCAGAAGCTTCCTGAACTCTGACAGGCATATGAAGATTGGTAGAAATAAGAAAACTCCTGGCAGCTCCAAGGAGTCAGCAGAATTTCTTGTTTTGCAGGGTCACAGCTTTATTTGAGCCTGGAATTACCTTTGTCTGGCTTTAGAAGATGATGTGAGAAGTTGGTCCGGATTCAAAGAGGTAAAGCAGGTGTCCAGTGGTGTCACTGCTTTAAATGTACAATTTAGTCACGTTCCAAGCTAAACCCCAAGTCACGACCTCACCAACACCAGCTCACACGAAACACAGAACAGACTCTTGGAAGTAACAATGCTCCTGTAAGAGTCTCAGGGACTCTGGAGGAAAGCATCACCCAGTGTTGTACCTCCCAGTCGTGTGACATGGCTGTTCCTCTCTTGGCCTCCCTTTTCGGTGGGGGAAAAGAGAGGAGTTGAGAGTATTTATCAAAGGAATCTTACCCAAGGAGTCTGCTTTGGCAGGGGAGTTGGACTCAATGATCTCTAGAGGTTCCTTCCAACCCCTAACATTCTATGATTCTACGAGTCTACATTTCAAGATGAATCTGTCCAGTTTCAGGAGAGAGTAGCTTAAGCTCCTCAGTAAAGAGACAGTTTCTCTTCAGATTGGGCATAGTACATGCTATGATGAATTCTAATCTGATTAGTTTTGGGGCAGAACACCCAGAGTTCTGTACCTGATTAGCCCATCTTCTGCTGCACTCCAGAAGGTGTTAGGCCACATGGGAGCCGTGGCAATGCGCTTCACTCTGTTGGTGTGATCACCAAACATGTGGATGGTCTCCTTGACGGTCAAGTCATGGACGTGCACCTTGGAATCTGCAGCTCCCGTGATGAGGATCCGATCCCCTGAGTGCGGCAGGAACTGCAGGAGGCAGATTGGACATTCAGAGATGGGAAGGGCTGAGATTGTTTCACAGATCATAGAATTGTCAGGGTTGGAAGGGACCTGAAAGCTCACCCAGTTCCAGCCCCCCTGCCATGGGCAGGGACACCTCCCACTAGAGCAGGTTGCTCACAGCCCCAGCCAGCCTGGGCTTCAACACTGCCAAGGATGGGGCTCCCACCACCTCTCTGGGCAACCTGGGCCAGTGTCTCACCACCCTCCTGGGGAAGAAACTCTTCCTAATGTCCAACCTGAATCGACCTCTCTCTAGTTTTAATCCATTCCCTCCAGTCCTGTCACTGCCCCACAGCCTAAAAAGCCCCTCCCCAGCTTTCCTGTAGCCCCCTTCAGATACTGGGAGGCCACAAGAAGGTCTCCCCGGAGCCTTCTCTTCTCCAGCCTGAACAACCCCAACTCTCCCAGTCTGTCCCCATAGCAGAGGTGCTCCAGCCCTCTGACCATCCTGGTGGCCCTTCTCTGGACACGTTCCAGCACATCCATAGCCTTCCTGTCACAGGGGCTCCAGAACTGGACGCAGGGCTCCATGTGGGGTCTCACCAGAGTGGAGCAGAGGGGGAGAATCCCCTCCCTCGACCTGCTGGCCACGCTTCTCTTGATGCAGCCCAGGACACGATTGGCCCTCTGGGCTGCCAGAGCAACTGATGGCTCATGGTGAGCTTCTCATCCACCAGCACTCCCAGGTCCTTCTCTTCAGGGCTGCTCTCAAGCCAGTCACTGCCCAGCCTATATTGGTGCTTGGGATTGCTCCGACCCAGATGGAGCACCTTGCATTTGGCCTTGTTGAGATTGGCATGGGCCCACCTCTCCAGCCTGTCAAGGTCCCTCTGGATGGCATCTGGACCTCACTGAGCTGTCCTGGCAGGTCACAGAGCAGCTGGCTTTAGGAGCGTGGGCTGACCCAGGTTGTTACCTATATCATCCTTATGCTCAGGAGTCACCAGCTACAGCAGCACGCAAAATAATCTCGTCACACATCCCAATTTGCTACAACCATTTCCTTTGAATTTACAGAGAATGAGACAAGCCTGGGAGCTGCATAAACCAAGTAGTGTGGGTATTACATTTAATGCAATTTTTTTTCCTAGCATTAGAAATATTAAATTATTTGAGGTGGGGGGAAATTGCTTGCAGGGAAATGTTTCCCAGCAAGGATCTATTCTCTTGCTACTTCAGCTGCCAATTTTGTTAGCTACTCATTCCTCCTAACCACGTACCTTGACAGAAAAGATGTTTGCAGTATGTCCCGTGTGCATAGAAAGAAGTTTCTTGTGGTGCAGAGGATCCCAGACAATGGTATGCTGGTCATCAGAGCCAGAGGCCAACAAGCTAAAAGAAAAGAGAAGAATGCATGATGTATTCTTCTGCTTTAAGCTGTGACCAATTTCTGAGAGCGGTTGGACCACAGACAGCCATTAAGTTAATTCAGCTCTAAGACGCTCACTTCCCCTCCTTCCTCGGCGACGCGCTCCCGTCGCTCCCCACGCACAGATCCATTCAGCCCCAGTCCATTCAGCCTGTTCAGGAGCTAAACCAGCCAAACAGCAACGCCACAGGAAATCAAGTGTGTGGTTTCTGCTGGTTTAGCTCCTGGAACCAGCTCGCCACCGATTCAGACGGTGCAGGGGAAAACAACAGGAGCATTTGGTCAACACCAAGAGCCTCCACTTTCCGTATTAGCCTGGCTGCACTGACTGCTCCCCGGCATCCCCCAAGTCGAGGCCTCGCTCCAGGACTTGGGATGTGTCGGAGCAGAGCCAAGCCAGGGCTGATTCAGTGGTTCACAGCCTGGTGTTGAAGCGCAGGGTGCGGCAGCGATGCTGCGCTGCACCATTTGCCTTGTACGTCCTTTGAAGCCAATGGATTTGAGATCTGCTCCTATCAGCTGTTTTAAACTCACTTCCCTGTCACCAGATCTCTTTCAAGTACATGAAATTTTCACTGGTAAATAATTCTGAAGAGTATCAGACAGCAGACTCTGGATCTTCTAACAAGCATGTCAAGAAATACATGCCCTTCCTTCCATCCAGGCATTTCTCAGGCTCTTTATTCTACGTGGTTAATGGAAATGCTCTTCTGTTTTGTTTCCTTCTAAAACTGCAGAGGGGTGAAGCCTCTTCCTGCCTCCCTTACATATTTGTTCCCCAGCAGAAGCTTTTGCCAGCACGGCGAAGGGGGTGGGGAAATGTCACCACCAGCTGAGCAAATCCTAAAGATCCATTATAATCCATAATACCACTTAAGAGACGAGCAGCAGCCTTCAATCTCCACTTCTTAGTCTGCCCATTTCCCTTCTGAACTCACTAAAGGGGCATTTCTAATAATATCCAGATATATTTAACAAAAATAAAGCTGCTTTTGAAGCGTTGAGCTCTACTACAGTTCAAAACTTTCAGCCTGAGCTCCACTTCGCTAGGAACGGGAAGCAGCTGCTGGTGACAAGGTGACCTACATCTATTCTTGGGAGAACCTGGGGTTATCAGTTTGTGGATCCCCCAAATCAAGGCACATACTTACTCTCCTTTTTCATTCCATTCTAGACAGTTGACGCACCCAGAGTGACCCTGAGGGGTAAAAAAAATAAACAAAAAAAGGGAAGATGGTATTACACAAACTTCAGACTTATCAAACAGAGCTGTTCTAAGACAAGGACACGGGGAGATCCCCACACATTACAACTTGTTCTGATGCAAGCAGGTTTGGGTTTCTGTATTCCAATCCTGCAAAAATAAACCCACCCACACAACAGATAAGCACCTCCAGAAAAGACAGACATGCGACAGCAGTTGAGGTAGAAAAGGCAAAATAAAACAACTAATAATAATAATAAAGTAGTGCTGAATCAAATGGCAGTTTGGTCTCAGAGGCTGCAGCTGAAATCCTGCTGCGCACGGGGAAAGGTGACTTTGCTTCCAGAGCCCTTGGCTAGGCTGACAAATGACATGTACAGGTTCTCTGGGAACACAGGGAAAATGCACTTTCGAGAAGTCTTTTCGAAGCACCTTGCTGCTGGGTGACTTTATCATCCATCTTCCTCCAAATTAACTACGAACCGTATCAGGGAACACCAGGGCAGCACTGAGTAGTGGTTGATAGGGGAGATGCAGCTGAAAAGGGGGACAGAAGAATCCTTCCCTCCCCCGAAACCAAGATCCCCTGAAGGTCTTCGGAAGCGGTGTCAGATGCGATACAATCACCTGCTCTTTAAGCACCACATTATGATCCAGCACTGGAGATGGGTATCCTGACCAGTTGACAGTCAGCTTCTTCAAGCCCCACTACTGGGATTAGCTGCCACCCACCCGTGAAAGGCTCTCCTGAGGTGTGGTAGATCACGTAGAAAGCTCCCACAAGATCTCACTGAACTACTCCCGTCTCTAATGCAGCTTAGAGGACTAAGCAGTCGGTATCCATCCCACCCAAGAGAGAGGACTCCATTCACTCCTCTCTTTTCAGCAGGTTTGCTCTTCAGATGCTGCTCACTTACCTGCAATTCTGCTTCAAGGCCCAGGCGTCGAATGAAGGGATCGGTGACGTGATAGTGGCGTTCGAAGCCCAGCGCGCCCCTCTCCTGCACAAAGGAAACAAACCCCACACTGGCTACAAGGAACAAAACATTCCTTTTTCCCCCCCTTTCAGAGAAGATTCAAGAACTTTAAAAATCAAGCAGGGACCTCAACGGGTATTGGGGTGTCCAGAGCACTTGTCCTGTAACAGGGAGACATCGCTTGCATCATCTCCAAGGAGACAGCACTTGCATCATCTCCAAGGGGGCAGTTTGTGAACCTCACCCCTGAATTGGCTTCAAATGGTGCTTAGCTAATTGCCAGGCTCCAACTGGGTAGCCAAGACAAGGTTTGAAGGGCCCACCCAGTAAGTTGCCAGAAACAGAAGATACAGAAGAGCTTGGGAACGTTTGTCATGACCCCTTGGCAAGGATTTCAGAAGCAACTCGCTCCTAAGGACTTGCAGCACTAGATATCTCAGGAGAACTCTACCAGGACACCCAATCTGGCCTGAAAACCACCACCACGGGGCAAAGCACTGGGGAGGGGAACTGGACAGCCTCATTTAGAGATGGTTTCTTTCCTCTGGAACAGAGTTGGAGCACATAGCTGCAGTAGCACGGCACAGCCTGTTCTACAGGGAGGGGAACAGCTGCCACAGAACTGCGTCAGTACAAATGAAGGTGAAGAAAAGCAGGACAGTTGTTTCCCCTGTGATCTCACGGGGTTCACAGATGCATCAGCAGATGGCTTCGATGAAAGAAGGCCAACTGCAGAGGCAGGCAGGAGGAAAAGAGACAGCAAGTAATCTTCTGGATGGAACGTCTAACGGCCAAGGAGGTTCCTTCCTTCTTAGGACCTAACCCAACTTCGGTCCTGTCCCAAGCCATGCTACAGTCAGGTGAAGACAACTCAGACCTTCGTCATCACCAGTGACAGATGAGAACAGTAATGTCAAGAGCTACACGGATGGCACCAGGAAGACCATGAGCAGCCACAGAGCAGGCACAAAGAACAGGCATAACCAGGAAGACCATGAGCAGCCACAGAGCAGGCACAAAGAACAGGCGTAACCAACGTCGCAGCTCCGCAGACTGACGTTCGGCGACAACCTCCACGAAACAAAAGCCATTTGAAAGCAAAACGGAGATGGATACTGGAGGGAAACCAAGCCAAACCAGGCTTTTTTTCTTTTTCTAGTAATTTCCCTTACAAACTTCAAACCCCTCGACATTATTTTTACGGCTGGCATTCCCAAAAGGCCGCCAGGCCCAGCTCAAGGTGCCGCAGTGATAATTGCCTTGCTACAGCAACCTCGATGGCTTCGTGAGGTCCGTGCAGCAGGACATTGCTTTGCCTACAAGGAACTGTCAGACTGAGCAACCTTCCCAAGGTCACACATGAAAGCCTAAGAGAGCAGACGGTGTGAAAAAGTCCCGGGCTAAAGCTCTAACCACAGAACCAGCCCTTCCTCGTTAGAGCGGCGAAAGCAGTCGTTGCACGTGGATTAAATTGCAAGCTTCTAATACAAAGTTTGGTTCCTGACTGCAGAGAGAAGGGAGAGTTCGAGCTCCCAGCTCCTCAATCCGGCCACCGACAGGCGGCTTTCCCTGAATGCTGATTACCAGCAAAGCTGCAAATGATTTAAAGCCTCCGAGTCCAAGGAATAATTGCCTATTGTGTCTGCTTGTAGTTAGTCCTTTCATGTTAAGAGATCATTCACAAACGCAGCCATCAGATGACTGATCCGACCACTGCAGAAGTTTTCCTCCCCCCTACACAAAGGGAGCAACGCACCACTCTTGAAAGAAAAGGAGACAGAAAGAGACTGAGACAGAGATCATTAGCTTCACTACAGTCAGAAAATACCTTTGATGGCAAGTTCACACGAAGAGAACACAGAAAGCAGCAGACAGCAAGCTCGTGAGGGAAGCTAGCTAAGGCTCCTTTATGGTGCCCAAACACAAGGAGCCATATTTTTCTCTTCAACGTTGTAGTCAAAAGGAACAGAGCTGCTGGTGTCAAACCAGCGCAGCGCGCTCCTGCTACGGAGGGGAACAGTATTCCTGTCGTGCTGTACTTCAGCCCAGCTCTTCATTAAGGCTAACGAAAGGTCCTCTCTGTCTGTTCTCCTAAGCTTCTTACACAGCTTATCAATACCTAAGTACAGAGATCTTTGCAGAAGTAAAGGCAACAACATGAGGATCTGAGTGGCTAATCAGAGCAGAGCTGAGCTGCCGTTCAGGGAGAGCTGGACAGGCTGGAGAGCTGGGTGAAGAGGAACCTCATGAAGTTCCTGGTCAGCAGGTTGAGGGAGGTTCTCCTCCCTCTCCACCCTGCCCCAGTGAGGCCACCTCTGGAGTACTGGGTCCAGTGCTGGGCTCCCCAGTTTGAGAGAGACAAGGAGCTACTGGAGAGAGTCCAGAGGAGGCGGGGAAGCTGCTGAGGGGCTGGAGCATCTCTGTGCTGGGGCAAGGCTGAGAGCCCTGGGGCTGCTCAGCTGGAGAAGAGCAGCCTGAGAGGGGAGCTGAGCAATGCTGAGCAAGAGCTAAAGAGCCCTGAGGGGTGAGAGGCCGGGGACAGACTCTGCTCAGTGGTGCCCAGGGACAGGACAAGGGGCAATGGGCACAAACTGGAACCCAGGAGGTTCCATCTGAGCAGGAGGAGCAACTTCTTTGGAGTGAGGGTGTGGGAGGCTGTGCCAGGCTGCCCAGAGAGGCTGTGGAGTCTCCTTCTCTGGAGAGATTCCCAACCCGGCTGGACCCTGCGCTGCTGGGCCCCTGCTCTGGGTGCCCCTGCTGGATGGAGCAGGGGGGTGGCACCAGATGATCCCTTCCACCCCCCACCATACTGGGATTCTGTGACTTCCCAATCTAGCATGAACACAGATTCCCCATCTGCTCTTCACCCGACACGAGCGACCGCTTGGCTGACACGTACCTTGATCTGTCTGTGGATGATGTCTCTGGTGATATTCGCTTTTGCCATCTTCTCGCAATGGGGCAGACGAAAAGAAGCTATCGGAAGAGCTGCTGTGCATCCAAGCATGCCAACAGAGCACAGATCCACACCACGGGCATTTAATTACCTACAGGACAGAGCAGGGAGGGAACAGAGGCAGCGTATGAACACACCAGGCCAGTCAAATATGACATCAAGTATTCTATTTCCAAAAAAGCAGCGGTGGCTAAGATCTGAAAAGGCTCCTTGACGAAACTCAAGGGTAGGAAGTAACACCTAAGGCTGAAGAACATCTGATTTAGGAGGCCATCCCCAGTTTGAGGAGAAATTCACATTGAGCAGAACTCCAGGATGACACAAGCCTAGGAAAGCCACGTTTCTACATCAGCAAAGACCCTGAAGGTCCATGGCACCATCCTGTTTCACAGCTTGTCTCCCACCATCATAGAATCACAGAATGGTGGGGTTGGGAGGGACCTCTGGAGATCATGGAGTCCAACCCCCCTGCCAGAGCAGGGTCTCCCAGGGCAGCCCACACAGGAACAGAGCCAGGGGGGGCTGGAAAGGCTCCAGAGAAGGAGACTCCACAGCCTCTCTGGGCAGCCTGGGCCAGGCTCTGGCACCACTGACAAGAGCCTGGCCCCTTCTCCTTGCCCCCCACCCTGCAGAGATTTGTAACCATTCATCAGCTCCCCTCTCAGGCTTCTCTTCTCCAGGCCGAACAGCCCCAGGGCTCTCAGCCTTTCCTCACCAGAGAGATGTTCCAGTCCCTTCAGCATCCCTGTAGCCTCCATTGGACTCTCTCCAGCATTTCCCTGTCCCTCTTGAACTGGGGAGCCCAGAACTGGACACAACACTCCAGATGTGGTCTCACAGTGCAGAGTAGAGGGACAGAAGAACTTCCCTTGACCTGCTGGCCACACTCTTCTTTACACACCCCAACTCATCCACTCATGTCAAATGTCACATTTCCCAAACTCTACAACCAACAAGACTCGTTATACGGTGACAAAACAAGGCATCGAAACTTTTGGCCACTTCTTCTCTGTCATTAATTACATTTGGTTATCAGCCAAAAAGAAAATAAGCAGAAGGGCCAGAAGTGTCCCTTAGAAATCCCAACCATCAGGTGACACCACCATCTGAAGTCCCAATTACCTCAGGAAGAGAAAAGGGGTGATCACTTAAAGTTGTGTTTCCAGGAGAAATTAAGAGTTTTCCACCCTCTCAACGGAGTTCTGTATTTACTGCGTTCAGCTAAATAATTGAACCCCCCTTAGATGTGTAGGCAGGCACTTCCCTGTGGGTAGGAAGCACCAAGCACTCAACGTTTCCTCACCAAGAGCAGGCTCTGTCCCAAGGGGAAGCTGGGATCGCTTTCCTAACGCACTCCACGGTGAACACAGACATGTCCCCAGAATCGTGGGATCGTTCCGGTTGGAAGAGACTTTTAAGAGGATTGAGCCCAACCAGACCACAGAGAGACAGCCCTACAGACAGCAAGAAAAGCCATCCAAAAAACCCAGCGACTGGGGAGCTGATGAATGGTCACAAATCTCTGTAGGGTGGGGGTCAATCAGAAGGGGCCAGGCTCTTGTCAGTGGTGCCCTGGGACAGGACAAGAGGTGATGGTAGCAAGGGGAGGCACGGGAAGCTCCACCTCAACAGGAGGAAAAACTTCTTCCCTGTTCCAGTGCCAGAGCCTGGCCCAGGCTGCCCAGAGAGGCTGTGGAGTCTCCTTCTCTGGAGCCTTTCCAGCCCCCCTGGCTCTGTCCCTGTGTGGGCTGCCCTGGGTGCTCCTGCTCTGGCAGGGGGGTTGGACTCCATCATCTCCAGAGGTCCCTCCCAACCCCACCATGCTGTGATTGTATGGTTTCCTGCAGTAGGCCCCTAAGCAGGACTTTTAGGGTAGCCAAAGGATGTCCCCAATACAACACACGGAGAAAAGGCAGAGATATCTGTAGGTCTCAGAAGATGAACGTCCCTCCTGCAGCCCTCTCAGTGCTGCTCCAATCCCGCTTTGCACGTAAGATGAGAACAAAATTGATGCAATTCCCACAAGGAGAGCGTAGACCTTGAACTCCAGGTGAGTCAGGATGATGGGAGGACTTTGCACAGCAAGTCTGCTCCCAGTCCCTGCCCAGTGAGGGTAATGAGGCCATGATTCTACCAGGGCTGCTTCAAGGAACGAGCAATAGGACAAAAGGAACTGACCTCAAGGACATGGAGGGGCTGGAGCACGGTCAGAGAAGGGCAATGAAAATGGGGAAGGGTCTAGAGCACAAGTGTGGTGAGGAGCAGCTGAAGGACCTGGCGTTGTTGAGCCTGGAGCAAAGGAGGCTCAGGGGAGACCTTCTGGCTCTGACAGCTCCTGACAGGAGGCTGGAGCCAGGGGGGGTTGGGCTCTGCTCCCAAGGAACAAGTGACAGGACAAAAGGAACCAGCCTCAAGTTGCCCCAGGGGAGGTTTCGGTTGGAGATGAGGGACAATTTCTTCCCCTCCAGGGTTGTCCAGGGCTGTCCCAGGCTGCCCAGGGCAGTGGTGGAGTCCCTGTGATCACTGGAGGGGTTTCCAAGCCATGGAGCTGTGGTGCTGAGGGCCAGGGGGCAGTGGTGCCCTGGCAGTGCTGGGGGAACGGGTGGACTCAAGGATCTTAAAGGTCTTTTCCAGCCAAAACAAGTCTATGATTCCATCTCCCATACTCCACAGCCAGAACCAACCCATACCAAGAAGCCAGTTTACTTCTACATAAGTTCCTGCAAACCCACTCATACACCACAAATCCACTCTCTGACCGTATGAACAGGAAACCAACACCCAACCCTCCCCAAACCTACCACTCCTCAAGAGAGACTCAAATTCTCTTGCCCTCCAACAAAGACTCAACCACAGCATTTGACACCTTCTGGAACTCTGAAACACCCACTGGCAGGGGTGATACACGGGAGCTTGCTCCTTCCACGAGTGGTTTTAGGATTACAGGTGCCTTGCAGAGGTTCCCAACTCTCTGGATAGGGCACTGACAGCTGTGGTAACTCAGAGGTGTTCTCAACAGGTTACTCTCCAGCAGGGCTCAACAAAAGACCAACACATCTGAACTTTCGTCTCTTAAATGACACAGGTCAAGAAAATCATCCATAAAATCAGCCCTTTGGTTGACAAAGTGGAATAAGCCAGAGTTTAAAATGAAATACCTGATGCAAAACTGACTTTAGACATACTAATTGATAACAGCATCCGAGGCTACGCCAGCAAATTGTTCAGGGTCCAGTATACCTGAGATACTGTCCATGCTTCTTAGCATTTGATCATTAAAAAAAAAAAACAAAAAAGAACAGGCTTTAAGGTCCCTTCCAATCCTGACAAGTCTATGATTCTATTCAGGAGTAAGAAACCATGGCTGCAAGGCTCTGCCAACCTTAAATTATCGTGGAATCACAGACAAATAATCAAGAAGCCCCAAATCCTCATTCCAGGCCAGACTTTGTCCACTAGCCACAACTGGTCACCCAGACTCACGTTCACCACAAACATGCCCCTTACCCAGTTCTCAAGTGAACACGGGTAGAGCTCCTACTGGGAAAGAACCATTAAATGCTCTGAACCCTACAGACTACATTGACCACACCACTGTCCACATAGGTCAACAGTCTCCAAATGACTCTGTTATAAAGCATAAAACCCTCTAAATTTGTAGATCTCCTGGAAAAAGAAATAAAAATAGATCTATAAATATACATATCAAAACAATCAGAGAAGAATAACCTGCATCTCCAAGCTCTTAGACACATAAAGGCTTCCAAGCATGAAGACCCTTCGAAGAGCCTGTCCATTTGTTACCACTAAAGGCACGGAAATTGGTTCAGGATGTTCCTCTTTTAGCAAAACCTCTGGGTTTTGTTGCAGCAAAAAAACCAAACCACTGTGCAAATTCTCTTCACTTTCAGCTCTATCGGCTCCCTAAACCATTCCAGGGGTTCTCTGGCTTTTAACTGCCCTGGTGAAACACGAGGATTAAATCCTGGTGACGAGGAGAAATTCAGGATAAATCTCTGCTGTTGCTGCCAGGCAGGATCCCACAAGCAACTTCATCTTGGCTACACTAATTGTTCATTGTGACCTTTTTGGATCGTTTATTAGACCACACTGGAGAGCGTTTCTCCATCACCCTTCAAGAGCATCTCTGCGCTCAATTCCAAGCTAGGACGACCTTCCCTCGTCCCTCGCCGTTCCAAACCTGCCTGGGATACCCCAGAAAGGACTAAAAACCCTGGATCATGTTAAAAGTTGTCACTTCTTCCCCAGTTACAGCCTCAAACTACACCCTGAAGCAGAGAGGACCACCCCACCTGCAGTTCACCACAGCTCACCTGTGGGCTCTTCTGCTCCTGCGACGCAAAGCTCCGGAGGCAGAGAAAGAACTTTCGCAACACTTGGCCTTAAAATCTGCAGTCAAAAATTAACAAGCCACAGATTCCTGCAGGCTGTGGGCTCAGAAATCTGCCAGGTTCTATTTACACAGCCCCTTAAGCTTCTGGAAACGTACGCTTTCAAAGGGTGCTTTGGGGTATGGGGAGCAAGGAGGGGGGTAACAAAATTCTCTGGCTTTCCCCAGCTGGCTCTTCTCGTTTTCCTGAGCCACTTGCTCTAAGTCTGGAAACAAAGCCTTGACACTGGAAAAGTCACCAATTCCATCAGTTTAATGTTGAACGGTCCCAGTGCAGCTCGGATTTGGGGGATGCTCCTCTGCTTGAATGTATTTTCCCCTCACAGAGCCACCTACACCCCCCCCACACACACAGTCCCTCCGGACACCGCAACGCACTGACGCAGAGAAGCGCCCTGGGGACGTGGTTCAGAGCAAAGTTCAGATCTAGGGACCCCTGCCCGGCAGAAAAGCTCCATCCACAACTAAGAAACTCCACAAAGCAGCAGGACCCACCCTTAAATCTGCCCTCTGAAACAAGCAGGCTAATTGCAAACTGTTCGGATGCACCCAAGTTTCTCAGCCTCCACCTCAAGGTCGTTGGCAAAAGCAGCCCTCTGCACAGCACGAGCCTGGCGGACACGCAGCTCGTCCCAAAGGAACGTTCCTACGACCCTTCTCTTAAAGCACCTCTAAATTACTTCACCCATCCAAACACCACCTGGGACCCAACTCAGCAGCCTGCGTTGGCCTCAGCTTATCTTCCCTATCCTCTTTACCTTGACTTTCCAAGAGGTCACGATCAAACTGAAATATATACATACAGGTAGGTTGGTTTTTCTTTATTCTATGGGGTTTTTTTAAATAAACCTAGAGAAAGAAGAGGAAATTACCTGGTTACCAGAAAACAGCCAGTAAAAAGAAGGTTTTGCTACAGCTGAAGGAGTTGCCAGGAGCAGCAGTTGCTCCCCAGGACAGATGGCCCAGAATACAGAGCCAGCCAACAACAGAGGAAGGAGTTACTTACAACAGAGGAGGACAGGAGAAGAGGTAGGACCTGAGACCCGACAGCCCCAGCACGAGAGGATGGCAGTGTCAGGAAAACTTTGAGATGCCGGCCCACGGTTACAGCTCAAGCAACAGCCATCAAAACTGGCATCCCACCTCCACCCTTCATCCTCCAGCTGACACAGCCATCCAGAGGAAGAAAGGGAAGATGCAAGACAACACCTCAGCCCAGCACAAGGAACAGACCGATGCCAAGCCCCACATGGCCCAGTAGCTCCAGGAAGGAGTTTAGCCAGCAGATCCTGGCAGAGGAGAAAAGGCTGATCTCCTCCAGAAGGAAAGGGGCTCCAGGACACCCAACGAGGCAGGGGGGAGTTCCATGGGAAGGCTTTAATGAGTGAAAGGTGAGCAAAGGAGGGAGTCAGCTCTTAGGAAAAGAGTTAACCCTTAGGACCAGAGCCAAGCTTTAAAGAAAGGGCAGAAGAAAGTGAGGACAGAGCAGTGGAAGCTGTGGGAGGGGGAAAGAGAAGTCAAAAAGCAAGGGCTGAACCTGGCAGAGGGTTAGGTACTAACCAGAGGATGCAGGCATCGGGAGGGCTGGGGGAAAGAGGTGCTTGTTGGAGGAGGGGGAGGGCAGGCAGAAGGGAGAGGGGAAAATGAGGGATGAGGAGGAAGGGGGTGATGGATAAAGGAGGGCTTCTTTAGAGGGATGTGCTCAGGCTCCTGGCAAAGAGGTGGGGGAAGATAAAGGGGGGGGGGGGGGGGGGCACCTGACAAGGCCCGGGGGGGATGGGGTATGTGACAGGAAAGAGGGGGACAGGAGGGGCTGGGAGGGAAACGGACAGGAAAGGGAGGTAAGGGGGGGCAGGTGACAGGGAAGGGGGCACAGGGGGTAGGGAAGGCGGTACGGGGGGGAACACAGCTGACAGGGAGGAGGGGCTGCGGGGCCGGGCGGGGCCCGGCCGGCCGGCGGGACCGTTACCTGTCAGGCCTCCCGGGTGCGAGCGCAGCGGGCGCTGGAAGTTGCGAGGCTCCATCCATGCGAGGGAATAGGGGGGGGGGGGGGGGGGGGGGGGGTAGGGGGGTGTGGAGGAGAGAACGGCACCGAGCGGAGCGGGGAAGAAATAGAGGCGACCCCGCAAGCACCGGTCGCCGTCGCAGGGGCTGCGGGCAGGGCCCTGAGGCGCGGCCCGGCCTAGACCCCGGCCGTGCCCCCCGCCCCCTCCCCTGTTTACCCCCCTCCAGCTGTCCGGGGCTCAGCAGCACCCCCCGCCGCCGCTTCTCCCCGCGCCGCTCTGCGCATGCGCCACGCCAACTGCGCCACCACCCCCCGCGCACCCCCGGCCGCCGCGGCTTCACGCAAGCGGCGTAAGTCGCTTTCGAGAATAGCTCCCCTGGCCTGGCCCTCCCGGCCGTCGCCGCCCCTTGATTGACAGCTCCTCAAGCCAACGCGCAAGGGGAAAAGCGCTTCGGGTGGAGGATCGACCAATCGGCGTGGAGGGAAGGAGGGAGCGCGGCAGCCGCGAAGGGGCTGCTGGGAGTTGTAGTCGGCGGAGGGAGGGAAGGAATGGCCGTTCAGCTGAGGGGGTTCCGCCCGCGGCGCTGGAGCCTTAGGGCCCGTCCGCATTCCTCTGCCCCTCCACCTAGGCCTCTCCGCAGCCCTCTTTCCTCCTTCCCCCGTTACCAAAGCCGCGGGCTGCTCAGAGGCAGCCTTCGCCGGGCCTGGAGTCCCTTAGCTCGCAGGCCGCAGTGGGGCCTGGGCCTCAGAGGGCCTTCAGGCGTGACCTCGGTGGGGAGCTCGGGCTCCACGGCCCCCTTCCCATGGCCGTGCGGGCCTCCCCTCGCTGCGGCCGGGAGCCGTTCCCCATGGGTCACCCCAGGCAGGGGAAGCCGACAGGCCGGTGCCTCCACAGGCAGCTCACGGCGTGAAGTCCCCACAGGCAGTGAATTGTGACCGAGTCTGCAGAGAAACCGATTCCCTGCCCGCCAACGTTCGGTCTTTCCAGCAGCAGTGTGTTGAAGTGAAGTGCACAGCTCCCGCAGATAGCACACAAGTTTGGGTTTTAGAGGGGGATAGAGAAAAAAAAAACCACACAAAACTCTGTGGAAAGAGCCAGGCGGTGGCAGTGTTTGCAAAACCCTTCCCTTTGCCTTGTCCCTCCAGCACAGCCGCCTGCTGGCCTTGGGGACTGTGCTGCCAGACCCTGGGGCGAAGGCAAGGCTGGCATCTCTGCCAGGCCTAATTATCTTAACGCACCCTCCCGAAACAGAGGTGTGCGGAAAATAAATTAGAGGTTATGAATTCATCTCTTTATAATTTATTTCCACAATTAAACATTCTGAAGTCTATTAATAAAGCGTAATGAATAGTTTTAATTTTTCATTTGGAACTTAATTCCATGCCTCCTAGATAATCCCAGCTGCACGACAGGAAAAAAAAATGCTACTTGCCTATTCTGTGTTAACAGAAGGAGCAAAAAGCCTCTTAAATCAGAGATGCTGTGGAAATGTAAAGCCTCTGCCACACACCTCCAGATTCATAAACCACAGACCAACCCCTCGCTGTAATGATTTGTCCTCTACTCATAACACATTAACTTATTTGGCTGTTGTCAGAAGTACTTTACAGAAAATAACTGTTAATTGTTGACTCTGAATCTGTCCAGACTCTTTTAATTAAACAAATAATAATCGGGATCCATCACTATCATGCTTAATGACAGGGTTTTATCTTCTTTTCTCAGATGGCGTCCTCATGGGGATCTGAAGCTCTAAGCAGAAAATCGGGCAGGTTTCTGATGTCCTTGACATGGAAGTTTTACTTGCTGATGGAGAGAAAATTGGGGCACCAGAGCTTGAGTTTTTTCCATGCTGGTGACAGACATAACAGCGGGTGAATCCAGGGAGGACTGGGGGCACTTGCTGGTTCTGTCTGTCAGAGCTGAAGTTTCCCGCTGCAGTCTCAGAGGGAACTGGGACACACTGGGGAATGTAAACAAGGCGTTCTTCTCCCAGTGCCTGACCTCCTGCAGGATAAACACCCCTGTGGGGAGAATCCTTGTGATTCTGTGGGGTTTTCAGTCCCCAGGAAGGTCAGGAAGCACGGAGTAAATCTGCCCCAGAGCTGGACTTGCCCTTCTTACAACATTTGAGAGAAAAGAATTTAAAACATACAGAAGGGATTTTTTTTAAAGCTTTCAGTAACTGTCTCCTGTTCTGTCCTCAATCTATGCTACACACAAAACAAACAATCAAACAAAAAAGACAATTTGGTGTAAAAAAACCCCACAATGTGCACACAAAAGTGGAACTTTACACCCCCCCGTGACACAGTTTGTGAGTCAGAGCTCAGGTTCATGGACGCAGACACTTGCTGGAGCTGGAGTAGCATTTGTTTACAGGTGGAAATGGTTGGGTTAGAGCAGCTGAAATACCATTTGCATCCTTTCCACTTCCTTGTGCTGGTTATTGGGGCAGAACAGAGGAAAAGGAAATCATTCTGACAGAGAAAGCCTGACCTGCACCCGCTTTTGCTCGGGCAAGTGTGAGTTGCAAGTGGGGCTGGGAGAACAGGGACACCTCTATCAAATAAATGTACAGAGGATGAGAAAGAAAGAGCCTTGGTCTAATATAGAAACAAAACCTACAGAAACATTCTTGTAGCCAGTGTGGGCTGCAGCAGGATGCACAACAAGGTCCCCACTCCTGGTTGTGTTGAACAAATCTGCTGGAGATCCTTCACATGACTTCAGAAAATGCTTCCCTCTTGGTGTCTACCTGGGCTGACCTCCCCGGGCAATGTATATGTTTACTTTTTGATGATTAATATTTGCTGGAAAATATTTAGACCCTCCAATCAAAGCTACTATAGAATAGCAAAGTTTTGCAGCAGATTCTCTCAATCCAAAGGCTGAATTCTGTGTGATTTACAGGTGGACACAACTCCGGGTGTTTGCTGGGTACTGTGTTGGCCTGTGCTGGGCCACAGCTTCGTGTGCTTGGGTGGCCCAGAGGAGCAGGGGAAATGCTGGTGTCTGAGAAGGTGCCCAGCTGCTCACAGGTAGGAGGTGTGAAGTATTTGGACATTAGGAAGAAGTTCCTTACTCTGAGGGTGGTAGAACACTTTAGCAAGTTGCCCAGGGAGGTGGTGGAGGCCCCATCCCTGGAGACGTTCAAGGTCAGGCTTGATAAGGCTCTGAGCACCCTGCTCTAAGTGGCAGATGTCCCTGCTCCCTGCAGGGGGGTTGGACGAGGTGACCTCTGGAGGTGCTTTTCAACCCAGGCCATGCTATGATTCTCTTTCCAGGGCCCAAGGAAGACAATTACAAACTTCGGTGTATACCCAATGTCTGAGTTTGCTCTCCAAGATACAACCAGGTAAGCTCTGCTGTATCACAACTTCTGCCATGTGCTCAGTGGGACATTTTTAAAGCTCCCTCAGCCTGTTCCCATGGTTGTATCACTCTTCCTTTGCAGGCTAAGAAGCTTAATCCTAATGACACTCCCTCCCAGTGTGAGGATGGAGCAAGTTCCATCACGGCTGGGCCACGAAAAGCTGGAGGTGACTGGACCTCTCCCCTACCACAGGAGACACAAACAACTGAAGGCAGCCCCAGGGCAGCCCAAGGCCCTGCTGGGGACATGTGCCACTGTCCGAGCGCTGCCGTGCTGCCGGATTCACTCAGGGACACAGATTTAATTGGATGTCTCCAGGTCTTTGTTCCAGGATCTGGAGGAAGCAGGAGTATCTTTCTACATGGTTAAGCATCTGCACCAAGTAAAATCCTTTGCGGTGCTCAGGCGGTTGACAGGGCCTTGTCCAGCCAGTTGGGCTGGGAACATGCAACACCAAAGTAGCAAGAAATTAAATTGATCCTCCCCAGGCAAATGTACAAAATCCAGGTACTGAACGCTTCAGATCCACCCACCACGGCTGCCGATGGATCCAGGCATGAGGAGGGAGAAAAAAAAATCTAACCCAGTTCTTTCACGGGAACGCGGTACTGGTTTTAGCTTCGAGGAACCGTTGCTAAAAGCAGAGCAGCCCCCGTGTTTTCTCTGGAACTGGGCTCTGGGTATCTGTGTCCTGCCAGAGTGTGGTCCTGCTTCCACCGAAACACGAAACTGCCGTCGTCTAGGACCAGGCTTCTCACCCAGATATGACTAAGCCCTTTCAAAACGAGAACCGCTCGGGATTTCTTGCTTAATTGCTAAACCAGGTTCATTTGAGTATCCAGAACATAACTAAGCGGAAGAGAGGAATTGACACACCTAGCTGGTTCCTGCTTGGGCTTGATGATTCACTTTAATTGATGGGTCATGCTCTTTGATGATTGTCACCAAGGAGCTGCAGCAGGGCTGCTGTGTTCCCCCCATACCTGCTGGGAGGGCCTAGGGCCACTCTCCCCACAGCCTGACCTGAGGGCATCCAACCAGCAGTGCTTTGGGAGCTGATGCCATCTTAACCCAAGACTGTAACCAATGCAAGACAGCATGAGCAACCTCCAGACCTCGAGTTCTAGCTGCCATGTGTCACATCAAGGGCCCATGCCTTCCCCACACCACCTGTCCCCAAGATTTACAGGCTGTCTCTTTACCGAAAGGCTCCTTTGACCCTGAATAAATCAGCTCCAAACCCCCACTGGTTCTGATCGCTCCCGTCACAAGCACATGACGCTCGGGAAGTCAGTAGCAGAGCCAAGAAATCAGGATGGTGAGTCCAGTCGTGCGGTGCCAAGCAACCCCCTCACGCTACTCCAGTGGTTTTATTAGAGCCTTATCAGGTTTCCTGGTGACTCAGACTACACTGGTGACCGGGACGAAGGGCACAGGGTACCAGCGAGCACAGATGGGGTTACAGCACCATATCGGTCCAGAATAGCGGCCAATGCCCTGGAAGTCTTCCTGGAAGCTCTGCAAACCCCACTGCCCCAAAGCTCTCCCCAGAGCGGTGCCTCCACGCCGAGGCTGAGCAGACCATGGCTGGTCCCCCTCCAAGCAGCAAACACAGAGGAGGAGGAGGCAGGTGGCAGCTCTGCTCTCCCCGACAGGCCTGGGGTGCTCTGCTGACCCCACAAACCCCAGCTGCCTCCCTGACGGGTGCCTGGGCCATGCACCCAGTGCCTCACTGCCACCCCCACAGTGTAGTGCTGCATCACCCCACTGCACCCCCCAGTAGCAGGCACCGGCCAGGCCAGGCCATGGATCCCATTTCCCTCCTTTTCTTTCGCCACTTGGACTCCTTGCACCCCCTTGCCTCTGGGCACCCCTCCTTGCATTGCACCCCCTCGAATCCTTGCGTCCAACCTGGCGTCAGCACCCCCTGTCTCTATGCCGCCCCCCCTTTGCATTGCACCCTTGTCCACTGCTTGCCTCTCCTCTGGGCACCCCCTTTTCCACTGGATCCCACCCTCCCACTTCTCTGCTCCCCTCTTTGCACTGCTCCCCCTCACCTCCAGCCACCCCCTTTGCAGCAGCACCCACCTTCCACTGTTCCTTCCTCCCCTCTTCGTGACCTCCTTGCATCGTACCCCCGCTTCCCCCCCCGCCCCACACCCCATCCTCCACCAGCACCCCCATCTCCCACACTCCCCCTTTTCTGCTCCCACCCATCTCCGCAGCAGCACCCGGCTTTGCAGGGCCCCCCATCTTCCACCAGCACCCTGCCTGCCCTGCACCCCCAGCTCCGCAGCAGCACCCGGCTTTGCAGGGCCCCCC
>JANVCC010000120.1:3766658-3787099 GCA_025345505.1 Todiramphus chloris collaris | reverse complement strand
CCCCCCCATCTTCCACCAGCACCCCCTGTGCCCTGCACCCCCAGCTCCGCAGCAGCACCCGGCTTTGCAGGACCCCCCCATCTTCCACCAGCACCCCCCTTTTCACACACCACCCCCTTTCTCCTTCGCTCCTGCACCCGCTCCCCCCCCAGCTCCCCCTTCCTCCGCCCTCTCCCTCCCTTCCCTCCTCCTCCTCCCGCCGCCGCCGCCGCCGCCGCCGCCGGCGCTGCCCCCGCCCCGGCCCCTCCCCGGGGCCGCCCCGGCCGCGGTGGCTCGGTGGGCTGTGCCCCGGCTCCGTGCCCGCCCCAGCTGCGCTCCGGCTGTCGGCGGGGCGGCTCCAGCCCCACGCCGCCGGCGGGGCCCCCCCCCCCGCCCCCCCCCCGCCCCCCCCCCCCCCCCCCCCCTCCCTCCCCCTCTTCCCCTCCTCGAGACCCCACCGCGGCCATGGGCTCCCGGGCCCTGCGCGCCCTGCCCTGGGCCCTGCTGCTGCTGCTGGGGCCGCTGCTGCCCGGCCAGGGCTTGCAGGCCAACCCCATGTCCCCGCAGGGACAACCGGCTCGGTTACCGGAGAGAGAAATCGGGGGGTTCACCCCCGCGCCCCCCGCCTCGGCCCAGGAGATCCAGCCGCTGAACAAGCAGCCGGCCAACGTCTCGGGTGAGGGGCACGCCAAGCCCCGCAAAGCCTTCCCGGTCCTGGGCATCGACTACGACCACATCCGCATCCCCTTCGAGATCTCCCTCTGGATCCTGCTGGCCTGTCTCATGAAGCTGGGTAGGTCCGACGGTGACGCGGTGGGGTCCCGGGAGGGGAAGGGGCACCGGGGTGGGACCCCCGACGACCACCACCCAGCTGCCCCGGCTTCATCACTAGCACAGAGAGGGACCCCTGGAGCATCCCAAGGAGGGGACCCCCCCCCCCCCGCAGCATCCCCAGCAGGAACTCTCCAGCACCCCAGAGAGGGACCCCTGGCTTCATGGGGCAGGCACCCCAGAGCATCCCGAGGAGGGACCCCCAGAGCATCCCCAGAGTGGGACTCGACTCCCCCCGGCTTCGTGCAGATGGCACCCTCAGAGCATCCCAGGGTGGGACCCCTCAAAGCATCCCAAGGAGGGGACCCCCTGAGCATCCCAGAGCGAGACCCTCCAAGGATCCCAAGGAGGGACTTTCCACAGCATCCCAAGGACAGACCCCCCCTCCAGAGTATCCCAAGGACAGACCCAACACCCCCCCCGAGCATCCCAAGGACAGAGCCCCAGATCATCCCAGAGTGGGCCCCCCAGAGCATCCCAGGGCAAACTCCCCTGCACGGCCACTGCAAACCCCGCAGCCCAGCTGGGGCAGGGGTGGGCACTTCTCTACCCGCGACCTTGGGTCCCTGCTGGAGGCCTGGCAGGCAGGGCAGCAGCTCCCCAGCCCCCCTGCTCCTCTCACTGTCCGAGAGCAGGGCTGAGGATTCTCCCCAACCCCTGACCATCCCCTGCTTGGACCAGGTTTCCTTTCCTCCTTTGGTGCTTGGGCAGCAGCAGGGAGGAAGCATCCGGTTTGTTTCTTTGCTTCCTTTCTCAACCACAGATGCCTTTTGTAACCTTGGAGAAGTCACTTAAACATCTCCCAGTGCTTCAGCCTCCCCTTCCTCCCCCTCCGCAGCAAACCAGGGTGGGCAGCTGCCTCTGCTGCAAAGCGTCCGGAGGATTCCGGCATTAAAGATAACGAGCATCAGGGACCAGAGGGATGGGAAAAGTCACCCGCTCTCGAAAGCATCCGTCTGCCGGGGCGGGGGTTGTTGACAAAGTGGTTTCCAAACTTCTGCAGCTGGATCAATACCAACCAAGCTACCCCAAAGCCTGTGACGTGATGTAACCGCTCTGCGCTCCTGCCGGCCCCGTCACCTGGCAGTGCAGAGGCCGAGCTGGCCCCGGTCCCGTCGGGGGTGTTAAAGGCGAGAGGGCAGGTGAAATGTTTGCCCGGTCCTGCCGTCGAGTGGGTGACGGGAGGGAAGGGAGCTCCATCTTCCTTCATTTTGCTCCTCAGTTGCCATCAGCAATTTAATAACGCTAACGGCGGCGCTCCTTACGGAGCACCGCAGCTTGCTGGCGGAAATCTTGCTTTGGGAGCTTTTCTAAGCTGGTGCCAGTTGGAAACTGTGCCCTGGGCTGGCCCGAAGGGGCTTGAGAGACCCCCTGGAGCTCAGATCCTCCATGCCCTGCTTCTCCTAAAAATACCTCCTCTCCTCCCCAGCCTGCTGCGAGCGTGCGTAGGCAGGTAAAGCCCCATTTTCATGATCCCTCCTGGGTATTTTATTTACATGTAGGTGCAAACACTTCAGACCCGGAGGCTTCCTGCCAGCCTGGGAGACAAGCAGTCAGGGCAGAGTGGAATGAGGTGGAATCCGTGGGGTTTATCCCTTCCTGGCTTGGCCTGAAATGATTTACAGCACGTTTAGCTCGAAGGTGCCTCACCAGAGGAAACGCAGCCGTGAAATCTCCTTTTCCAGGGCTCCCCCAGCGCATGTTAAGCGACCTCTGGTAGCTGTTCAGGGCTATTGCACTGCGTTTTCTGTCCTCCTGCCTCTCCGAGCAAAGAGTGATGAAATCAGAAGTATCTGTGCGGAAGCTGGTAGAGAAAAGGAGGAGCTAACGGCGCTGGCCTGCGGCCCTGCCTTGAGAAACCGCCACTGGAAAGCACCAGAATGGGCAGCGCAAAGCGGTTCCCCGGGGACGGACGCGGCGAGGGGCACGGGGACATCGCTGCCCGTCAGCCACCTCCCTTCCAGGGGGACCCTCCCGTCATCTGGGGTGCTGCGTGAAGCCGTTTCTGCCGCCCGTGCTTGAAGTTAGGGCTCATTTGTGCTGCGGGATAAGTTATTTCTGGCGGTGAGCTGAGCCCCGTCGGTTCTTATGTGTCCAAAGGATGATGCAAGGCTGCGTGTTGAGGGGCTGCGTTTTAGGAGGAGCTGCCCCATGGGTTTGGGAAAGGTCCTTTGGAGAAGGCAGGTGCTCTGCAGAGCTTCAGGGATGCTGATTATGTCCAAATGCCTACCTTAGGTTACCTACACCTCTCCTCTACCAGCAGCAGAACAGTCCTGAGGCAGCCTCTTCCTTGGCCTCCTCTCCGGGGTTTGGAAGGGGATGGTGTTGCCCGTTCACGTGTTCTTGACACGTAGTTCTCATGTCGCTGGTGGAGAGGGATATTCAGCCTCCCCCTGCTCGTGACCTGCAAAAAACATCCATGTCTAAATCCCAGCCCCGAAGATCCTACCCTGGATCAGAGAGTGTTGTTCGAGAGCAGCAAAATAAACTTCTTTGGGTTTTTTCCACCCAGGGGTAGCTCTTGCACACCCGGGTGTGCACAACCCGTGACGGCAGGATGAGGCTCACGCATCTCCGGGTTTGGAGCATCCAGTTTCTGTGTAGAGGGGAAGGGGCGTGATGAGCAGAACAGGAATTTGTGATGCTGCTTCTCTCCCCCACCCCATCCCGTTCACGTGCAATTATTGATGCGTTGGGGTGATGCTGCAAAACCCTGAGGCGAAGGGGACAAACACCTTTTCTCCAAAGAGGGGGAATTCTCGTCGTGTGTGACCTCTTGGCACCTCCCGACCTCCTTTTCCCAGCTTCTCCTCCAGCTCTGGGTGCCCCTTAGGTTTAGGGCTGGTGACTGAGCCACGTGGTGCAGGGAAACTGAGTTTTCAACCCAGTGAATGGTTCCTGGGTGTTGTCCGCTGGCGTAGTTCAGGGTGACCACGGAAGAGAGCTCAGAAGTGCTGACAGGGCTCTTCTCCGGGCCAGGACATGCAACCTGACCCTTGTCCTGTTGCTCGGTGTCCCCTCATCGCTCCTGACACTTCAGGCAGTTATTCAGGCTTAAATGAGTTCCAACGTTGGCCATTCCAGGGGATTTATCCTCTCTCCAGCAGCTCTAACTGGGATTTGGATTGGGGAATCCACGGTGCGAGTTGAGCCCTTCCCCTCTTGTAAAATGCTTCAAAGGATGTTGGTTCCTGGAGCATTCACCACATGACAAGGGGTGGCTTTCTGGGACAGAGGGACTTGTCACCCCAGCGTGTCATGCAGGCGTGGGCTGTTCCTGCTTTGCTAATCCCAGTAGAGAAGGGGAAGGCTGGTGCTGGCTGCTTTACTTAATACTCACGTGGTATTTTAAGACCATGTAGGAGAGGAAGGGGTGAGGGAGAGCTACAACTATCCCTTCCCAAAGCCCCACCAGCTCCCTGCAAATCACATCCGTGGATGGCTTGACTTTGCCAGTAAAAGCAGAGAAGCTTTTGAGGCTGAGGGTTGTAACCAGACTTTGTCTGAACCTGTTGCCTTGCTGCAAAAAGTCAGACCTTCAGAAAACGTCCAAATCCGAAGCCCTCTGTGCCCGTCTCTGAGGTTTTGTGAGGATATCGTGAGGGTTTCCTTCACCCTGTTCCCAAGGAGGGGTGAGGAAGGGCTGGGGAGGTTCTCAGCACAAGCACCTGATTTCCTGACTCTGAGGACTGGCCTTTTGTCTCCCATGGCACCAGGAGACGTTCAGGGGAATTCAGGTTCTACTGTAAACATCTTTCCATTTCAGGGCAAAGGGAAGGAGTGAGTCAGGAATGTAAATAGCAGATTATAGTTACCAGTCCCTTCACCGGCTGTGTGGCCACGGGCTGGGTCAGAGCTTTAACTGCAAACCACCAGCTCTCACCCCCCTTGGAGAAGAGTCGGGGGTCACCTGCATCTCCAAAGCACATCTCAAGCAGTAAAAGCACAGCAGTGGCAGTTCCACCCAGCCTGAGGAGCCGCCTTCGATCGAGGCACGTCTGTCTGTCTGTCTGTGGGGCTGGCTGTCTGCACCAAAAGGCAGCATCCGAGCCCTTCCGAGCCTTTTTGGAGCCTCGTGGCAAAGTCCACTTTGCAGCTCAAGTGCTCAGCATGGACTTGATTTCCTACACGGCCACGCTGGAGACTGCTGCGGGGGGTCCCTGTGAGGCACAGCTTCACGGCTGAGCTCTCTTACCCTGCTTTGGCTCGCTGATGCACGCTAGGCGCGAGCTCGCTGCCTGGTCGGAGCCTGTAGCAATCCCTGAGTCATTGGTCTGTCTCTTCTTCCCCCTTCACAGCACTTTTTCCCCGTGTCTGGGTTGGGGCTGTTGTCTGGGGTGTCCTCCCTCCCTCCAGACTGTCTGGTGGCAGCCAGCGCCAGCCTGGTACTTGCAGAAACAACAGCATCGTGCGGTTGTCGGGCTGGTGTAAAGCGAGCCGTGGGGAGAGCCTGTGCCAAGCGAGCAGAGAGGGAGCCCGGAGCTGCGGGCAACGCTGTGTTATGTGGGGACACTGCTGCTGCTGCTGCTGCTGCTGCTGCTGCTTGGGGGGTTGTCTGGTGACACATCTCAGCCTGGTTTCCTGGGCACGGGGCATCGCAGCATCAGGCTCCAACATTTGCTGCTGCTCCTGCAGCAGTGGCTGCCTTTGGGCAGTACCGAGCATCCCCGTTGCTGCTGGTGTCTGGGGACAGAGAAGATTAAGGGAAGTTCCTGGTGCCTGCGGAGTGGTGATAGGAGCTGGGAAGAGAAGAGCAAAACGTGACAGACGCAAGAGGGGCTGTGGAGCTCATGGAGGCTCTGGGCATGGTGGAGTGGCTCCTGCACTTGAAGGAGAAGGGATAGTTTCCGAGTTGCCAGAGAAATGTTTTTAGAGGCTGGTGGCTGCTGGCTGGCAGTGGGATTTGGGTGCTAAAACTCTTGGGTGCTGAAACACTTGGGTGCTTTTCAAATGCTTTTAGCAGCCCACTTCCCTGCCCTGAAACCGGGGTTTTTGGAGGGGCCACCTCAGAGGCCCTGCAGAGACCTGTGAGTCAGGGACTCGAGAATCTCTTTGGGTGAGAAACCTGTTGTGGTGGTGGAACAGGATGCAGGGGCTGGATCTTGAGACCAGACACAGCAGAAACACCCCAGAGCAAAGCCACCCGCCTGGGGACACCGGTGCCACCTGCAAGGCTTGCAAAAGGGACAGCAAAGAAGCGTTTGAAGACACACATCACCCCAGCCTCCGTCATCGTGTTGGAAATACGTGTTGTGCCTGACGTACGGGGTGGGCGTGCTGGAGGTTATCTCTGTTCCCCTTCTGCCAACAGGGCTGGCTGCTCTTGGGTGCCGGGCAGAGCTGTGCTGGGCAAGCTTCACTGGGGACGGCCAGTGGCAAAGCCTGGCTGGTGGGAAGGGCTGCTGGGGATGTGGTGGGCTGTTCCAGCTGGATCTGTGGGACTGGTTGATGTGGATTCCATTGCTGAGCCGGAGGGAGAGGTTTGTCTTAAAACCTACCCGCTGGCAACCGGCAGCCCCGGCTTAAGTCGATGTGTGAGCTGCAGATACCGAGGTGGTTTGTGGTCTGAGATCACCCTGAATGCTCCCCCATTCGTAGGGGTGAGCTGGGGGCCATCGTGCAGGGGAGCTGAGGCTTGATGAAGAACTGTCAGGAAAGGATTTTGAAATACTGGTGCAGCTGGAGCCACAAAAGTGTAAATTGTCATGGTAATGAATTTAAACAACCTCTTCTAATGCAGACTTGTTGCGTTCCCACTTCCTTCTTGGGGAATGATCCAAACGCTCGCTGTGATTTCCCTTTCTCTCTGTTTTACCATCTCAGGAAGAACAGCCACGGCACTTTTGTTTTCCTCCCTCCTCTACCCCTTCCCGGTGTCTGAGCTAAAATCCATCTAAATTGTTCCCTCCGTGGATCTGAGAAAACCATTCGATTAATTACGGCTGGAAAAGCGAAAGGTTCCATGCAGTGAGACACAGGATGGTGATGGAGGGGGGAAAGCTGCCCACGTCTGTAATTACAGCCCATCCCTCCCCAGTCAGCCCCAACATCCAGTACAGCAGAGCGATGCTCGGTTTGCAGCCATGGCTCTGCTCCTCACAGGGACCCTGGTGCCCGCAGTGGTTCCTGATTCTGCTTTCTGCACCCCGAGGCTGCTCAGGAACCAAAGCTGTTGGTTTAGCCCGTTTATTAGTGAAGGTTTGGACACCTCGTGCCAGGGGTCGGGCAGGGACTGGCTCCCCACAGTCTGCAGGTGGAATTTGGGTGTTGACTTGTTGAGTCCTGCAGTGGCCAGAGCCCAGATGGGTACTGGTCTGTCTTGACCTTGTCCCTCCCCTGAGACCGCCCAGCAGAGCTGGGGTGGTTTGTGGGGTAGGAGCAGAACGTGCTGGCACTGGGCCTGTTTGGTTCACGTCCTCCATTGCCAGGCACCCAACTGCAGCTTATCCATGATACCCAGAGGTGCTGGAGTTCCCTTGGGAGTCCCTGAGGTGGAGAAGGAGTCTTTTCTCTGCAATTAGTGCGGCTAAATAGAGCCCTGTGGGGCTTGAGAACTGCACGTGGGAGAAGGGGAACCTGAGTGGTGATGGAGGAAAGGGGAGAGGGTCGTTCTTTGGGTTACGAGCGTAGAAACCTGTAGCAATGGGGCACTGGATCCCCTTCTCTGCAGAGGAGACAGACATCTGACCAGTGCTTGTGTAACCCAGACGCTCGTTAGGTTAGCAGAACGGTATTTTGGGTCACATAATCCCTTTTCCCTCCTGTGATTCCTGGGCTTTGGCTGTGGAGACTGTCCCAGGGCCGTGCGGGAGTTGGTCCTTTGCTAGAGCAGGGTTGGAGCTGTGCACAGCAGAGAGGAAACTACGAGTAAGCAATAGAAGGAGTTACTGCAGCTGCCTCGTAAACATTTGATGTCATCTTCTTTTTTTTTTTTTTTTTTCTTTCCTCTTTTGGGTCCCCAAGGCTTAATTTGTTCAAATAAAAACTGAAATCCATCCGGAATACTCTGTGCAAACAGCCTTGCCGAGTGGAGACGGAGCTGGGTTCCCACCTCTCCTCTCCGCTGGCTTTGCTGCCCTGCCTGGGTCATCGGCAGGTTCTTCTCTCCCGTCGGGGCTCAGAGCTGCTGCTCTAGGTTTGATCACAGCCTCGGTGTTTGGAAATTGGGCTGGATGGCTTTGAAGGGGTCACCAGAGGAGCAGGGACGTCGTGGTGATGGTTTGACTTGGGCCGAGTGTTGATGCTTGGTCCTCTCGCTTCACGGTGCCGGCCGATGGAGCGCCTGAGGCTGTGTGATCGCTGTCCATTCCACGTGAAGCTTGTTATCTTGCCTGTCTAATTTTCCAACGTCTTCCAGTTGTCTGTTAATTGAGGGGTGGTTAATTTGTCATGCTTTGTTCTCCTTGGGCAGAAGAACATATGTGCTTCTGCTTGGGACAGAAGAAATGAAAGGAAAAGCTCTGCAGGCAGACGTGTACAGACACGTTGCTGCTTGTTAGAAAAGGTGAGATCAAAGATTGATCAATGCTTGGAGTGGAGAGAACAGATTGGGTGGGGTGTCACCTTCGGGGTGGTGTCACCTTTAGTGGTATGTCACCCCATGGCTTGAGGTTCCTTCCCAAGGGAGCTTGACCCACCTGCGTGATGGATTTGGTAGGGGCAGGACTGACCAAAGGCTGGTTTGAGGTTGGGGTGACGTTTGGAGATCCCTGAACCAAAAGTTGGAGAATTCAAAGTTCTCTGTGTAATGGGAAGAGCACAAACGCCTTTCCTTGGGTTGCCCAGGAGTGCCTCATAAACATCATAGCATCAATGGACTTTGTCTGCAGAAAGTCACAGTGCCATCAACCTTGAGGGACAGCTCTGAAGTTCCTGGTAGGGAAATAATCCCTGCCTCTCTCAAGCCTGCAGGATGCCCATCTGCAGAAGCACACTGCCTGTCACCGTGGGATTTTTTTCAGTCCCTGGAATTATTCTGCATTTCAGAGTCACAACATCGTAAATCTTCATGATGTCTTTGGAGACAAGGCAGCTTCCCACTCTGGCTCGAGATTTTACAGCACCAATGCCAGAGGCACAGAAGTAAGGCCTTTAAAGAGAAGAGCTGGTGTATCCAGCCCTGCTAGTGCCTCAGTTTTCCTTGAGAGCATTTTCCCACGGCAGCCTCAGTCCCTGGGGGCTGTTTTGCCAGGGTGCAGGCTTCTCGCCTGTGCCGTGTAGAGAGGAGAGCATCTGCTCCCAGGAGCGATGCTGTTGGCTTGTCTTGGGTGTGAAATGGCATCGCTGGCATCCCAGCTGAGTGGAGACACTGGGAGACTGGAAGGAATTGTAGAGTCATAGACTGGTTTGGGTGGGAAGGGACCTTCCAAGGTGATCTGGTCCAACCCCCCTGCGGGGAGCAGGGCCATCTGCAGCTAGAGCAGGGTGCTCAGAGCCCCGGGCAACCTCCCCTGCAATGGTGCCAGGGATGGGGCAGCCACCACCTCTCTGGGCAGCCTGGGCCAGGCTCTCCCCACCCTCAGCATCACCAATCTCTCCCTTCTCTCCAGTCTAAATCTCCCTCTTTTAGTTTAAACCCATCCCCCCTTGTCCTGTCCCAACAGGCCCTGCTCAGAAGTCCATCCCCATCTTTCTGCCAGGCCCTGTGAAGTGTGGAGGGGCTGCTATTGAGTCTCCCTGAACAGCATCTGCCAGGAGGGGCTCTCCACCCCCCGCCGTTATCCGGTGGGATCCGCGCGTGCCGGCAGCTCCTGCGGAAAGCTGGGGAAGAGGCCAAGGCGACTGGGTGCTCGACTTGGCTCTCGACTCGCTGCTGGCGTGTGCTCCGAGTGCTGTTGCTTTGTCTGGGTTTGCAAAGCCCGGCAGTAATCAGTGCTAATTGCAATTACCTTCTCCCTCCCATCCGAGAGGAGACCAACAGGTTATTTCCTGAAAAGCTTTTGTTTGTCTTTCCTGCCCGTGTTCCCCGGTAGGAAATCTGCCCTTCCTGGGAAGGGTGATTGGTATTGCTCTGCCTGGGGAGCTTGTCCATCCTCACCTTGGGCTGGCCCAGCTTTAACTCTTCCCGAGGCTTTGAGGGCTGGCAGGAACTGGGGATTAAATGCTGCACCATGGGGTTGAGGGCGAGGAGCTGGGAGAGCAACTGGAGCCTTGTTTGGGGTGGCCAGATTGTAGCCTTATTTTGGGTGACCCGTTATCGTCTCCTCACATCACTGTGAGTACTTCCTGCTCCAGAGCAATTCAGTATCTGCATCAAACAGCACGGAATTCCACTTGCACCATGTGGAAAGTAACAGGGAGGGTTTTGTGGTAGAAATCCCCAGGCCTGAGGCAGCTGTGCTGTGCAGACCCCTCCTAGCCCAGTTATCCGTGGCATCCAGCATGCCTTGGGACTGGCCAAAGCTGGCCAAAACTGCCTGCTGGGTCATGTTAAACTCCTGGCTCCTTTCCCTGGAGCTGGAGCAGTTTTTCTAAACTCTTATTAGATCTCTTCAAAGTCCAGTTGCTGTCACTATTCTGATGCTCTTCAAGGGTATAAACCCAACTGAGGATGCTGTTGCCCTGTAGAAAACTCACTTTTCTGGGGTAAAATGATCTGCACCGGGGAGAGCCCAGCTTTGCTGGCTCGGCTGCAGGATGCACCCATCCAGAGATGGTGGGAGAAGAGTCAAAATGAGTCTTTGAGCAACAGCAGCATGAATTTGCGTGGTGGTTTGGCCCCGCACGCCTCCGTAGCTGCGTGCCTGGCTCCTGCTGGCTGAATGCCACAGGCTGCTAGAGACTCATACGGTCCCACCTTAGAGAAACCGTGCGTGGAGCACACCCGAAAGCTTCAAACAGGTTTGCTGTGCTTTGGGAGCGGCTCTGTAACGTGCCCGTTAGGGGAATGTAGTCACCCAGTCAGCAGGGATCGGGGTTACCCCAGCACCTGAGAGTCACCGGAGGTTTTTCATAACCGGCTTGGCACGTAGCACCAAACCCTTGACTGGTTTCTCACAGCTTCTCCAGAGGAGAAGCTTGGGATTTGCAGCTCCTCCTCGTTGGGCAGCCCTGGAGCTGGAGAGAGGTGGAAGAGCTGCTCTGCTCACAGCTCAGCAAGGTGGAGCTGGAAGAGGTTTCTTCAAGACGTGGTGGGACCAAGCCTTGAAGCCCCCGAAGCCATCACCACTTGTTCCAGCAGCATCTCCAGAAGGCTCCATGGTTTTCTTCCTGTTTAAAACGCTGTAGCTGTTGGGTGATGGTCCAGGGCACTGTGGGTTTCTCAGCTTTAATAGCAGCTAGATCTTCCTTAATATCTGCTTTTATTGCAGAGTGTCCTTGGCTTTTCTTCTGGTGTGAAGGAGAAGCTTTATCTAAACATAGGACTGGAAATCAGGAGCTGCTGGGTTCTCACACCAGCTCTCACACCGTTTGCTTGGGGACTTGGGCAAGTCCATTTAATGTCTTTTGTCTCTCATTTCCTTTTTGTAGTTGGGAGGAAATTAATACCAGCTCTGTAAAAGACTCCCAATTGATCTGTTAATTCCTGGTGAGTGCTTTGGAGACAAAAGGAGGGTACGTGCCTTCGCTGCGCTGCTTCTCTCTGCCAGAGAAAAAAACATACTCTGGTGTTTCTGCTGAACTATGTCTGTGGATTGATGTCATGGCACGTTACCTTCTCCTCCTGAGGGGCTGACACTGTCCTCCTGTCCTCCTGTCCTCCCCTGAGGGTTCACCAGCACCCGCTCAACCCAGCCAAGGTGCCGTTGGGCGAGCAACAGGCTGTGGTCCATCCCAGCCTGGGCAGAGGGGGATGTTGGTCCCAAAAGGCCGCTGTTGTGAGGATCATCTCCTGAAACATGAGCTCTTGGGGACATCTGCCTACCCGGGGCTGGGGACCAGAGGTGGAGGGAGGGGATCCTGCCCCTCTGCTCTGCTCTGGGGAGACCCCCCTGCAGTGCTGGGGCAGCTCGGGAGTGCTCAGCACAGCAGGGACAGGGACCTGGTGGAGCGGGGCCAGAGGAGCCCCAGCGATGCTGGGAGGGCTGGAACCCCTCTGCTGGGAGCCAGGCTGGGAGAGCTGGGGGGGTTCAGCCTGCAGAGGAGAAGGCTCCGGGGAGACCTTCTGGGGGCCTTGCAGGACTTGAAGGGGCCTGGCAGAAAGATGGGGGCAGAGTTTTGAGCAGGGTCTGTTGGGACAGGACAAGGGGGGATGGGTTTAAACTAAAAGAGGGAGATTTAGACTGGAGAGAAGGGAGAGACTGGTGATGCTGAGGGTGGGGAGAGCCTGTGCCAGGCTGCCTAGAGAGGTGGTGGCTGCCCCATCCCTGGCACCATTGCAGGGGAGGTTGGCCAGGGCTCTGAGCACCCTGCTCTAGCTGCAGATGGCCCTGCTCCCTGCAGGGGGGTTGGACAGGATGACCTTGGAAGGTCCCTCCCCACCCAAACTGTTCCATGATACTGCCCCTTTGGGCTGCCTGCTGTGCCACCACTTTCCGTTACGCATGGGGTCAGGTGGGCATCCTGGTGTGAAGCACGTGGGGAATAAAAAATGGACTTTTTGGGCTTGCCTGGGAGTCTCTGGCTGAACTGGGGGTGGGTGAGTCAGGGAGGCAGCCATCGCTCCTGCCCTGCCTGCGAGGGCAGCTGCAGCCTGGCTCTTCTCTGCCAGCTTTAGGGAGGTTTTCCTGGGCGATGGTCTTCCCTGAACGGCTCTTGCCCCACGGCAGGGTCAGCTCTGCAGGGAGGTGCTGGCTGGGCTGGAACTCAGGGCAGGAAGGTTCCTAAACCTAAGCCTAACCTAAACCTAAGCCTAAGGCGAGGGAAAGCACAAGTTGGAGCGGTGCAGATGGGAAGCAGGATGAGTCCCTTTCCCACTGACGGGCTCCAGCGCCACAATTAGAGTTTGCTGCAAGCTGCTCGGCGCAGTGCAGTGGAACCAACTGTTTACTTGGGGTTGATCTTAATTAATTAGTGTATCTTTTAGTGTTGGAGGGGGGAGAGTTAGGCAATGCTCAATCTGTCGCTGGCTTACCCAGCTCCCCATACCTTCTGGGTCAGGGCAGCAAGCTTTAGCTGGGAGGAATTGCTGCTGGCGCTTTGGCTGCTCGGTGGCACAGACATTTGGTGTCTGCTTTGCAGAGCTGCAGGGTGTTGGACCAGGTGAAGGTCTCAGGGGGCTTCCCTGACCTGTCCCAGGGAAGAGAGAAGGACGTGGCCCCTTCGGATGGGGGAATAGTGGAGTGGGCAAACTACAAACCAAGGAGCAGCCTCCCCAGCTTTGTGCTGGAGGAGCGAGGGGGTGCTGAGCCCTGGCTCGGGCCCCTTGTTATCGCTGAAATGCTCTTGGTCTGCAGCAACAGCTTGTTTATGAGCGTGTGCCATGGCTTTCTGGTAGGGGGGTCCGCCCATCCTGGCAGGCTGATAGCCAGGGTGCCTGCGGATGATTCCCAGATCGCCGCATCCTCCTCCTGCTCTGCAGCACTGCAGCGCTGCCGTCGAGGTCCCGCGACACCCGCGTTCCACTTGGCTGCAGCGCATCCTCCTCCTCCTCCTCCTTCTCCCCTGCCACCTTCCAGCAGGGTTCTGGGCAGAGAAAATGAGATTTCTCTTGCCAAGAGAGGTGTCAGCAGGGTGTCAGGGCAGGTGGGGAGCTGCAGTCATCTGCATGCAGCTCATGTCTCCAGCTGCTGCAGGATGCAGTGACGCTTTTGGTCGTGTTCCTCGGGCCACTCAGCTTTTGGGGATCTTTCTGCATCTTCCAAAGCCAGCCCTGTGCTAAAGGAACAATCTTGTGGTTTCCTGATAGTTCCATCATCATCCTGCTGTATTTTTCTGCTGATGTTGCCCGTGGTTGGGAGGCTGTTGCATTGCCAGGGTGTGAAGTTTGGCACCCCTGCATCCTTTTGGGGCCAGGCGATGCCTGGTATAGTCCCTGGCAGAGCTGGCAGCCCCAGAGGGTGCTGAGCAGGCACTCCTAGGGGAAGGCAAGGCCATGGCACAATGGTGAGAATGAGAGGCACGTTCCTACATGCTGCTGCTGCAGGCACTTAGTTACCAGAAGCAGCACAGGGTGTGGGGAGCTCTCAGCATCCTCCTGAGGAGGAAGGCTCTGCCTGCAGCTTATTCTTTTTTGTCCTATTTTGGGGTTTGGGCTTTGCTCCCCAAAAGTGGGGCCACATCTGGAGTACTGGGTCCAGTTCTGGGCTCCCCAGTTCAAGAGAGATGGGGAACTACTTGGGGATGGAGTCCAGCAGAGGCTCCAGAGATGCTGAGGGGCTGGAGCATCTCTGTGCTGGGGCAAGGCTGAGAGCCCTGGGGCTGCTCAGCTGGAGAAGAGCAGCCTGAGAGGGGAGCTGAGCAATGCTGAGCAAGAGCTGAAGGGCCCCGGGGGGTGAGAGGATGGGGAGAGACTCTGCTCAGTGGTACCCAGTGGTGGGACAGGAGGCAGTGGGCACAAACTGGATGCAATCCTGGGCCCCTTGCTCTGGGTGACCCCGCTGGAGCTGACAGGGTTGGACCAGATGATTTCCAGAGCTTCCTTCCAACCCCCACCATACTGGGATTCTGTGGAAAGTCCCCCAAGGACAGGGAGATCTGGGAAATGCACGTGCATGTCTGCTCTCTCCAGCTGCCTCGGGGGTGCGGGGTATCTGGACTTGTCTCCTTTCCCATCAGAAGATTTATTCAGGAATTTACAGCTAGTGGGAACTGGCTGCCACCCCCTGCTGCGGGAGGCTGGGGAAACTGGGAAACTCCTCAGGGATCAGCAAACCCCACGGGTGACAGAGCTGCCCTTTCCCCAGGGCTGAAGGGCTCGTCCCTGGAGCCGTGACGCTGCGCGGGGCGGTTGGTACGAGTCCTCGTGCAAGGAATCAGGCTGCCTGGCTGAGCTGCAGCTACCTGACGACGACGACGGCTTTTTTGTTCTGTAGCTTTCAGGTGTCACCTCATTGGTGGCCTGGCCCGATGCTCTCAACCTTGTCCTTATCTTCTGCAAAGCAGGCAGGGACCCGGCAGGTCACCTCCTGCCCGCTTGCCTCGCCGTGGGCGTTGGGGCTGAATGCAGGAGACGGAGGGAGCTGGAGGCCGTGCCAGGCGGCTCCGGCTCTGCTATCGCGGGGAGTTCCGTTTGCACCCGGTTTGTTTGCAGTACTGGGGGGGAAAAAGAGGGCAGACAAGGGACGATTGAGCTGCTGCAGGTGGGACCCAAGCGTTGGGAGCGAGAGGGTTGGCAGCGTCGCGCCGAGAGAAAATACCACCGTGTCTTTGGCTACCGATTGTGTCTTGTTGGCTACCGATGCGATTCGTCGGGGCGTCGTGTGCGACCCAGCTCAGAGCCGAGGTCTGGGAGCTGGCTGTGATCCCAGCTGGGCTGGACTGGGTTGGACAGACCCTGTGGGACCTTGGGCTTTGGCTTCCCACCCCTGACCTGCATCCCAGCTTAAGGCAGAAAAAATGATTGTGGTGGAAAGCAGCGGTCTCACTTTTCCTACCTCTCCCCATGCCCCCCGTGGTGAGGTCTGGGGGGATGCTGGCTGCGTGGCCCCTCTGTGGTATTGGCATTAACTCGATGAGTCACGGAAAGCAGTGTAAATTAATTGCCTTCCTGGTTCTTGGCTTTTCTTCGTAATTAGCGACGAGAAAACAAGGAGGCTTGAATGAAACATTTTGTTCGTTCTGGAGGAAATTGGGGTTTTAAGGAAATTCTTTCTGTACCTGCGTCTTTTAGAAAAAAAAACAAACCCCGACAACTAAAAATCATCTTCTAAAGAGGAAATGTCATTTTGGGGTGGAAAATCAAAGCTTTTCCGTTCTGGACATTGAGGCCATTGGATGCTTCTCTTCAAGGTTGCCCCAAGCAAGCCAAATTGCTGAAACCAACCCAAAGCAGAGCAAGGAGAGTACTCGGGAGACCTGGACCTGTGTTAAAACCCTGCTCCGTGGCAAAGCAGGAGGGGGTTTGGCAAAGCCAAAGCTGTGGCAGGGCTCAAGGTTCAAGGCAGGCGGTGATGCTGGCGCTTGCGAGACACGATGGGTGTAATTTAAGTATCGTGGGTTTACCACCTCCCCTTGTAGGGTGACACAAGCTGTGACTTGGCTCTCTTTTTAGCTCTGAATCACCAGCTGTTTCATTCCTTTCTAGCACGTTCAATTCTCATCCCTGCCCCCTGAGACTTCCCCAGTACATCTGGTCCCCGTGCCAGGGCCGGGTGCGTGTGGGTCTCTCTCTGTGCCCTTCCCCAGGCTTCTCCTTCCTGGGCTCTGTGGGCAGGAGGCTGCGGAGTGGGGCTGAGCTGCGCTCGCAGCAGCTACAGGCCATCCCACGAGGGTCATGCTGGAGGCCATCAGCAAAGCCTGGCTGCTCTTTGGTCAACTGCAGCAGTGGCTGATGATCGGGCAGGGGAAGAGAGAAATCCAGCGCCTTTTTGGGGAGGAAAGGGGATAAATGGAGAGAAACTGTTCTTCTGGGAGACTTGAGATGGGTTTTCCCCCCTGGGAGCTGGTTGCAAAACATTCTGTTCCAGCGTCGCAGTCCTCACAGGGCTTTAACCCTGGGCGGGGGGGGGCTGAAGTCTGCAGCCTCAACCCTCTGCCACCCCAAAAACCTGAGTGTGAACACCAGGTCAGGGTGGTCTCGGGTACTTTGCAGCCCCTGGATCCCAGCCCTCCCCCCTGCCCTGCTGTTCCTTCTGAGTGGAGAAGGAAGAAGGGAATGGTGCTGAGTAATGGCCTTGCAGATGGCGAGTCCCCGTGGCTGGTGACACGTCAGTGACATTGCAGCTCATGCAGCAAAGCCTCCACGTGTCAGTGCTCTGCACGGTCCCCGTGTCCCAGGGGGGTGTGGGCAGGGCTGCCCTTCCCCGCATCTCTCCCTGCCAGGGTGATGGGCTTGGTGATGATGCTGCGTGGCCCACCCAGCCCCTGCCAGCCAGGTGTCCTAAAGGTGTCCTGGAGTGGCCTTTGGAGGGGCCTGGGTGTTGCTGAGACAACGTGTGTCTCCTCCAGCCCGTGCTCTCTGCAGTGTCCTTCAGAAGGGCAGCTCTTCTGAGCATGCCTGCTCCCCCTCGCCACCTCCTCCCCGGCCCCCCTGCCTTCTCCCGGGGCTCGTCCAGCACCCAGACCACGCGGCCGCTCGCTCCCAGCCTGCAGCCCAAAGCAGCACCCAGGGGAGGGGGTTCACTGCCCTCCTGCTCAGACCAACCCCCCATCTACCTCCTTTAGGAAAAAACCATCCCGGGGGTGGAAGAGCTGCCTGATCCCTGGTTAGTGATTGTGACATCTCTCTCCCGGGGCTGCCTCCTCCCTTCTGAGGCCTGGGAGGATGGGGGGTTTTTGTAACCATTTCTCATTCCTTGTGCCTCCCCTTAGCTGACAGGCATCTTCCTGGAAGCAGCGCAGCTTTCCTGCAAGGATCCCAGCTGTGGGTTCTCGGGAAGCCCGGGTGAAGCTGCAGGAGCATCCCACTTAACCGTGACGGTGCTGAGCCCGTCCAGCCACCCCACATCCTCCCTCCTCCCCTTCCTCCCTCTCTGCTCACCCAGCTCCACCGCAAACACCAACACGGTGGGTTTGCTTCCCTCATCTTTCCTGGATTTTTTTTTCCTCCTGGGACAGGAGGGGACATTAATCCTAGCCAAATTCAACCCACGGCTCTCAGGGGAGGTGGCAGCCAGTGGCAGTCCCAGCTACGGGGACAAGGGCACAGTGGCTTTGGGGGCCAGGGGGGACCTCCCGGTCCTCGGGGTTGGCACAATTTCTTGTGGCACAGGCTGCCTCCAGCATCAGCCTGATATATATACATACACATAGATATATTTAATACGTATATACAAACCTTTTTTACTTTTCTTTTTTTATTCATGGACACTTTTCAGGGCCACGGGGGTTGCAGGGGTTCTTGGAGCTCCAACTCCAGCAACAGTTCTGTGGTGGGAGTCGGAGGCTCCTCCCAGAGCTGGCAGGGAGCGGGGAAGTGCGTGAAGGCTTTGCCTCCTCTCTTTCCTCAGAAGGGTTCTTTTGAAATGTTTGATTGAAATGGTCTTAGAATGTTCTTTCTGCGCAGCTTTGAGAGAGGTCTTAAGATCAGGGGAGTGCTGCCAGAGCTCTGACTAAGCCTGACCTTGGGTCCCGTGCCATAAGGAGCTGTATTGCAGCGGCCACGATGATGGGAAGGGAGAGATGGGACAGGGAAATGCTGTCAGGTGAGGAGAGAGTGGCCTTAGAGCTGCTGTAGGACACAGCACCCCTGGTTCTCGGGGCTTTCTGTTGTGGGATGGGGCTGGGCTGGCAAAGGGGGACCCTTCCTGCTGTCGTTCTGTAGAGTCATGGAACAGGCATTGAATTGTTTGGGTTGGCAGAGACTTTTCAGATCACGGAGTCCAACCACTAACCCAGCACTGCCAGGGCACCACTGCCCCCTGTCCCTCAGCACCACAGCTCCACAGCTTGGAAACCCCTCCAGGGATCACGGGGACTCCACCCCTGCCCTGGGCAGCCTGGGACAGCCCTGGACAACCCTGGAGGGGAAGAAATTGTTCCTCAGCTCCAACCTAAACCTCCCCTGGGGCAACGTGAGGCCATTTCCTCTTGTCCTGTGCTTGTTCCTTGGGAGCAGAGCCCGACCCCACTTGGCTCCAACCTTTTTCTGTATATTCCCAGCACTGGAGCCACCTCAAGAAGCTGCTGCTGGTTTGAGAGCTGCAAATCATCCCCTTCTGGCCTTGAGAGAGGGTTTCCAAATTGCTGTGAGCAGCTCAGGATATAGAGATCACTTCTAATTTAGCTGCAGCACAAGGAGCATCACCCCAGGGAACCGCTCATGTGGGACCCAGGTGACGGCAGCACTGCCCTAGTGCGGGGATGCTGGGACTGGGTTGGGTGCCCAGCACCCTTTCCTCCTCATCCCTTCCCTCCATACCCCTTCAGGCTCTTCCTGCCCAGTCTGAGGGTGGAAGCAGATCAGATATGGGGGGTTTTTTTGCATCATTAGGCAGCGAAGGAGCGGGCGCTGCTGGATGGAGCTTATATAATGCCAGGCACAGCATCCGGCCCGCGCGCCGGGGCTGCGGTAACCCAGATACAGCCGAGGAAGGAAAGAACCACGTGTAGGTCAGAGTCTCTCCCAGGCTCTTCAGTTGGGAATAAATATTTACATGGCACTGCATCCGCCAGCAGCTGGGGCCTTGGGAAAGGCAGCCCAGCTCCACCATGGTAGGATGGGGATGAACTTCTGCAGTTTGCATGTGAGCTAGGACTGGGTGGAGAACCTCCCTTCTATGCCAGGGGAGGTTTAGTTTGGAGCTGAGGAACAATTTCTTCCCCTTGAGGGTTGCCCAGGGCTGTCCCAGGCTGCCCTGGGCAGTGGTGGAGTCCCCGTGACCCTTGGAGGGGTTTCCAAGCCACGGAGCTGTGGTGCTGAGGGACAGGGGGCAGTGGTGCCCTGGCAGTGGTGGGTTAGTGGTTGGACTCCGTGATCTGAAAAGTCTCTGCCAACCCAAACTATTCTATGATTCTATGATAATTTGAAGGACAGTGATTTCCTCAAGTCCTTCAAGTGCTCAGACTGTGGTTAAAACTTGAGAGCCAGTCCCTGGCTCCTTCCTGCCCTACCCCAAGTAAGAGCTGCCCACCAGTGGAGAGACATCCTTGTGGTCACCTCACTGAGCACGTGCAAGCTGAGGTGCTTGATGTGAGAAAGAAACCATTTTAATAGGAACTCTTAACTTCTGGGTTTCCTTTTCAGAGTTTGCTCAAGCTCTCGGGGTTGGTGTTTGCTCAACTGGCCTGGCTTTGAACAGCTCTGGTGGGGTCTGATGCCGTTGATAGGGGAACTGCACCCACGGCGTTTGTTTTCCAACGGAAGAAACTCAGAGCTGGCAACTTGGGGATCACAAATCACTGGCAGGATCTCAGAGAACTTCCCTTCTGGTGAGGTCCAGGAAAACCAGCTTGAAACCCAGTGGGTGCTTCTCCATAGGAAAAGCTGCTCTGGGTGCTGCCCTCCTGCTCATCCTCTGGCTGTGGCCGTGCCGGAGTCGGGCTGCCTCGTCCCCTCTGCTCCCACATCACTTGTTTTCTCGGGGCGTGCTGGCAGCAGCGTGCCCGGAGCCTCGGATGCCTGGCGTGAGCGCTGCCTCTCCTCTTCCTCCTCCTTGCTCCGCAGCGGAGCGCTGCCCGAGCAGCCAGCACTGCCCTCCCAGCCAGGGACACCTCCTGGGTGCCCGTTCCCACCCTTCTGCTGCTTCAAAGAGGAAAAGGAAGGAGCACTGGGGGTCTTACCCTGCCCCCTCTGCCTCCCGGCTCGTCCCGGAGGAAGATTTGCAGCTCCCGCTGTGGGAAATGAGTCCCAGTTTGCAGCAGGGTCACCACGGTTGGGGACAGGTGGGTGGCAGTGGTAGGTGCTGGGCCCACCCGCTGTGCAAATAACCTCTTACCAAAGCAGCTGGGAGCAGGATCCTGGGGGTTATTAAGGCTTATTATTATTTTTTTTTATGATTATTATGGCTATTATCAAGACTTATTCCCCTTCCCGCTGCCCGTGGCCAGGCATCCTCATTGCCCGGCATCCTGCCACCTCCTCCCTCTTCCTCCAGCAGAGAAATTCAGGTGCAGAGCTGGGATCAGACCAGTTCACCCCAGGTGCAGAGCTG